>OY735216.1:53047976-53057976 GCA_963457665.1 Thysanoteuthis rhombus | reverse complement strand
CCTATGAGTACTAGGAGAGGAGGGCTGGAGACTTGAGGAGACTTGCTGTCACTCAAACTCCAGCGGTTACCACCAGGCAACTGGTGTGAGATTCCAAAATAATAATAATAATAATAATAATAATAATAATAATAATAATAATAATAATAATAATAATAATAATAATGTTATTTCATCTTTTTATTAACACAAGGTGTCTCAAGGTCATCGCTAAAGACTGAGTGACAGCAAGATCACTCAGGCCTCCTCCTACTCTCGTTTCAGCGTCCTTGCAGATCACAGCAACGCAGTGGTTTGTACAGTTTAAACCACCGCCGCTGTTTTCAAACTCGTCTAATACGTTCACATTGCTGGTCATTGTTTGAAGCGAGAATGGTCTTTCGTCAAATCTTCAGCACCCTTCAAAGTATTCTTCCACACAGCAGTAACGCTGTAATCTCAAACATTCATCTTATTTCCACTTTCTCCTCTAACGTCCTCAGGGTTTTGGGCTCGGTTCCAAGCGCTTCTCTCACCATCAACTAACCTTTCCTTTCTCCGCTCGAGCTATTATCAATTAAAACTAATTACCATAGTGTAAAGCTTGCTTTACTTAGTAACTGAAAAATGTCTTTTTGTTGAGTGTCTACGGAACAGAAAAGGAAAACCTCCCAGTTAACAGATGTAAGTACTTTAGGTACAGAAATATAAAGACTTCTGGAGAAATCTCTATAAGGACACCATGATTAGATACATTTTATCCGTCGTGTTCTTGGGAGAGAGAGACAGACAGAAAGAGAGAGAGAGAGAGATACAGAGAGAGAGAGAGATACAGAGAGAGAGAGAGAGAGAAAATGGTACTCTGTGCTGTCTGCAGCGCGTAAATAGGATTATTTGTTAATTTAAAACATCTGAACTTCATTGCCCTTGTCTCGTTTTAATCTTACAAAGACTATCTTCAAATTTGTTTCAAATTATGTCTTGGTAAAATTGGTGTTATTTCCATTTTATCGTCAGTTTTTCCTACTTTGAAGTCGGAGTACTAATGTATCAGTACTATTTCTTTTGGTTCACACACACATATATATATGAAGAGAGATATATAAAAGGGAGACAGTCAGACTGACAGATATATTCGTAGATGCCTTAAGGAATAAAACTGATATATATATATATATATATATACATACATATATATATATATATATATATATATATATATATATATATATATATATATATATATATATATATATATACATATATATATATGTATCAGCATATATATGCGTGTTTGTATGAGTATGTACATGTGTGGACATGAACATAATTATGCACTAACACACGCCTCCACTAAACATATATATATATATATATGTGTGTGTGTGTGTATGTGCGTGTGTGCATATGTGTGAGATTGTGATTGTGTGTGTCCCTTGCTTTTTGGAAGAGTTTAGTGTTTTTCAAAATACAAATATAAATTCTGCAAGAAATGGATATATAATCCGACATTATACTTATGAATATGTTGTATTATTAGAAACCCTTTTTGAACTGGCGTCCCATTATTACAAGGAAGCAGTCCCATTATCTGTACTTGTACATTAAATTCACGTTGTCTAGGCCGAACGATCCGGTGTCTGTGTAATAATGGGAGGTGGTTTCAAATAATGTAATGCATTCATATATATATTTATACATATATATATATATATATACACACACACACACACGTATATATATATATATATATATATATATATATATATATATATATATATATGACATCTGTTTTTATACTTATTGATCCCTCATTTTGAGCAAAAAAAGTGATATGGAGTTGATTTGGACACGTGACATACAGAAATGCCAACAGATGCAGCACATGGTTAACCGATTACTGTACAAAGAACGGGTAAATACCGTAGGAAAATACCAACAACAAGATGGAGGTTTGAGACGGAAAAGTTCGCTGGTAAATCTTGGCAAAACTCAGTGAAATCGAAGTCGTCATTGAGGGATATGGGAAAAGCCTTTTGTCTAGTATCGGACCTATAATGGCCGATGTTGTGATGCTGATGATGATGATACTATACTTTCTATTTTACAACGGTAATGTTAACACAAATGATAATTCAATTTTATAAGTCAAGTCTCTCCCGTCACTAGAGATTCATGCGGAAGAAGATGCGTGCAATTAGGAATACATGCTGAGAAACCTTTCCCTCTCAGATTTAAAAGAAAAATGATAGTCAAGAACTGGCCTGGTTAGTCTCTCAATAGAGACAGTCACATGGTCAATGTCATGTTGGGGATGATCAGTTATTTCTCGTACCTTTTAATGGTCGGGCCCAAACTTGGGAGTATGTTAGCAGAAATTTACTTTGTAAATTTCCTATCCCTAAAAATCTATTCAGGGGAATTTTTCGAGAAAATAAATGTTTTTGCAGATGACATGAGAAGATTTTCCAACCCTTTAGCTCCATGAATGCAGCTCGTGAGGGTGATATATACATAGCCAACAGACGGGCAAACTCACTTGGAAACTGAAGAAACCTATGCTGACAGTTTTTGTGACTGTCATCGCTGACTACTTTTAAATGATTCTCATTGGTGAATCGATATAGACAGACCTATCAATCTAGGTTTATCCATCCAACACTCTTTCGTACCTCCTTAATTGAAAAGTTCTAATAGCCCCAAATGTAAGAAATAAAATACGTAGTTTCACTCTCTGTCCCTCTTTCTGATGATTGGAAGGGAATCTACGCTTGTAAATTTCGCCAAATAAAATACTATAACCTCTTAAAAGAAATGTGTCTGTGATTCATTATTTAATTTGCAAGTTATGTAATCATGAATTGTTCATCGCGAATTGACGATCAGGATAAAAGATTATCAATTGCCAACGGATCAATCAATAGAGAAGAAATAGGAACTATTGTTACATCCACGTTGAAGGCTCTCTTGAAGACTCCAGTGTTTGTTAGAGAGCCACTCCAGAGCTCTTTGAGAAAGGAAGCGCTCAAAGGAGGCGTTTGGAGGAGTTTTGCCCATTTCCGGTACTATAGAAGAGGATAGGTAACGTTTTAGTGTATTTTCTTAGTTTCTTTTTAAATCTGAAAAATGCTAGCTCAGTGTATCAGAGGCTTGGTTTGCTTTTGCCAGCCGACTGTCAATTGTTTTGCTTAACTTGACATTTGCAGATGTTACACCTTCCAGGTAAATAGAACCCTGGACTAGATCCAGCTTACTTGAACCGATAGATGCAGTAGATGCCGAGGTACAGTTTGATAAAGGTTGACAGTATTTTTCGAACAGACGACTTTTAAACAAAAATTCTGTGGCCTTTGCAAAGTGTGATGCTATAGAGCTATTTCTACGAATGTTTCCTAGAACTGCATCGTCCACTGATAAAATTTCCATCGCAAGCATCATAGTAGTCTAACTCTGAGCTTTATGGTCACTTTGAAATGATTAGACTTATAAATTTTCAGTGTTATCAATCTTCTTTGAAGCTTGTTTCAACATCATACTAAAAAGTATTGAAAACAATGCGTTGAATGAAACCCTGTTCCACGCCTACATCCTGAGAGGTGATTGCTGATT
This sequence comes from Thysanoteuthis rhombus, assembly GCA_963457665.1. NCBI lineage: Eukaryota > Metazoa > Mollusca > Cephalopoda > Oegopsida > Thysanoteuthidae > Thysanoteuthis > Thysanoteuthis major. Next base: position 53,054,388 of record OY735216.1, on the reverse strand, counting down.
CTGATTAAACTGTACTACCACTCATAATGCTGAACAATCACGATGGGTAACCAAGCTGTGTCAGGATTTTCTAGTGAATCTAAGTAAGCACATATCATGGAAACCAAGATGGCATATAGCCCTTCTTGTTTCCGGATTTATCTTCATTGAGACAGTTTTGCCACAATTAGCTCTAATCGTACTTCAGCTCACGGGGAGTTGGTCAGTTGTAATCTTTGCTCCAAGTTTAACCAGACTGATAAATTGAACACTTTGTCAGTTATATTTGTAGAAGACTATGGACACTATATATTCGAGGTCTTATAATAGTTGTGACGTTGTGCTTCCGGGTTTCCCAAAGAAGCATGTTATCGATGCAAGTCTCTAAGCGAAATTTTTGTTTCTTGATTGCTATTTCTTACAATTTTAGGAATTGTGGGATATGATCAATTGCAGTTTTCACAGATACATGATTGAGAGTAAAGATTACAAGTGCTGGTGTATGAATGTGGGTTATAATTCATTAGACTATTTATTTCATTAGTCAAAGCTAACTTCTTCAGAAAATCTATTGGTATACAAACGTGTGTCTATTTACAGATCCCGGGTCAGTTGTCGGTGTGATGTGACGGGTGCTGGAGGGTGATTTCCATTTCCATTACTCCTATCATCTCACACACAATCAAAAAAAAAAGAGAAATATATTCAAAATACACAACACTACCAAGCATAACAAAAACAAAGGCACACCAAATAGGTATATCTCGTTACCCATAAACCCTACTGACAAAAGAAATCGCTATCAATCTAATATATATATATATATATATATATATATATATATATATATATATATATATATATATATATATATATATATCAGAGAAACTTCCTCAAATAAAGATTGGGGAAACCTCCAGACCATTAAAAAAGGGAGTTACAAGCATTGAATAGTGCTGAACTGTGCATTTTTAATTACACAAAAAATCACATCATCAAATTGCGTATTAGACCTGAAAAAAATTCAAACCACACCAAAAACGAGATGCAGGATAATAAAAACAGCACCTGATTACAGGAACACTTAAAACTCTGTACACTCCGCTTAGGAGAAAAATCGCCATAATCACCTTTCACAAATAACACAAACTGCTCAAGGAAAGATCAGGCCTTATATCAAAAAGCAGCCATGAAAAAAAAAGTCTTTTACAATATTTTGCAGCCACATCACGACTCTAAAGATTAACAAACCCGCTAACAAAAAATATTTTTTGATGATAGCAATAATGATAACATTAAGAATAATAATAGTAACAACTCAAACCTGAGAATATATGAACATCGTCACCCTTCCTAAATACTTAAATATTATCAAACAATCAAACACCTCTTGAAGTTCACTTACCTATCATGATTCCTAGCACTAAAATAAATGAATGATTTTTCTTTCAATGAAACGATTTTTTAAAACTTAACTCTACGAACCGGAAACTAATAAACACGATAAACAAAACAAACAATGAACAAAAAACAAACATTTTCAGTCGTAACGTTTTTACCCGAAACGTTTCACGTATCCCATCAACCCCTGCTCTCAGTTGACTCCAAACACCGTATATATATATATATATATATATATATATATATATATATATATATATATAAAGGACCTTCTTTTCAATAGTTGTAAACAGTCTGACAATGGCCCCAATGGCATGAAACTCAGAATCACTGCAAAGGACTGAATTTTCTATACACTTATTCACAAAAGCTTAACCCTGATATCGAGCACTCCTCATGCATAGATAACTCAAGCCTCAAATAATGATAATAATCCTATATATATATATATATATATATATATATATATATATATATATATATATATATATATATATATATATATATATATATATATCCTAATGACAGGGAAACACAGCAATATAATGCCCATCAATCAGCCTCTTTCTCAAGCAGGCCACAAACCAGGAGCGAAATAGTAAAGACGGCAACATTAAGTCAGAGCACCTCCTGTTGCCAAATCCCCCTCTCATAGCCACTGCGGAAAAAGACAACTTTCCGTGGGCCGAAATGAATATAGAAACACCTGAAACAAACATGAAAATTCTTTTGCAAAGACTAGACATAACACACACACATATATAAATGGAAGTAAAGTGCGATATAATAATCGATTATGTATTTGCATAACAAATATACGTATGTATATTTACATATGCCGCCTTTTTATTCTGACATTCGTTCTTATAAATATTCCCATATCTTTTCAAGAGATATATGTCTCTGAGTACGTATATAAATATTTATCTACATTCGTAACAGGTTAGTGTACATCACAAACAAATATATACTCACTCTTGCAAAAAATGCACTCATACAAAATATCGTTGTAGAAGTTAGAACTTATTCAGTTTTTGAACCATAAATGTTTTGTCATTTTTCAATAGAATAATACGGAATCACACAAGCTTAAACAAACTAACATACACACACACATGCATGGCCGGCTTTATGGGCTGCAGGGCCAAATTGAAAAAGTCTTTTGCCGGGTCCTAATACCCTAGGATCTTAATATGAACGAAGTGTGTTGTAGCTTATATACGTCATGGTAGAATAGACACACAATTAAAAATAAAGTGCAGATGAGTTTATGGACCAGATGAATCCAAACAGATTTCAATGAAAAAAAATGTCAACCTGTAAGTTTCCAAATAATCCTACTAAATATATACATTACCTTTCGATAACAAATAGTTACAATACCACTTGTTTTAGTGACTGGAAATTTATTTCAAAATATTTGTTTTATTTTATGTAATGAAAATAAGTTTTTTTTAAATTTTGAAGGAGTAGATGGTCTCTCTTAGGCACTGGCTTTAGTACGGAGCGATTGGTTCAATTGACTTGATGCTGGCCTTGTATATATATATATATATATAGAGAGAGAGAGAGAGAGAGAGAGGGAGAGAGAGAGAGAGAGAGATAGATAGATAGATAGATAGATAGATAGATAGATAGATAGATAGATAGTAGAATGTGGATTCGCTATACAAACTAGCTCCTGTTTCTGCCTTCTCCGGGCCTCATCAAGCGAATGATTATCTATGTTTTTGGATTCTAGTTTTGAGGAATTTGGTGAGAATCTTGTGAGTGTGGTAGTGGGTAGTAAGGGTTATTCATTTTTTCAAGGGATGTGAACTGGATCTAGGGTCATCTCCGAAAGGGTGCACAGTAATTTTCTGGGGGTTCTTATTTTGACCTCGGTATTTGGGCGCTTGGTTTTATTGCCCATGTTGATATCCTATGTGGCTTTAGTGGATAGTATTATTCCTGATTTTCAATTTATAATTTGTTTGGGAATGTTTTGAGGTAGAAAATGGTGATAGAAAGTATTTGGGATGATGGACATGGGAGCGAATGGTTTACTGTACTTTTTTTCATTTATTAGTATGTGTGTGTCCTATCACCATTTTCTACCTCTAGCAACACACATACTAATAAACTGACAAAATGAATAACCCCTACTACCCACTACCACACTCACAAGATTCTCACCAAATTCCCCCAAACTAGAATCCAAAAACATAGATAATCATTCGCCTGATGAGGCCAAGAAAGGGCAGAAACAGGAGCTAGTTTGTGTAGCGAATCCTCATTCTACTATTTATTTCCAGCTCTTCTCTAAAACAACTCAACTTCCATAGTATAAAGTTGAATGTACCGAGCACTCTATGAATTAAATCCATCATATATCAGAAGTTGATTTACGTTATTAACATATCACAATATTATGCTATACTGCTAGCCTGATCTGTACCATATGCATTATATATATATATATATATATATATATATATATATATATATATATATATATATATAAAGAGAGAGAGAGAGAGAGAGAGAGAGAGAGATTGATAGATAGATAGATCACAAATGAAGTCATCAGAAATAATCCTTGACCCATTTCTCTCTTTGTATCCATTTTTATGAACCTATTGTATTTCTTCCAGTTCTCTGACAACAGATAACCTTCTCATGGATTCAGTATCAATCGACCATAGACATGTGCAATATTTTACAAGTCCCTAATTATGGAAAACAAACAAAGATGTCAAAAATAGGCTTCGCGAAAAATCATTGCACAAATTTGACTCACCTCTTAGTAGTTCGAAATTTTGACAATGTAAGTGATACCTAGGAATATACATTGAGTAGTTTTTACCTAAAAAAATACCCATGAATATATTTTTGAGATATATCCGTTTCAATAACAGACATATTTGATATCTCACAGTAATTTTAGAAATATCTGATGCGTGCGTGTGTGTGTGTGTGTGTGTGTGTGTGAGAGAGAGAGAGAGAGAGAGAGAGAGAGAGAGAGAGAGAGAGAGAGATAACTGGACAACTGTCCGTGGTACGCCGTTGATATTTGCCAGATATATTGGTCTTTGCACTGGACATTGCGGTGTCAAGTTTGGAGTCGTTTCATTTCTTGATATGAAGGGGTGCTCGATTTATAATAAACAAAATCTATATTCAAATGAAGATATATTTTGTATTAAAGCGACGTAATGTAAATCTGTAACTATTTCGATGTGGTTCCAAATCGTATTTAGAGAGAGAGAGAGAGAAAGGAAGAAAGAGAAAAAGAGAGAGAAAGAGAAAGAAAGAAAGAAAGAGAAAGAGAAAGAGATTGAGAGAAAGAAAGAGAAAGAGAGAGAGAAAAAGAGATAAAGAGAGAGAGAAAGAAAGAAAGAAAGAAAGAAAGAAAGAAAGAAAGAGAGCGAAAGTGTCATTTTTTTTGGTTATTCCGAATTCTTATAGAGAACGATATTGAATAAAATCAAAGTTCGATGATGCAAATGATTTTAAAAAAATAATCTGCTTGGATTGTTATCACGATTAACAATGTCTCATTATGTCAAGTTCAAGCCGCCTGAAGATTTTCATGAAACCTTATATACCTTTTGAACGGAAATGCCCTTGTTCATACTTAATAATTTCAAGATATTTCCATTAAATACAACAGATAGTTCTCGTTGATCGCTCTTTTTAAATAACTTTTCTAGTATAGGTAGATAAGCATTATACAAAGTTCTAATCGACATGTGGATTCCACGTGGTAATTGAAGAAAAGGCAAAATATCAACTAACCAGACGTGACACAAATAAATGCTCAAAAATGTCTGAATAATGACACATGGTTTGTTTTCTTACACGGTCAAAACTTCTGAAGGTATTTTCTGCATGCAACTGAAATCATACAATGAACTATTGACAAACACATACTTACCAAGACACATACATGCACACGCACATACACACACACTCACAGTGTGCACAATTTCTTGAATTAAGCACGAATAATAAGATATCTACATACTTAAAAACGTGAGGGATCATCTCCACAGTCAAATAAGGAAATTTCAAACTAAACACCCCCATATATATATATATATATATATATATATATATATATATATATATATATATATATGTGGGTATATATATATGTATGTGTGTATGTGTGTATATGTATATTTTTTGGAAACTATTTAGGTCAGAACAGCCTTCTTGGCAATTAATGATCAATTAAATAAGTGCTGCCTGGAGATATTGAAAAAAAGGATTTGTCACTGAGAAGGAATCTAAACGACCCCCTGAGACATGCACATGTATTCTTCGTATGGAAAAAAAATGACCTCAAACAATCTTGGCATATGCCCAACATACTGGTGAACTTTGACTGAAATATAACGCTTGAAGCGGCGTGGATTTTGATCTCTGAATCTGAGAATTTAGGCAAAACTACGCACATGCACTGCCATTTTGCGCTCATATATATATATATATATATATATATATATATATATATATATATATAGTCAGAAACAAAAACATATTTGTATATAGAGAAAGTTATTAGAAAGTTGTGTGTGAGTGAGACAGTGAAAAAGGTGATGTAAATTTTAGTGGTTAAATTTCACGAAATCTTTCCCAGTTATTTACTCACACACACAAGCACAAGCACAAACCCACCGACATACACAAATGTATATATGTATATATACATATATATATATGTGTGTGTATGTGTGTGTGTGTGTATCTGTGTGAGTGTGTGTGTGTGTGTATCGGTGTGTGCGTGTATATATATATATATATATATAAAATAAACAATCAAACGCAGACACACGTATGATTATAAATTGCAATATATCATATATAGATAATACAAATAATATCCTGTTGTTACACGGCTATTATATCACTTGAACTAAATAGTGTAAATTAAATAAACAATTGAAGAAAATGCTGCAGGAATCTTATCTGTGACCGATATGGTAGCCACTTCAACGTAGCGTTGCTACAGTAAATTAATCAGTTATTGGTCATGTAAATTTTCTCT
>OY735216.1:52995476-53042976 GCA_963457665.1 Thysanoteuthis rhombus | reverse complement strand
ATCACTTATGGAACTGAAAAATGGAACCTAACCAAAAGATTAAACCTCAAACTAAAAGCCATGCAAGGTGCAAATAAGAGAATCATGCTCAACCTCACATGGAGAGGTCACAAGACACATACAGCACATTATATTAGGGAGAAAAATGGAGTCTAGTATATCATTGAATCCATTAGAAAACCCAAATGGCAATGGGCGAGTCATGTTGCAAGAATGGCGGACAACCGGTGGACATCATAACTCTGAACGTGGATCTCCAGAGATCATAAGCGGAACTGTGGCTGGCAAGATATTAGATAGCGTGACAAACTAAACAACATTAGAGAGGTCTGATCCATCTCATTGAGGGTCTGTGACAGACGCTAAAGAGCTGCTGCTGCTGCTGCTGCTGATGATGATGATGATAACGAGGATGATGATGATACTCAGCCCGGTTCCCCTTCGGCGGTGAGTAAATAGATTAATAGCGCAGATCGGAATAAAGTAAACGTCCCCTTAACATTACTCAATCTAATATAATGAATGAATAAATACATTGGATAAACTCTTTATGTATGAACCATCGTCATTTTATTTCAATACAGTAGACAGTTTGGTTTTATTGTTATTCAGAAATTTTCAATCTTTATATATCGTCTCCCCTTTATGATCGGTTTTATTGAACATTAACCCAATAAACGCCGTCAGGTGGCGTAGTTATAGTTGAACATGGCGGTAAACGAACAAAATCGCAGGAAGAAAAGATGTTAATTTTTTTTCATTGATGCTGCAATAATTTCCAATGTACGCTCTTTATTGATGCAATATCTCATTGACTTACAAATTTTGCTGAGTGGTTAAGATGTAAATGCTATGAAATAATACTAACAAATTAACTCGAAAAGAATGTTAAAAACCCTTCCCTCTTCTGTAGCATCAGTTGCTCAATAAGCCTAGAACGTACCTGATATATATATATATATATATATATATATATATATATATATATATGTGTGTGTGTGTGTGTGTGTGTGTACGTGTGTGTGCGTGTGTGTGTGTGTGAGAGAGTTTGTGTGCGTGTGTTTGTGTTATGACTTGGCCTTGATGATAAAACAAAACTGAATATCAAAATTGTAGCTCAAGGGGAGGTAGACTTTGTTAAACATAGCAGGGGAGCTGAGTTAATTTCACTATTTTTTTTTGAATCTCCGAAACAGTTACATGGTAAAAAATTCAGAGTTCCACAATGTCTAATTCTACGTAAAACATAAAACCTATTGGAACGTTCACATAAATTGCATTGACAGATATTGTGAAATAATTGAAGTGACATGAATTAAAAGTTTTTAAAAATGCATTTAGTGTTTAACGCCATAAAGCTTAGTAGCTTAGAACAGACCATTAATTTTGATTCGTGTTCGAATTCCATGGATATCATAAAATTCCAGTCGTTGGTGTGGAAGGAAGAAAAAGAGATGGAGAACTGTGCAGACGCTTCTGGGACTCTTTTTAAAGAGAAAGGTATGTAGTTGTATCAATGTGTACGAGAGTGAGCGTTAGCAACTGATGCCAGATTATGGAATGTTTGTCTTGTGTATTATAAAACTAATACATTCTCCCGATTGTCACTTATGGAGCTGAAACATAGAACCTAACCAAGAAACAAACTCGCAAACTTAGAAGCATGCAGCGTGCACAAGAGAGAATCACGCTCAACCTCACATAGAGAGATCACAAGAAAGCTCAATATACAAGGAAAAAAACGGGGGTCTGAAATATTAAAGACTCTGTTAGAAAACACAAATGGCAATGGGCTGGTCATGTTGCGAGAATGACAGACAACTGATGGACATCATGACTCACAACATGGATCCCTAGGGACCACATGTGAAACTGAGGCCGACAAAATATAAGATGGAGAGATGAACTAAACTAATTCAGAAAATACTGGCTCTGCGACGCCCATGATAGAGAATTGTGGTGGATCCTGGGGAAGGTCTATCTCCAACGATGGATATTAAAAGAATGATGATAATGATGATGATGATGATGATGATGATGATTTGTGAGGGTTGGGATGTGTTATGAGGTGAAGTCGAAGGGGAAGGTTTGTGAAAGGGTCCATGGGATGTTTGGGGGTCTATTTTAAGTTTTATAAAAAGGAATTATATTATTTAAAGAAATCAGAGTTGAGGTTTTAACTGCAAATAAATTAACAACAAAGATATGCTCGTTTTAAAATAATGATGAAATAGGTCCCCTTTCTTCGTACAATATTGTCAGGGTTCATTTCGTTAGGAGAGGAAACTGAAAAGTTTAGTTCTCATTCAAAACATTTATCTATATGCAAGGATTCTGCTCGAAAGGCCGATGGATCCCTGATTTGCTGCTTGTCCCTGATTTGCTGTTTGTCCCTGATTTGCTGTTTGTCCCTGATTTGCTGTTCGTGTACCGTTATGCTATTCTAAGGGATAAGTTCTCCCCTACTACTTAGTTACCTTCTGGGCAGGAAAATTCGCCATTTCTTTCTTAATGCCGCAATATATATATATATATATATATATATATATATATATATATATATATATATATATATATATATATATATATATATGTGTGTGTGTGTGTGTGTGTGTGTGTGTATATTTATGATTTTTGAGGGGGAAGGGTAACTTTTTTAGTTTTAAACCCTTTTTTCCATTACAGACAATCATCTTCAAATAAGTATTAATGCAATAAACATAAGATAATCAAAGGGTTCCATCCTTTCCACAGAATTAGATATTTTAGTACAATATGTGTATTTTCTTGGGATCATCATTTATTTACCATGTAACTGTTTTGGATATATATACATACATACATACATACATACATATATATATATATATATATATATATATATATATATATATATATATATATGTATGTATGTGTGTGTGTGTGTGTGTGTGTGTGTGTGTGTATGTACGTGTGTATGTTAATGTGTGTGGGTGCGTGAGATGAAAATAATAATGTTATTACCTTCATGAAAATCTTCAAGATGCAATTTCAACCACTATTACTTTTTTTTTCTAAACTCTGATCTTCACAACGCCCGCAACTTTGTCTCGCAGCCACAACGCGCAATTTCTTCTAATATCAATTCCTGAATTTCTTTTATTCCTTTTGCTTCAGCACAGACTTAACTTTCCTCATATTCGAGGCTAATAATAATGAACCTATCCCTAGTTCCATCTTCCATTTTTGTTTCAAGTCAAAGATCACTAAATGGGTGAAATGTTGTCTCTTTCTGTTTCCACAATTTCTAGGAACTTTTGTGCCAAAGGCGAATATATCTCCCGAGACCTTTCGTATAATAAATTTGCCGGCATAACCTCGAACAAACCACTGACTTCCCAAAATTTTCGATCCTTCAGCTGACCTCACTAAAACTAGCGCAACGTAGGTAGACGGTAAATAAAATGTTGTAAAACCCGGGGCTCGGAGCTACATTTTGTTAAATTGGACAAGAAAAGTCTGTCGTAGTATATTTTCGTTTTCGAGTTGTTTGAGTTTGTTTTTAGATACTCTTATTTCATTTTCTCATTTTGTGAACGACCTAAGGTCACTCAGTGTAGCAGAATCTGGTTAGGACTGACAAAAAACCCGCTTTGACCTTTGGAACATAAGAATATTTTTCTCGCGTATAAACTTTATTTATTCATGCGTCCCTAGTCAGAGCATAAAATAGAAATGTCTTTTGTAGCTCAGAGGTAAATATACCCCAGTAAATTATACAACTGTTACCTGTTCGTTTACTCTAATACTCACTCTTAGAGCAACTGCAAGAATCGAATCTGTGGACACTCGGCAGCTCCAATGAATATGCTAAACAGGTCTGTTTGGTTAGTTACTCAATAGAAACCGTCATGCAACCAACGTCTTTTTGGAAGGATGCTGTGTTGGGGGTGATCAATCAGAAAGATTGGAAAAGGGGTGATCAACGAATGGGTCACTTCTCCAGCCTTTTGCTTGGCAGTGATCACAAACAAACGTCTGAATTAGGAGGACGCTAACTATTGGGCCATCTTGGCATAGAAATCCAATGCAAACTAATCCCCCACTTATTAAGGGGAAATTTCGAAAAACAAAAAAAAATTTTGTAGACATGATAAGGAGTAAATGTGTGCATTTTCAGCCCTTTTGCTCCATTGGTGCAAACTCTGCGTGCTATACATGCATACTCAGCCAGGTAGACTAACTTGAAAACTGAAAGAAACCTTTGTTGAGATTTTTGATGGCTTCTAATGATACGCTGGCCAAAGCAGAGAATACATACATATATCTCATGATGTGTGACATCTAAATTGCGTTGGATAATCCAGTTCTCCTTCGATGACCGAGGTTGAGTAGCATCGGGCCCGGTCAGTATTTGGATGGGTGACCGTCCCGAAATATCAGGCGCCATGAGTAGCTTAGGATGATGTACATATCCTCCTGTTGCATTAATACTCTGAAAAACGAGACCAATCTTTACAGTACGTTGAATAATGCAAACCAAAAGCCCCTTTTCACTACCCTCAGGACCCTATTCCTGGCCTGGCAGCGAGCGAATAGAAATGAATGGTTGAATGAAATAACGATGTAAGAAGTAATGATACAAAGATGAGTGCACATACAGAGAGAGAGACAAGAGAGAGAGAGAGAGAGAGAGAGAGAGAGAGAGAAGAGAGAGAGAGAAGAGAGAGAGAGAAGAGAGAGAGAGATTATTTAACTAAGCCTGGCGTATCGTTGCACATTGTATGGTGCTTCTCAAGGAGATGAAATCAACTCTTACTGACCTAAAGGAATAGCTTGTTTATCATAGGTAAACTTGTTCGTTTATAAATTTGTTGGGATAAATAATGAGACCTTCACGACACTATGTATCACAGATTTCAGAAGTGTTCTATGGAATACCTGCAAGGATAAGTGGCCAAATGTGTTGTGGTAAATGATATTGAGCTGTCTGTATTCTTTATTCTGGATTCAAACTAATTGATGCAGTCACAGTCGCTGTAGTTTCAACCAGCGGAATTTTATGCTGAAAACTTTCGGGCACGTCACTCCTTTTGCCATTGGGCAAGTTGGTCCCCTCTTTATCTGATCCTACAGTAGTAGATACGTGCCTAAGTTTCATTTCATTTGTTTATGATCGAATGAAGCATTCTAATGAACTGTAATAAGGACTACTGTTTCCTACTTTGATTGTTTTCTTTCTGGTTTCGCTGTAGCGAATTGATATCTTCTTTTCTGATGGCAGTTTTCTGATCATGTATTTTCTTCACGAGGCAATGATGCTGATCTGTCATTCTGAAGTTTTTTTTATCTACTGCAACGTTGTCCACCTACTCAAGGAACCCTTTTCAGTAATGGAATTTTCCCCTATTTCGGCCTTTTTTATGAGATTACCTGAATGTGTATAGACTCAAATAAAAATACCCACTCATGTTGGAAAGAAAGAATGAAGCCACTTAATAATTATTGACATATGAAGGACAACTGACTGGGCAGCGTCCGTGACATGTAATTGAATCAGAGATTTTTAATCTAATGTAACTGTTGATAATAAGCATTTAGGAATTAGTCGAAAGTCATAATGTCTTAAGAACATTAAAAATAATTTATGATCCAGAATCTGAGGTATCTAAAGATGGTATTTGCATTTCTTTATATCGAAAATCGAGGCAAGAAGAAGGACCTGACTTACCCTTGTCTCCCATTTTCATAACTTTCGCTCTTTATCAAAGTCACTTCCTCCCTAAATCTATATTAAATGAGCCCATTCAAATGCAGACTCACTAATGCATATAGGCAAAAACAACTTACGAGACTGTATGCAAAGAAACACACATGAATGAATCTGGGGATTAATTAAACTTTTTGGTACTATATATATATATATATATATATATATATATATATATATATATATATATATATTAAATTACTTTCAACAACAATATATTTATTTGGATCATCTTTATTCCAGTAGTGCTAAATACTTTAATGCAAAGACAATCTGACAGTTATATGTGAAAAGTTGCTCCGTAGAAATGGTTCAACTTTCATCTGTTTATGTTAGTTCATCAAATAGACTGTGTAATTAAGCCTTTAATAAGCTATAATACGCAGGCGTAATTATACTGTTTAACTTGATGAGCTAATGTTTAACGATTGTGAAGGACCAAATTTCCACATTTAAACGGTACAGACACACACGCACCGATATGGAAGCCGCTTTAACGTAGGGTTGCCCTAAGCATTGTGCCAAATCGCTGTCGGTAATGCAAAGACAAAAAAAAAACAAAATAAAAAAAACTACTCCACCAATTCTAAATTATCATTTTATTTCTTTCCACTCTATACCTGCTCAATGTTTTTCTTTCAACACTGCAATTATGTTTTTTTTATTGATCTGATGGAATTGTCATAAATTGCATAGTTGGCAGATCCTGGGGAAGGTCTATGCCCAACGACGGACGATAAAAGACTGATGATGATGATGATGACGACGACGACGACGACGATGATGATGATGATGATGATGATGATGATGATGAAGCTCGTACTTGAAATGATGCAATTCTCGCAGTACTCCTATTTTCCTTAATTGTTTGTTTCATTGACGTCGTCTACATTAACTGATACATTCGTTGCGTAATAATGGCAAACCCTTCAGCTGAGAGTTTTCTTATTGTGTAACACAATATATAATCATTTTGTCGGATTATATATCCATTTCTTAATAACATAGTAACATATACATAAACATATACATGTTCTTAAGAAATGGATAAATGATCCAACAGATTTAAAGTTATCTACGCTGAATGATTCATTTAGCGTGTAATAGCGGGATATCATTTCAAATATAGTTTTGATATAATATAATCCAATTTACGATAACTTAATTGTATATATATATATATATATATATATATGTATGTGTGTGTGTATGTGTGTGTGTGTGCGTGTGTGTGTGTGTGTGTGTGTGTAGACTAGAAAGCTTCAGAGCTTTAAACACTGAACATTTAACACCTTTCTCAGAATTTTTGTTGTGTCACTTCGGTCACTTACTTCGAAATATCTATCAAAGCAACTAATGCTCTACATAACTCAATGTTGAATGTATCGAGCACTTCATAAAATAACCTTATCACAAATCGGGTATTGAATTACTGGTTACTGATTTGTACTATATATATATATATATATATATATATATATATATATATATATATATATATACTTGAATCTGAAACGAGAATGAGACATACACACCAAACATATACGAAATAAATCGTAGCTTTCAAAAGTTCACAGTAGTATCATAGTTTTTTCTTTTTTCCCCATTTTATCTCTTCTTTTCTCATATTCATCCATTCTTTTTTTTCTCCCGTCCTTGCATGAGTTATGAAGTACTATTTTCCATCCATCGACCTTTTTCCTCTTAAATAAAATACAATATTTCAGAGCATGATTTGTGCTCAGAGGTGTATGAACATATGACTTGAAGATTATCATCTTGTTTCTCGCTCTTCCCAATTGCATTTGGGAGATTTCTATGCTGCAACTAAGAGAGAATGTTTGTGAACAGAAAAAAAAAATTATCAGCCAACCCGTGTTCCACTCTTTTCTTTTCTTTTCACTTCCTTCACTATTTAAAACTCGTGACACAAATGAATACAATTGACACAACGTCTTTTCCTGTTTTTGTTTTACTCTTTCAATTATCTCTGTTGGCTCCAGTGTATGACCAGTTCATAAGCCAAGAGACATTTTTGGAATAAAAAGAATAAATACTTTTTCTTCAAATTCTTGAACTACTTGTGGAATTAATAGCTTGGTCAGCACATTAGCACTTGTGTCTGAACAACTCGCATCCAGTCAGCAACCAAATTTACACCCACAATACCTATTCATATAGACTCGAATAGAAAGATGAAAATTCACTCCCCGACGTATACATTTTAAAAATAGCAGTGAAGATGTTGGGATAAGTGAATTTCAGTTGCACACGCACATACAAACAGACGTATGAATTCATTATATTCATAAATTGTCCATCGAATCATTTTTAAGCATAAAGGAGACATCAAAACAACGATTACCCGCAAGTAAATAATGTGTATTGATAGTGTTCCGGGCTTTCGGATTGTTCAATCTATCTAACGCTGAAAAAGATATGTCGTATATAAATAATACAAGAAAATACTGTCGAGTGTGTTTGTATTTCCATGTCTATTCGCATAATTCGGGAGAAATTTCCAAAATATCAACAGAATAAATATGATGGTCTGAATTCTAAATCACATCTTGAATTCAAGTGTTGTACGGACAATACTTTGTTTTGTTTATCTTGTTTTCACAGAGTTTTAGCCGATGTATCCAATACTTCATAGATAAATGAATGGATGTCTCTACAGACAATGGAATGACTGGGCGATCCTGGATACCCAGTGGTCAGAATCTACCTCTCGGTCTTGCCCAGAAGAAAGCTGTGAGCGATACGACTGGTATCAATTAAGCTTCAAGAGCTACCGTGAGGACGTTGAGATGGGAGTCAATCTGCTTAAAGGGGAACCACTCTCTGTTTTGTAGCCAGAATTGTCGTTCTCCGGGACTGGTTGCCTTCCCAAGGCTAGATACCTATTTTAGGGTGGGGAGGGGGAGAAGAGATAGATTAAAGCCTCCCCAAAGAGCATCAGAGCGCATTGAACATAACCAGTCCCGACTGGAGTTTGAACTCGCCATTACCAGCTACGTCAATCGCACCTCTACTGTTGAGATACCTTCTGTAATTTCGAGACGGCTCCTGCATGGTTGGGAGAAAGCATCATCATTCCAAGCGTCGTTCTGTTTATCGAACAAACATTTTGTATAACCTATATTAAAGAAGTATTATGCCGTATATCGATAGCATGGTAAATGTTAAAAGAATTGAAATCAATATTAAAATCAATCTCAGAATGAGAAATAATTTCCACATGCTATAGAGGACAGACATGGACGGTAACAACAACATTTGACTAACGCTTAGAGGCATCTGAGATTCGGTCGTAGAGAAAAATTGTTGAGATGGACTGAGAAATCAAAAAAAGATAATTTGAAAAATGAATGAAAAATGAGAACCGCTCAAAAACTTCAGCAAAAGAAAACGAATGTATTTTGAACTTCTAAGAAGAGTATGAACCATCTAGAAAAAAGTACGAGAAGGGTATGCTGTCAGAAAGAAAAATAGAGGCAGTCCAAAGTATAAGTGGTAGAGCAACATTAAAGCACGGACAGAATTGCAGTATGAATGTGAAGTGAGACCAGCAATGGAGATGAGAAAGTGGACGACTACTGTGTCGTCCAATCTCAGAAGACAAGGAACCTGACGAAGTAGTAGTTATTGTTATCAACGATAGATAGATAGATAGATAGGACACATGTACATTCACATGTATACGAGCGAGGAAAAAAACGAGTTTACAAATTGATTCATGTATAGAAGATAAATATAATCAGATTATTATCAATGGAACTCTTAACAACCGCGCCCTTTAACTGACATCAGTTGGAAGACGACCACGCCTTCTTGACGCCGGTTCTAAATTATTTCACATCTTACTGCGTCTTTTGTCGACTCACAATCTGCCATTGTGAACCTTGCACATCATTTCCCATGAGAGAGGAGGACAGGTGTGTCAAGGAGAAGTCTGTTGCCGCACTGAGCAGGCGGATTAGGCGGGAAAAACCACGGGAAACAAATTAAGTTATGCATATGAGAAGCTCAGAACAACGATTATCTGTAAGTAAACGATGTGTGTCGGTTGTGTTCCGGGCCTCCCGAATTGTTGAAGCGACAGAGGAGCGACACACCTGTTTCTTGGACCAGCCAAAAGATGCCCGATTCGGATGTGCTTTGTAGCATGTCTGCGTGGGAAGGATGTTTGTTGACTTAATAAAAAAAATCCCAACAAACACATTCGCATATTTGATATAAGCACATAATTACACACGGACTTACACGTACAAACACACCTATACACCAATGTATAATATTTTGTCCTTTCTGGAAAGAAGAAGAAGAAGAAGAAGAAGAAGAAGAAGAAGAAGAAGAAGAAGAAGAAGAAGAAGAAGAAGAAGAAGAAGAAGAAGAAGAAGAAGAAGAAGAAGAAGAAGAAGAAGAAGTTTTCCACTGCAATGAAGGAGAATACTTTTCGAAATGGTTCAAGCAGGTCAACATCTTCAGAAATCACTTGACCCCTTGATTTGAACAGACTTACTGTAGACTTACTTGTGATACAGGCACTGTGCAATATATATAGCTCTTTACCCGATTAGAAAAGACTAACAAGCGTTTTGACCGAAGGATAAAGGTTATCTCAATAAAAGAGAGTTTGTGCGCGTGTATAAATGAATATCTACACACACATACACACAGAGGATACCATGGTAGAATATCTGTCTTATTTTTTTAATCCCCGAAACAGGTACATGGTAAACACAACTGATAACTCCAGCAATGAATTAAAAATATGAAATTAGGATCTATATTCAACTATTAGTAATACATTCAAATTCTGTATAAAACACAGAATACTTTGATCACAGTTCATTAACAACGATCGGAAAATAACAGCCTAACATAACATTACACCGTAAGATGATATGTGGCTGTATATAATTTATAGATAAAATTATATTTCAGTATTTACGAGCAAAGTTTCGAAAACTATATATGTATATATATATATATATATATATATATATATATATATATATATATACATATATATATATATATGTATGTATGTTTGTATGTGTGTATGCGTGTGTGTGTGAATGTGTGTGTGTGTGTTAAATCCCAATTTTTAGTCAGGAAATGAATTTCGCTTTTTTTTCTCTTAGGTCGGTTAGCTTTACATACAAAATATGTATTTAATTCATGTAATGACTAAGTATTACCGCATCAAAACACCTGTCTGCTGTTTTGTTATGGATATTATTGAAAACAAACAAGATATACTAAAAAGAACACCTGCGAAATGATCCTGGTAAAATGCAAATTGAATACGCTTCAATAGAAGCGGTATTCCCAACCGTTTGATTTTCTCCTTTTGTAAGTAAAAAGATACGTAGAGGTGTACAATAAACGACGAAATGAATATTTGTCTCCGTCGAAATGAATACTTGATTAACTTTCTAACAGATACCGTAGATAAGGAATAAAAAAATATAGATAAACATTGAAATAAATCAAATAATTCAATTTGTATAAGTATTTCTACTATTTCTAGTGAATTTATAAATGAGCGTGGTTGGTGCATTAATATGACTCGACTGATAGGAGTCAGATTCTACGGCCAAAGAATAAAGAAATTCAAACATATAAATGAATTTCAAGAGGGCATTTCCTGAGATGACAGCGAAATACTCAGGAAAAAATTACTTCTCTGTCCCGAGTTCAATCCTCACTGTTGTGACTTTGTCTGAAATTGCTTGAGGTATACATATAAAACAGATCTTTAAAATATAGAAAATAAAAAGGATACACATGCTGATTTAGACACTCACCATGTTGCTAGGTTTACAACGTGTTTTGCAGTACAGGTCGCTAATAGAGGATTTAATCCTCATTAAGTGCCTCAAAATTTTGGTTTCGATCCAGACTAAGCTAAGCTCAGTACCTATAACATCATCATTGTCATCTCTTTAGCGTCCGTCCATGAACATTGACATACCCCAAGATTCCCCAGTCCTCTCTATACCGGGCGTTGCGAAGTCAATACTTCCTGAAGTTGTGTTGTTTCTCACATCATCTTATTTTTGCCGGCTGCAGTTTCGCCAATAACCCCAGGGGATGTCCATTGACTTTCTGATATTTTTGCAACATGACCAGCCCATTTTCATTTGAGATTTCTAACCGTTTCAATTATAACTCGGACTCACGTTTTTCCTGAATATACTGCGCCGTCTTCTTACAACAAATGGTTGAGGATGATTACCTCCTGTACACATTGCCTGGTTCTCGGTTTGAGGGTCGATATTTTGGTTAAGTTCCATGTTTTGGGTGACTATCAAGTGGACACATTACGCAATATTATTTCGTCGAAGAAAGAAAAAAATGTATATTTTGTGAACCAAAAAAGACAACTAAGACAGAGTATGTAGGTACTAGGTGTTCGGGCAAGTAATTATTTCCACGTTGGAGGTGCATAAATAAAATTACAAGAGCAAAAGATTGACGGTAGATTTGGAAACCTGGAATGAAATGAATGCTTCAAAAAGTGTTGTATGGTGGCCAGACAGATGCTGAATAGCTTTTATAATACAAAAGCCTGTTTCATTTCGTTTGAAAGCTAAAAGGTGAACGAGGAATAAAGAAGGTTAGACTTCTTCGAATCGGATCTCAGTCATCGAAGCAGATATGCAACATTCGGGGGAAAGTTCAAAGGAAGGAGTTATTAGGCACTCAATACCTATGTGTTTTTCTTCTTTCAGTCAAATTACCAGGCTACAAAGAGAAATTTCATATGTATATATGTGTGTGTGAGTGTGATATATATCTAGAGAGCAATGTATATGTGTGTGAGAATACATATATATATATATATATATATATATATATAATATATAAATATATGTATATATATATATATGTATGTATGTATGTATGTATGTGTATGTGTGTGTGTGTGCTCATAATGTTTGGTATTTGTTTGCAACATAAGCTTCTGAATATTTGAATCAAAATTCTTGAAATAGAGCTTTTATATATATATATATATATATATATATATATATATATATATATATATATACATATATATTTCTACTTTTCAAGTTATATTTTATTACACTCTGACAAATCTTAGAATGCTGTGAAATACAGAATAAAATTATAGATATATATGTATTAGTTTAAAATAAAGATTCAGATCACCTTGTATACAAATGGTATTCTTTTATATACATTTTTGACGTTACGCCAGTTAAGACCTAAGAAATACCATTCGTCCATATCTGAATTGTCTCTTAACTCTAATATTGTCGAATAGATCATTATGGCCATTAATACATCGGTCAATTATATATATATATATATATATATATATATATATATATATATATATATATATATATATATAATATAAATAAAGAGAGTGATGTGTGTGCGGGTAAGTGATATAATAGCATGTCCAAAAGCCTCCCTTCATGGACGTGGGCTTTTAATATTTGATTGACAAATACGGATTATAGATGGCTTTATTGTCATTTCTATGTTTATTTACCTTCTTCAGAGATTATGAATGGCAGCTTGCGAATATATAAAGAGTCATATGGATGGAAAAACATTTTGATTTGACATTATCATCAAAATTTAATAATCCAATCAATTCAAAAATCTTCTATTATGCAAATTGAAATCCGATGGGTTTGGATTTTAGCAGTTTTTCCCAACGTTTGAGGCTTCCAGATCTGCAATCTCCTCTTGTGGAACATCAGTTCGAGTTGCTCTAAACATGTAAGGCAAATTTTGTTCACTCCTTGATAATTTGCCTGCCCTTTTTTCTAGATAGCCCAGACATGCTCACAAGGATTCAAATCAGGTGACTGATATTTCTGTGAATATTTGGAGAGCTTACGGTCAAATCACGGTCATCGTACGATCACCAAAGTTAAGCAATGTCGAACCTGATCAAATCTAACATGGATGATCACTTGGGAACAACAGATGCTTTAAGCGAGAATAATCATTTGGGAGACATATATTCATGTGCTGATTGCCTTAAATCCATTTTACACATCGCAAGCCGAGACAGGAGATCTTTGTTATATGAGAGCGTGGACAGGAACGCCTGATACTGTAGCCAACGTAAAGATCCAGCTAGAATATTGGGTTAAGTCTTTAATGTAGATCTGATTCTTCTAATATAATATTACTCGTCTTAGGAAGCTGCACCGAATTGCTGAAACTTTAACTTGTCTGAAAGTCTCTGGACTCATCCTCCAAAAATTGAGCGGAAGGGGATCATTTAAAAAGATATAGCAAAGCTTTTACGACTGGTCCACGATTTCGCATTCATCCCGCTTCCTCTGGTGAATTAATGTTTTTTTTTTTTTAGGGGAATATGATGCACGATCATGATAATCGATTGGACAAAGATATCAACGATGTCATTCCTGGGATAATTTAAACACACTCTGTCACATCGTATTTGCCGTGTTCTCATTGTCATTGTTGATCTGAACAATACACAATAGTTTATTGTTTCTCCGACTTTATAAGGTTAGAGATTATCCTTGTAATACAGGCTTGTCTTCAGTTGGATCATAAAAGTTGCAATGTTATGGTCGCTGTACCTTCCATCTTTCTTCATGTCCCTGTTTTATTCAGTAACATTCGCAAAATTTTGAACTCGGCCCTTTTTTTTTTGCTTCGAATGTAAACAAATCGGTGGGGAAAGAAAAAAGAAGCATAGTTTATTCCCTGTATTTTTGAAAGATGGTTGGGCCGTCAGCACTTCTGCAGTTTATTGGTAAGGATTGAGGCCGCTGTCAATAACTTGTGGTGACAAACTACTGTAGTATTATCAGTGCCCACTAATCGAGGATTTATTTCAATTTTCATGAAGCATGTAAAGTTACATGAGTATTTTAAAATCTGTTATATCGGCAGTCATATTAGGAAAGAATCAAATCTCAGGTCAAGCTGAACTTAAAAAAAAAACCGTTACAATATTTAATTCAAGTACATTGGATTATCATTAGAAAAACACCAATTTCTAAAAAAAAATTGCTTCGATGGCAAAAAGTAAGTTACTTCTGTAATAGTAATTTTGATCATCTAATGAAAAAACATGGTTCAATATTTTTTTAGTAATTAATTTTTAGTAATTAATAAAAAATTGAATCCTCTGCGGAAATAAAGCAAAATACTTGTAATCAAGAAAGAGTAAAAAAAAAAGTGCCCATCCCAGTCCCACTATGTGTGGAATTTATATTTGGCTTTCTATAATTAATAAAACTGAACAAAATACAAAATCGGTCACACGTAGAAAATCAGAACCGGTAACATTTTTGTGGCTCGGAGTGTTCTTGTACAAGTTGAGATAATACCATCCCTAGCGTTTAACTATTAACTAATGCATTTTTCACGCAGTGCCGGCTTTTATAATAACAACATTAAAGAAAAAAGGTGTCCATTGTACTGGCCAAGGGTGGATCAGAGACATTTTTGTGGCCGGAAATATATTTTCTTTGTCATCTCTCATGTGTCAACGCTACATAATTATAAGCTTGATTCTTCACTAGATTATATATTGTTGCTTCGGAGAAAAAGAGAAGGTGAGAACATATCATATTTTGCCACAAGAAATACTCCTATTCCTGAAGAGAGTAGAAAGAAGAAGGCATGATACATGAATAAAATGTAGACATTTTTTTTTCTCTAAAAATTAATTTAAAATAAGGAAAAGCTAGTTATTTATTTGCATGGAATAAACACGGTCGTTGACTGCTATTTATTTATCACTTAATTAAATCATTAAAAAAAAGTCTGTACTTTCAACTGATACCTTCAATCAAATCTGACCCCTGTAATGACTACACCAACAGCTATGCGTATGGAAGCGTGCATATAGGAGTGAATGCACTTTTGTACCTGATATTGCCAACGTATGTGAATGTGTTTCTGGATGTCTGTAATTGTATGTTTGGGTGTACATATACGATGGCATGTATGTGTGTGCGTGTATGTGTTTGTATATGGATAAGCGTATTTCTGTGTGTATGTGTGTGTGTTCTCGTGTATGTATGTTTCTTTGAGTCCTTTTGTGTGCACGTATGTGTGTGTGCGTGCGTGTCCTTGTTTTTGTCACGAGCGTTTTTGCTCGTATATGTGTGTTTATGAGTCTTTAGAGTGTGTATGTGTCTTTCTCTCTGTCTCCCTGTGTGTGCACTCGTGTGTGTGTGTGTGTGTGTGTTCCTGTAAGTCTTTAGTGTGTGCATGTGTCTTTATCTTTGTCTCCCTGTGCATGCGTATGCGTGCAAGTGTGCTCGTGTATTTGTGTTTCTGTAAGTCTTTAATGTGTGAGTATGTCTTTGTATTTGTCCGTGTGCACGTGTGTACGTGTGTGAGCTCGTGTACGTGTATTTCTGTGAGTCCTTAAGTATGTGCATGTGGGTTCAAATGTATTTGTCTCTTCCTCTGGGTGTTCGCGTGTGCTTGTGTATGTATATCTCTGTGAGTCTTTAAGTGTGTGCACGTGTATGTATGCATGTCTCTGTCTATGACTCTGTGCGCGTGTGTGCGTGTATGTGCTGCCCTTGTCCGTACGTGTGTGTGTGTCGGTGTCTTCGTGTGTGCCTGTAAGCCCATGAGGAGCAAATAGAGTACGATAAAATGACAGAGAGGAATGTAGCGATTGTCAGCAAATTAGAGGGAGCGTAGGGAGTGCAGGGAAGGTGTTAACAAGCTGAAACCATCGTCTGTGGAATTCCATCGTATATGGGTCCCCACCTGTATTTATCTGACCCTTGCCCCCCTGCGAACAACATTTAGGATGGGCAGAATAATGAAAACATGGGCTGGGGAAAATAACAAACGAAATACGCTCGCATCTATCTATCTATCTATCTATCTATCTATCTATCTATCTATCAATCTATGCCTGTCCATAACAATCTGTCTGTCTATCCATGTATCTATTTCAGGCAGTGCATACCTATATATCTATTAATATACATACATACACACGCATATATATATATATATATATATATATATATATATATATATATATATATATATATATATATATATATATATATATATATATATATATATATATAAAGTAATACAATATAATACAATATCTGATATGAGATACGCATTATTTCATAAAGTGCCTGGTACGTTCAGCATCAAACATTAAGTTGAGTTACAGTAGAGCTCAAATAATGGTGAAATAGATGATCTGCTACACAAACACGTTTATGTTTCTGCCCTGTTCTTCAGGCAAAAACATTAACGTGTTTTTGTATGGAATCTTTTTTTTTTCAACACAGTACGCATACTGGTTATTCATCCAGTAAGCTGACTGTCATGCCTTAACAGCAGGCATCAGACAGAGTATATCTCTCTGTAATTGTGAGCTGTTCCATCGATGACTGATTTAAGGGGGGGGGGCAGCTTGCAAGTCTATCTTAATGTACAACTGTTCGACAATATTCGGGATCGATCTCAATGCTCCGATCACGACTGGCATGACTTTTATTTTTGCTACATCATCATCATTATTATCATAATCATCATCATCATCATCATCATCATCATTCTTTTATTGCCCGTCGTGGGACATTCACCAATATCAGCCACATCTATCCATCATGGGCGTCGCAGGGCCAATACTTTCTTAATATGTCTGTCTACTTCCTCTCTTCCGTCTTGTATTCTGTCAGCCTCGGTTATGTTTGTAATCTTTGGGGATCCATGTTTTGAGTCGTGAAGTCAAGTGTTTGTGTGCCATTCTTGCAACATGACCAGCCCATTATGTTTTTAAGAAATTGACATATTTTGTACGATAGAATGTATCATAAATATGCTGTTTATTATTTTGAAACTTATTTGAAATGATCAACCCTTGGTACTCGGTTCATTTAGCACAATAGTAAATGCGTCACTACGTTGAAACGGTTACCCTATTGATGGCAGGTTTGATTCCTACAGCAGCCCCATTTTCTTTGATTGTTCATTCTATTTACGTTGTCAGAATTGAATGATAATTAACCATGTAATGACGGGAGATGATTTCAAATGTCCATATAATGTAACGATATATATATATATATATATATATATATATATATATATATATCAGGTATTACATATCTATCTATCAATCTATTTTATTTTACATCGTTACACTTTCTATTCCTTTCTTTTCTATTTTTCTTCCATTCTACCTCTTCTGGGGCTTCTTCCTAAAGATTTTACCCTCTTCTTCTTCTCCTGTCTCTATTACCTACATTTTCTAATCTTTTTTTCTTATTTGTTCTGTGTTCTTCCCTTTCATTCATTTCCCTTTTTTCTAGTTCTTTTAATCGTTCCATTTTAGTTTTTTCTCTCTTGACCATAAAGAATTTCCCTTCCATCTATTTATTGGCTCTTTTCAATGACCAAATTACGAACACTATACCAGGAAAAATTCGACCAATTTCATACTTTCATGAAGAAGTTAACGGGATTGCGACACCATTTGAAGGATTTTTTCTACAAACTTCCTTTCATATATTTCGTTTTCCTCTATGCCTTTGAAGATTTTTCAAATTCTTTATTGCTTTTGTGTTTACATAGAAATAGACTGTGCTTTGACACAACTCAATCTTTGATTATAACTGACACACCACCCAACACATTATTCAACAAAAAACAACAAAAACAAACAATAAACGGGGTATATTATGAGAATCTATCTCAGCCCATCGCACGTTAGCGACATGGCGTTAAACACAGTGCTGACACTACCGATCAGATAAACGGGATTTCAAATAATCTGCACGCGTTCTCTTGTTCTCCTGATGCCTCAATCAAACACTTAATTCATGTGCACGATTATATTTGTGTTTTAAGTGCAATAATATGAACAATTTCAAGCACTCATTGAAGTGCTGACAATCCGGAGCTAAACGTAGGAAGACACAGCGAAAACAAGTTCATTATGAGGCATTTTGTAATTTCCCTTAAGTTGAAACATAGCATCTCGTTGATATTAATCTGGTGTAAAGAATATGAATTTTGGGCGGTGATCGATAAAGATTGAAGATACACCAAACAACACAGCTACAATTCAATACGTCACAATTACTTTTGCTCATTCTCACTTGCGTTTATTCCTTTCATCGTTTTAACCTTTCACCCTTTGGCCATGTTTCTTTTTGTTTCCATAGTCATGTTCTTCTTTGTTATTGTCATTTTCTAGTTTGGCGTTTTTTTTTCTCTCTTTTCATTTATACATTTTACTTCTTTTCTCCTAAGAATACAGCATTTAATTTTCTCATTGATTTCATGTCTAATTTGAACAATTGACCTTCAACGTTTCTGTTGCTTATTTCGTTTGAATATCGTTTCAGCCGATCTATTCCTCACTTCATTGGAGAAAGTGTTTTTTTGGACAGCCCTGAAAAAAAGACTATTCAAATCTCTTTAAAAAAAATCTATCAATTCGTTTCAAAGTGAATATCTCATCAAATAAGATTACTATTTCAGGTAAACTAATGAATTTACGAGGTACGTTGGTCTCTGTTACACCTTTTTCAGTGTGTGATGATACTTTTTTATGAATTTAAAAAGGGCCATGATCATTATAAAAGATACTTAGAACGGTGAATCCATTCTTTCTGTCACTCATGTTGTTATTACAACGTTAAAGCCTAAAAGTTGTATACTTTTTTAATGGGCAAAATTCGTAAGGAGAGGGTATAGCATTTCTTTTTATATAAGCAACACAAAAATGTTCATAGTATCCAAAAAAAAAACAAAAAAAAAACGATCACTTGACAATCGTTATTTGTCTTTTTTCTTTTCAAACCCCACTTAAAATTGGAGTTGCCCCTCCCCGTAGCAAAATCAACAACCCTGACCAAATTTAAGGATTCAAACTCTTCAATGTTTGTCTATCACATCATGTTAAACCAACCATTTATATAAAGTCAACTTTTCCCTGCCGTATCTAGAAATCAAGATCATGTTATCGATAGGCGCCTCTCTTACCGATGGAGCTAAACAGACAAGTTTTATATAGCTCTGAATTTATCTATTCTATATACAATATAAAAGTTGCAGTAATCATGTTCAGTCGGAAGAGAAGCAGGAGAGGAGTTTGACCCAGTAGCAACCAGGCTTCTTACTTTTATTTTTCATCAGGCATCTACTTTTCTGCCATCTCTAACTGAAGTATTTTTCACTGCTTCCTTTGTCTTTTCTAGTCACTCTCCAGATTCATATTACTTTCTTCCATCTTTTATCTTTTCTACATTGTTTTTTTTTCACGTGTAGAGCGTTTGATTTTCTAAATATCTTTCACTGATCAACAATTCTTTTCATTTCATGTCTTGTTCAATTGTCTTGCTGGGATAAGTGAGCGTTGAGGGTGTATAGTTGGGGTTGTCAAAATGGCGCCCACATGAAATATGAAAAAGTCACATATTTCTGATATCTTGATAACATCGCTAATTCCCGCGTAAATATTTCCTGTCGAAAACATCCAGAAAACAAGAAAAAAATATTACGAAAGGAGAGATATAAAATCATACCATAAAAATCAGAACGTTATGAGAGGCGGTAAACCATTGAAAAAATCTGTCCTGAACGGCAGATATCTTTATAATTTATACAATATAATTTCTTGTAAAGAAAATGAAGGAAAACACGCGATCGCTTCCGGGATGGAGGTCTGCGTTCTGAGCGAGAAATGAATCGTGTTGAATTAAATGTATGCTGGATGTACGGTGTTGTTTATAGCAGTATTGACGGAAGTAAAAACTCCTATTATCACTTTCTCGTGGGCTTTGAACATTCTAGATACAACTTATTTTCTTTTTCAATCTCATTTTTGACAAAGGTTGACGGTAACCTGGAGTTGGAAATAATTTCAATTTTTTTTCCTTTTCTTCAATACTCAGTTTTTTCTTCCTCGAAAACAAAAAATGGCAAGAACAATCAGAAACCACTTGGAGCATTGATACCTCTGTTAACGCCATGCATGAACTAGAAACTGAATAAAAATCACCTAATTGATAGCTTCGATGCAGGGGAGGAAACTGTGTTTTGAAATGCCATATTCCGTACCACTGTTTACCTCTTTGAAAAATTATCTCCCATACGAAAACAAAATCTTCCTAACCTGTGGCCTATTCTTTCACAAAATGTCATTGACATTCATTGAGAGTTCTTTTGAGATACCATGTGGACGAATAGACAAAAAACATACCTAAATGAATATATGAACCTCTTCCGACTTTGTTGGCAGAGGTGAAAGAAAGAAAGAAAAAAAAAAACGGAAACAAAAAGACATACCAGGAAGAAATAACCAGATATAGTTAATTAGGGGAGATAATCTTGGGACCCAGAGGTGCATGTTTGGAAGAGGTCGGGTTTCATGGCATGTTGAACTGCATGGTAACATTTTTGTATTCATCGCACGAAAATGCAGCTTTGAAGTATTTCGGTTATTTAATTTCAGCGTTGCCAATCAAATTTATATCTATAGAACCGCTGATTCGAAAAACTTCAAATCCGACATTTCATCACCTCGTGTGCTTTCTGACATATCTGGTGAATGTTAACTCCGTACAACAGCCATTTGTCGAAGAATAGCGGTGCATACACGTACTCTTACAGACGAAGATTTCTTAAATTGTACAGTAGAAGTCAAAAAATCCAGACCACACGAGAACCTCAGAATTTTTTAAAATCTCAACTTTTTGAAAAATTACTGGACATTTTACGGAGATGAACGGATAAATATCTATTTGATGTTCTGTACTCGAATTATTAAAATATTCCGCAGGTAAACAAGGAATAAAAAAACATTTTGCTCGAAATAACTTCAGCTCTCTTTTGTTTACTATATTTTTTCGCAATAATTATGATTTCGAGCATTACATGGTATTTTTTGAAGTAAAAAAGTTTGTTTACATAATTGTCATGTGTTGACTTTAAAAACTTCCTGTTGTGATCAGTTGAGAATTCAGTACTCACTAAAGAATAAACTCTATATCCATCGGTTCATCCCATTACTATTCCTCCTTGAATTTTGATTTTAACAGTACAGCCCGAAAATTCAGAAAATCTCTTTACATTCCGCATTTCCAGATTTCTACGGACGTTAGATAACCATAATCGGTGAAAAAATTTATTAAGAAGAAAATGAGATACATGCAAATTCGTAGGGAAAAATAATTTTGTTATGTCTAAGAGGGAGGAGTTTCTAAGTAAGGCTGAAAGAAGTGTTAAGAAAATCGAAGGATAACAAACGTAGAAAGGGGGGATTGAAGGATCGAGAAGTAAAAAGGAAGCGGGTAACGAAAAAATGTAAATATGAAAAGACCCGTAGTGAAGGAAAGAAGATAAAAATGAGAAAAAATGAAGAAGGGAGGTAGGAGGGGGAAATACAACAAAGAAAAAAAAAGAGGAAACTAATAGAATAAATAGAAAAAAAATTTTAAAAATTAGTGTGAATGATGTATAAGGAGAAGGAAATAAGGCGATAAAAGAAGGGGAAGAGAAGAAGTTTTTGATCAGGGAGAAGACTAATGGGAATGAAGAAGAGAAAGAAAGAAAAATAATGAAGAAAATGGAGGAGATGGGTCAACAAAGAAAGGAGAAGAAGAAGGAAAGTGCAAAGAAAAAGAAGAAAGAGTGAAGAAGAACAAATAAAAAAATGAATAGAGAAGAAAGAAAAGAAGAGAAGCAATGTTACATTCAGATAGATTATTGATTCACAAACTATTTCACGTCCAATTGAGCATCATCATTTCCTGGATATTTTATTTTGATTTACTTGAGACTAATGGCTGAATACAAGAATAAAAAATTTCCCTGGGAAACATAATGCACTGGACCCCATCAATGTTACATTCAGCCTTGTGGACTCCAACCTTAACCTCTACAAGTGATGGCAAACATATTTAGCTCGCTAGGTCGATTTTTTAAAATAATACTGTAATCGAAGTGCCACTCAGATGAATATATATTTTTTGTTTTAGCTAAATACTGAGAGCTAAGCAGGCTGTTTCCCTAATATCCCTTTAATAATGATTTTTTTTCTGTTTGTATGTATGTATGTATGTACGTATGTATGTATGTATGTATGCATGTATGTATGTATGTAACTGTAACCCAACAAAAGCGAATAAAGAATCTTTTTCGGAACGCATCTTCCGAATGCTTCAACTTGAGGAGTAAAATGAAACCAAGTAGTTTTCATCCGTTACACTATGTTTTAGTACGGGGTTCAATTTGCTCAACAATACGATGCTGAACGGGATATACGACCATTACAGTTCCATACTGATTAGGTCAATTTCTGATTTTCATTGAACCGGAGATTTTTTTCTCCTGATCAAGGATTTGTTTCTTTACATTAGAAAACAACTTAGTTTACATCCCACAGGGGAATCGATACTTCAGTGAGGTAAATCTATAATGTAATCTTTTCAATTTCTAAATACTGTTGTATTTGAGGAAAGTGTTGCCATAGGACGAATATTGTAGCATAGATTTCACCCTCTTCTCCTTCGAGAAACGTCCCCTATGAAAAACGCTGCTATCATGAAAAAAGTCACGCACCTCTCACGAAAACCTTTCTGATCACCATCGACGCTGATCGAGTCAAGCGATGACAGGATATTGTTCTTGAGCAAGGTTTCTGCTTTCATTTAAATATCCAATTTGTAAATGCTATATTTGCTATATTTGTCATGAACATGAATAATGATGTTATCGGCGTCTTGGGATGATTTGGATTGGCTAATTTGAGTCAGGGTCATAAAAGCCGATGTGAAACTTTCCTCATCAGATATCGTTCGAATGAAGACAAAAAAACAAGCCTGGCTACAGTGGGATCAAATTTCACTCCGCCTGAAGATGATTCTTGCAACTTTCGTACTGCATGTATGATAAATAATGTATATATATGTAAGTATATGTAAGTATATATATATATATATATATATATATATATATATATACACACACATATATATATGTATATATAAGCATATATATATATATATATATATGCATATATATAAGCATATATATATATATATATATATATATATATATATATATATATATATATATATATATATATATATATGAGAATGAAATGAGTCCATGCGTATCTGTATGTTACATTTTTGTTAATATCTAAAACTTGCCAACTTACACTGGTCAGTAAGATAGCTTCCTGGTAATCAGTTGGTCGCATATATTACATATTAGTCTACAGACCACATTTTGGAGAGGATTGTCTATGTTATTATTGTTGTTTTATGGCTTAGAAAACAAAGTCAATGTCTCATTTTGCACTTGAGTTTGACAAAAAATAAATAAAATGCGGTTACGATGAAAATTTCAATAAAGCCAGTGACGTTGGTGTCTGGAAGTCTGTAATGACTTGATGTATCGGCTGAATAATAATATCCAGAGAGAACGCTTTGGAAAATATTACCACAAACCCATCATCACTTTCTCAGCGTTTTGTTTTACTCTCTCAGGAGGCCACAGAATGTTCACACGGCATAAGGTTATTTTGATGCGACCATTCCAACCAACGAAGACTGAAGCTCTCACCTCTGACTCACGCAAGAGATGGATCAACGGCAGTTGATCCAAAGTTGAATTTCCGTCTCTTAAAATCCACTAGTATCAAGTACTTTGAATGCCGTGGGAACCATTGTGTCTAAAAAAAACTCACTTCTTCTAGCCCCAGACCTCCAAGCTTCCGATTAAATCTGCGAGTGAGCCTAAAAATGTGGATTGCTCATCGGCCTGCCACAGGTTCCACAGAATATGGCTTGATACCGTACATGAAGTTCATGATGGCTGCAATATTCTTGATGGCCAAAGTGCTGAAATAGATTGCACCCAAAATCCAACTCAGTCATACTGTTATATATGCGTTGAACAATCATAATTATAATTATGATACAAGCCTAAGGATAGGTTATTTGGCTGCTTGAAACATGACAAGACATGATTCATCTGCACGTATTTTCGGTTAGATACACTTACATTAGCTCCAAAGGAAATTAGGAAGACGGCTTCTCTGTCTGTACGTTTGTGTGTATATATATATATATATATATATATATATATATACACACACACACGTTACCACCATTACAATGGTGACACAAGTTATCTGTCCGTGGTTTTGATTGAATATACTCACATTAGCTCGATCATAAGGAATTACTATGACAGTGACGATATCAAAATCGATAGGTAGATTAATAGATTGATAAATGAAGGCGATAGAATAACAACGAATGAAAAAAAAGTCAAATAAATACCTTTTCTGTTTCTTATTTTTCCTTAACCCACGTAGATTTAAGTAAACCAAAGGTTTAGTTAATATTTTTAATATATCCAGATCATGACTAACAGAATTGCGTATTTTTCTAATGAACATCGAACAATATGTAATTGATGCATTATCATCAACAATACTCCCCACTCGTGACTGAGTTGTGCTCTTACGCTGGATATGGGTCCAGCAGTCCCTTTTTAGGCTCCCCATATCCTATTACTACTTACACGACCCTGGTTTACGATATTTAGGTTAGACAGAGGTGACAGGCAACCGAAGTGGCCTCACTTAATCCAGCCTACACTTTTTTTACACATAGGTAGAAGGACATATCGATTCATATATTTTTTTCAAGGACACTATTGCTCAGTGATCACAAACTACCTCAGCCGTATTTTGAACCCGGCTCGCTGAATCACTCTCGTTAACTGCTTAGCTACCGGCACCTCCAATCGAACTATTCCTGGATAACCCCTTGTTTTACTGTCTGTACCTATGCGCTCTCACCGACAAATCTCTCGACTGATAAGTGACTCATAAATGGTGTCATGTCTGCAATAGTTATTCCAATCAGTCCATATATGACATATAATAAGCGTTTGGTCAATAAATCCTATAAAACCATCCTTATAGGCTATGTTGCTGGTCAATATCTCGGCTCAAGATATTTCAAATGAACTAGCAAGACACTTGCCTTTTGTACAGTAATTATGAATTTCATATACAGGCTGGCATCTCCCTCCCTCTCACTCATATATATATATATATATATATATATATATATATATATATATATATATATATATATATATATATATATATTTATATATATATATATATGCATGTGTGTGTATAAGTAATAGAGGGTGATATTGGTTACTTAAGTGTCGATGTCTGCAAACACTGACGTGACTTATTGGTTGATTCAATAGTTACTGTCAAATACACTTCATCATTACTGATAACATCAGAAAGAGATTTTATCTTGCTCCAGGTCATGGGGACTTATTATGAGAACCCGCATTTTTCATTTCCTATCAACGTCGTACAGTTCGATTGCCGGTTCGAGATGGTGACATCCGGCAATTTAGGTTTGATTTCTGGTTAATTAAAAATAATAAATACATCGACCTCCTTGTTAGACTGACAGATTATTCTTGGCAAACAGAAATACAAGAAGAGTTTCGAGTCAATAATTGGCAGAGCCAAGTTTATGAGCAAAATCTAATTGTCAGGTTATGCCCATGAATAGGATATGTCTGAACTAGGTGTTTAAGACCAGGGGTGAGATTGGACCTAGTTGAAAACTTATTTGCAGTTAGAAACCGTCAAACAAAACTGTCAACATTTCCCCCATCCAATACGTTATTCATTGATCACAACTTTTTTCATTTTTTGTTGATCAACCCCAACACAACGTGCTGTCGAAAGATTTTTGTCACATGACGGTTTTTATTGAGTCATTAAGCAGACCTGTATATCATTATATCCATTTGTTCGTGCTCTAGTCAAGTGAATATTGCCGAAAAATATCAGTTAATTGTTGTGTTTTTAATACAACGGTTTGACCGATTCATTCTTCAGCATTCATCAGAAGTACCATCCGAATATGCGTTCTTGTGTGTGTTAGGTGCTACACAAAATTCGATAGAGCTTGTGAAATGGCTCTCTCAAAGAAATAAAACTTGATAGAAAATTAGATTCCTAATTTCTTGGCAGTTTGATTCTGAGAGATGTGTGAAATACGAGAAACGTTGGGTAACTTGACAGATTGATTAATCTGTTTAAATTTCCCGTTCTTCGGATAGCACCTCATACATCATATAAATAAGTGATATTGTATAAAAGGATCCGAATCATAAAAGTATTGGTATTTTCAAATGAGAAAATGCACACTAAATCATAAATACTGCACATTTTATTAAAAATCAAATGAAAAAAAAAAAGAAAAAAAGAGAACATTAGTCACTCTTATGATCCCCTGGGTCACAAATTGGTGTAAGTACGAATGCAGACCCTACATCATTTTTTTCAGTTGCAAATCAAGCAAGCTTTCTCTAGCATACTTTAGGTTATTGCGCTTCAGGGATACCTTAATTCAAAACCTCTAGCTACAATGCATCGTTTCAAGTAATATATAGATATGGTCTTGAAATTCACTTTTGAACCCAAATCAGAAAATACTGTCTTCACCGTATTAGTTACTGTTTCTTGAACCTTAGTACCCTGCCTGAAATAACGCACGAATAGTTGACTCTCTGTTGCAGTGTCTGAGTCCCAAATCATTCTATTGTGCATCTGACAGAAATTATGCATTAAATGATTCCAAAGGCCAAACTCGGTGTCACTGGAAAAAAAAAAGAGAAACCTTATCGATTATGCTATACATCAACTAACCTTCTCGTATAACAGTTTGAAATGCCCCTCTTTTCTATCAGCCCTCGTGTTGTCAATGAGGGTGCGTTGAGTGGACAATCGCGAATATATAAAGACATACAGATGTTGTTGGAAGAGCATTGCTAGAGTAATTTATAGAGGAGGAGTGCCCTACGTAAGAGTGCTCAACCCTAAAAAAGAAAAGCGCTAATTGCACAAACAATTAATTTTTTGAACGTTTGCAATACGACACATACAAAAGAAGTGATAACAATATTCAACGTTTATTTTGGTGTGTCTCTTTTGCCAAAAAGAGGCAGCCAAAACCTCTCTCGTTTACATCCCAGTCTCATGTATCTCCAAACATTCCAAACCTCAGCCGACTCTGCCTAACATGCCATCATCTTTTGGGGGTCTTGGAACGCTCAAGAATTTTCACGAAATAAATCAGCAGTAATTGCTTTTAGCTTTGCGAGATTTCGTCTCACAAAAAAGGAGGAAACTGCGATTCCTATTTATGACTCCAGTTGTAAGGGGCCAAGTTTGCTCCCTGATGAATCAGAAGCCAGGGAAGAAAGAAAATGCGAAGCAGTAAAAACTGAGGTTAATGAATTGCCTAAGAAAAGACGCAAATAAAAAAAAAATCAAGGGAAAAAAATCAATCATTCAAAACAACTGCTTTGTTTGTTACTGTGTGCCCCTTTCAACATTGTTCGATCAAATTTAGCTCAAACTTGACATGCATTCTCATCGGACTTGGAGGAATGTTTAAAATTGGAAACCATTGAGAAAAAATGCAACAATTTTTAAAGAATTTCCCTATTTACAATGTAACCATAATGCTAGGGATTCAGCCGGTGTATGTTATAAATATATATATATATATATATATATATATATATATATATATATATATATATATATGTATGTATGTATGTATATATATATATGTATATATATATATATATACATATATATATATATATGTATATATATATATATATATATATATATATATATATATATATATATATATATATATATATATTCTTCGAAGCAGAAATTTTTATTTTGTTTATACTTGTAGTGCAACCATGGCATGGGATTGCTTTTCCAACGTTTAAAAAAATTGCAGGAATTCTTTGCTCGTGGTCCTCAATCAAACATACAGAAATAAATGATTACTGCAGAACACATACACAAATGTACACACACACACACACACATACACATATATATATATGTATATATACATATGCACGTATGTGTGTGTGTGTGTGTGTGTGTGTGTGTGTGTGTGTGTGTGTGTGTGTGTGTGTGATAGTTGTGGATATATTTTTCTTTTGAGGGACATATATCGTCTGACACTGGTGTTAACCTGTAGCAAATCGAACATCCAACCCAGGAATAAATGAAAAAATAAACATCGCGATTTGTACAGATGTACTGAGCACCCACAATTATGATTCCACCTTGTGATGATAGTATCACTGCTCGCATAATCAGTTAACATGCTTAGTAAACTGATTAGCATAAATTCAATTTCTAGCATTTATGAGGAAATAGAAAGAGAATAAAACCTTACAGAATATTTCATTTATCTATATACATCCAAATATGTCAGCTTACTTAGAGCCAGTTTCGACTGTTCTAGAGTCTCTGCACTTAAAATGATGGGGAAGTAGTTTTCTTAGAAGGAACGACTGGCGCCAAAACCAGCCCAAAGGCACCTTTCATAGTTTGATGTATACAAAAATACGCTTTGGTCTAAAAATATCCTCTATACAATTAGTTCAACCCTACAATTTACAATGTAACTTCGTTGGAAGAAACTATGAGCAGACTCCGTTTCTGAATGGGTTCTGTGAGTAGATCTTTGCTTCGTTCCAGTCGAGAATATATGAGCCTTTCGCTTTTACAAGCACGCACATTTAGAAATATAATTTAGAAGCTAAATGAGTTCTTGAAATTAACTATTTTCGTGTGGGTGTCTTTGTGTCTATCTGTGTGCAGAAATTGCACTGACAGATATTGGGAAATAGATGACTGAAGTGACACAAGAAATCCATTGAAGAAGTTCCTTAATGTTCACCGTTTAAAGCTACGAAGCTTTCTAATATATATATATATATATATATATATATATATATATATATATGCTTCGACTGGAACATCTCTTTCGCCACACTATGTTTAAATGAAAGAAAGATAGAGCAAGATGCACATTTATCAATTATAGTTGTTTCTAGAATAACAACGCCAAAATCATTGACAAGAAAAACTGTTGTAATTATTATCATGACAATATAGTAGGATAGCGTATGAATGAAAATAAAGATACAGTAATAACATCATCAACATCAACAGCAGCATTAAGAGAGACACGGATCCGGTGGAGAGTTTTAAAAAAAAAAATCTTCATGAAATTATACGTTGCGAGATACATACAGACATATCATTTACAATAAGACTCCATTCGAACTAATGAGACCCTACAAGAAAAAAAAAATGCGGTAATATTTTTTTCTCCAACTATTGTTTGTGCTTCATGTCCTGATACTACCTGCCAATGTTTCCCTGTGTCCTATTTAAACGATACGTAGAGACTCGGTGTGGAATAAATTATTATTATTATTATTATTATTATTATTATTATTATTATTATTATTATTATTATTTAATCTCACATCAGTTGCCTGTTGGTTACAGCTAGAGGTCGAGTGACAGCAAGTCTCCTCAAGTCTCCAGCCCTTCTCTCCATGTTTTAATAACCACAGTGATACTGCAGCTTACAGTTTCACACCGGTTGCCCGGTAGTCATTGCTGAAGGCTGAGTGACGATAAGTCTCCTCAGGTCTTCAGCAAACATCTCTTCTCTCCCATCATGCCAGTGCTTTGGTTCACATTTCCGATATCATTTTCCGTCCTCTCCTGCTAAGCTGCTGTTAACATTTAGTGTTGCAGTCCTTATATTTCTAGTACTCCCCTCAGTATCTTTGCAGTTCCTAGCAGTGCTGTGGTCTGTACAGTCTCAATCAATTACTGGTACTACCCTGACTTTCATGTTCCACATCTTCTTCAGTTTTCTTGGTGGATCTGGGTATTTTTCTAGTTTTCCACGCTCTTTCTTCTGTCTTCTATGGTCTGCAGGCATAGCTACGTCTATTATTTGGCAGGTTTTCCTCTTCTTGTGTACAATTACCCGGTCTGGTCTTCTCACCTAGATGAAGTGGTCCGTTCGGATGTCAAAGCCCCAAAGTAATTTGTGGTTCTCATTCTCCAGGGCTGCCCCCGGTTTGTACTGGTTCCAGTTGTCTGCATTATTATTATTATAATTATTATTATTATTATTATTATTATTATTAGTAGTAGTAGTAGTAGTAGTAGTAGTAGAAGAAGAAGAAGAAGAAGAAGAAGAAGAAGAAGAAGAAGAAGAAGAAGAAGAAGAAGAAGAAGAAGAAGAAGAAGTTTGCTTTTTTTTTCAACCTTTATTCCTTAGTCAGGCATGCTAAACTTATTATTTTTGTAGGCTAATCAATGAGAATCAAGCTGCTTATTCTAGATAACAGGCCTGCAATATGAGCATAATAACCCGAGCGTCACTTTTGGCTGAGTTTTTTTTTATTGGTATGCCTCTTGCAGTTAATACGGAATGATTGTTCTTCGATCAGGTAAAATGCCAAGCCCCATCCAGCTGATATAAACTCAAGGGAGAATACGAAACATAAATTTCACGATGGAAAGATGGCGGGGATTTCGGACGGAGCCTCCTGTACTTCATCTGCTGCCGAGTCAATTATTATCGAGGTTCATTCGCCGAAGGGCTTAAACATCGCAAGAGAATCATTACGGTCAGTAGGTAAGTTGGAGAGAGCTGATTTTGAAGATACACAGGTAACTGATCATTTTCATCATCGATACAGAATCGACAATCAATACAATTAGAAGAGAGCAAGAAAAATCAATAAATGCGAGACTAGTTCTTGTGCAAAGGCTCCCCATTTGGGACGCCCCACACCACACTCCAACATGCACTCAATCACCCATGCATATATATATATATATATATATATATATATATATATAATCTCATTTGCACGCACTCATACATACATACGAATTCAACTTGAAATGAACGAAGCCATAGTTATTTGAATCAACTCGTTAGTTTGAACTTACAAATAAACAAGTCCAGTAACACAACTTTATTCAGCTGCAGTGAGATGATTAATAAGATTCTCCCGAAGATCATTCGCTAATGTAGTGAGTTTGGTGTTCACTGGGTGCCCCAGTCTCGCCTCCTTGTGCCAAACTAAGCTAAACAAAGTAAATAATAAATTCTTTTGAATCGAGAGATAAACTCAATATGAGTCCAGAAGATAAATATTCCATCTATGTGGGAACAGATATCAACTCATGGACATAGATGAAATCATGTGTGTAATCTTTCATTCCAGCCAATGATTAAAAGATGTGAGATTTTACATTTTGTACCTTGATTCTCATCTCTCTTATTCTGTCTACATTTGACTTTATATATCCATTAGAAACAGTAAACGGAAATTGTCACCAAATCTGTAAACTTATCTTTCTTTAGAATTAGTTGATCCAGCTGACTGGCTGGTCTGTATGTGTGTATAATGCGTATAGGCTGCATCTATGCAACTAGAGGGCTGATAATTTAAACATTCGAAAAGAGCCACCCTCGGATGACAAGCCTTTGGCAGAGTATTAATTGGCAGAAACCCCATCAATCCTAAAAAGAAGGATATACAGCCAATGCATCATCCTGATAGTCACTTATGGAGCTGAAACATGGAACCTTACCAAGAGAAGATCCGCAAGTCGAGAACCATTATCGTGAGCATGAGAGAATCATGCTCAACCTCACATGGAGAGCTCACAAGACAGCACAAGACAACCAGGAGAAAGACAGGAGTCCGACACATCATATAATCCATTAAAAAAAGTTAAATGGCAATGAGCTGGCCATGTTGCAAAAACACGACTCACAAGATTAATCACCAGAGATAACATGTGCAACCGGTGCCAACAGAGTACTAGATGGAGAGACGAACTAGACGAATTCAGAAAGAAATTGCTCCGTGACGCCCATGATGGAGAAGTGTGGCGAATCCGGGGAAAGGTCTGCGGGCGACAACAGACGTTAAGTGACTGATGATGATGATAATGATGTCCTTTGAAAAATTGAACTACTGATTAATGATCAACAAAATGCAAGTGAAGTAACGTATCTATTGATCACTCCTTTTTCAATTTTCTAGTTGATCCTCCATACTGCCAAAAGTCATTGGTAGCATTACAGTTTCTATCCAATGACTAACCAGACCTGATCCCCCAGTTGTTCATATTATTTCTTTCCTGCACGTGCACACACACACACACACACACGCACACACACACACACACACACACATATATATATATATATATATATATATATATATATATATATATATATATATATATTTCGTTTTTGTGTACATAACATAACTTCATATGTGGGCGTCACGGAAAATATCTATCATCGGAAAGAAGCTGTGATTGCTCTGTTTTGGGGGCCAGTTTCTGGTATGACTCACACAATGCAACTCACCGCTCAGCCTCAATCAGATATCACACAATAAAATCGTAGCATACAAAGACGAACGAGACTGTAACATAGAGAAGCGGTTTCCAAACCATAGAATCCCATGGTTCCATTTTGTATTTCGAGGGTTTCCACTGAACATTTTCAACATCATATTTGATTGTTCATTATATAAACGATTCTTTCATGGTTTTTAGATTTTTGGATGTTTTTAACACCTTATGACTCTTAACTAAATTCCGAATACTAATTTTCAGCAATTACATTGACATTAAAAGCATATTGGTTACTTACATCACACGGACGCTGTTCAGTCAATAATTGTTCATACGACCATTTCTCCCAAGTAAGCTCAGTTCTTACTTTATATTTATTCGAGTGTGTATTCCCTATTTGGGTTCATACACATTCGGATAATCTTTTGAACAAAGGCCAAAATTCACTAGTCATATACATATACGATTATATATATATATATATATATATATATATATATATATATATATATATATGTATATATATATATGCGTGTGTGTGTGTGTGTGTGTGTGTGTTTAAAAGTGTAAGTTATTTTTGAAATGTTGCCTAGAATATTTAATCATTGAAATGGTTCCCCGGATAGTTTATGTTGGTTAGATAAACAAATGATTTGAGCGCAAACCAATAAAGATTTTAGACCTTGAGGGTATCGAGAAGACACATATTACGTCACCGATGAAATATGTGAAGATCTAGAGTTGAGTGTTGGAATGCGAGAAATTCTCACTGTGTAATGTTCGATCTATGTGATTGATATTGACCACCAGATTAAGAGTATTGACAAAGAAGCAGATTATGCTTTTTTCATTGTTTGTCTGCAAAATTTTTTTTATACCTATGTAAATAAAGTTAAGCGTTCCGTCTCTTAAGAGACATCTCCCAATTGAGTATGACAGCCGGTGATGAAGTCTCTGTTTTTGTTGCGTGCATCAGATTAGTGATTCTTGCAAATCTCGAGTCTGGTCAAGACCAGGACTTAATGACCACCCCTTGAATACACCGAAAGGATAACACAACCCTAATCTCACAGCTGAGATTATACTCAATCAGCAAGTGAGTTTTATACTCTCGATACTTATATATGATAGAATAGTAAACTCTTTCTGGTCCTGCAATTGAACTCTTTGCAACTAATTTGATAATTCTAGAGACATCTTTGTCAAAGTTTAGTCGTTGGAGCAGGAGTTGACTTGTTTTATCTCGGGTACCAACAAGACGGAGAGAGAACAGAAAATCACCAATTCAAGGAAGTAAACCTTTTAGTGCTTGTCTAAACTCAACATTTCGGTACAGTGATCCGAAGTCACGACTGAGTGATTGGTAAGTGGTTCTCTTATCAACTGAGCTAAACTGACACGCTGTATATGTCTATGAATTCATTTACCATGAATACAACACAACAGTTGCATTTTACATCCTCAGTCTGGATAATAATAAGAGTGAATTTTGACCCTGCAGCTGCCAAGCTTATTTCAAACGAAATCCCCGTGCAAGGGTACATCTTCCTCTATCGATTTCTACACTGACAAGGATACCCGTCCTTGAGCAAAGATTAGCATATTCCTCTCGCAGACCAGTATAGCGAGTTAAATACTTAATGAGTGCTTCACTATTATAACCCCCTGTCAAAGTAAGCTAAAGTTAATGAATATTCACACGGATGAAGCATAGTGACATTATAAAATATCAGAAATGTTACTTGAGAAATAGTTAAATATTCGTGGCTCTTCTAATGGTATACACAGGGGATCAAAATCTAAAGCACTTTCTTATATGAAAAATGGTGGTTGCTTAAAGCTGTCGTCTTTGGCATCTAACCAAATATTTCGCTCACAGATACACAAAAATAAGTTCATGTATTCAGCAACTCAGTTTAGCCGTTCACCTTCAGCGGATATCTCTATGTTTCACCATCGAACTGCCCCCTATTTCCAATGCTGCTTCTCTTCCTCACTCTCTACCCCCTCCATTCTAGGAAGATATCCTCTACCCACACTTCTCAAAATTTATTTTTTTTAAAGTTTATACAAGAGTGACAAACCGATGGACATCTAGAAGGCCACTTTGTTTGTCATAATGTGAATTGAATGCATAAATCAACTCTAAGAGATTACCCACATCGTCGCTACTCCTGAATTTTCGCAGACCTACCTTTTTAGTATTTTATCGTCTAAGAAAGCTCAATAAAAACAATACATACGGATCGTCCTTTAATCTGAGAGAGTGGCTTCCCTGTACGTGACATTTTTGTTTTAGTAAGTTCGGACGCGCGTCTCCCACTTACAGAAGATCAACGCTCTTTCCAATATGGGACACCTGGAGCCGACGGTTCTTTTACAAAACATTTATTTTTTTACTGGTTCTAAGAGTTAAGTTTCCATATTCTGGAAACTTTGGTGAAACGTCTTGCCGTTCCCAACTAGGGCTGGTTCAACTAAGCATTAAAAGTAGGATATGGTGCGAGTGCTGCGTTTTCAAAGGCCCCGCCCTAAAGGATTGCATGCTATCGATTCTGATTCAGTTATTCTGTACCTGCTCTATTCTTCAGGTATTATACTGCCCTAAACTTTCATGAATCTCTGGGTGTTTCAAGAGAATTATCTCTAATTCGGGTTATTATCTCAATGTAGTAACTGATGGGCGTGTGGTATCTATCTATATCAATATCTATCTATAGGTATAATTGATAAATGACTCATCAACAGACAGCTGTTTCGTTGTATCACAACTCTTCAGTGTGGCTATAGACAACCCAGTATCCCTTCCAGTGCCGCTACGATGAGTCAAAACCTTTGCTTCAGACCAAGAGGCAGAGGCAGATATTCTACCCCAGCCCCACAATTACAATGCATGAATACGACAGTATTTGAAACTGAAGTCATAGCAGCTGCATACGAATCAAAACCGAAACGAAGTAATACTTTTAGTGAAATGTCGAACATAATTGTCGAATTACCTGGCCGTACAGCAAATGATTTAAAATTAATTCATTTCTAAAAAATATTTATGCGGATTTGTTCCCTCTTTAGTACATTTGCTAAAGCCGGTCTTATCACCCATCCTGTTGCACATTCAAAGCTATACTTTCTTTGCAGCCTTTTAAAGCTTCCCCTTCAAGATACTAGTTATTCTTGGTCCGTCGATTAGCCTCGTTTTTCCGGTTGGACTTTGAATGAATTGGCTCTTTTGAATTTTTCTTTTGTTTGTATAATTTATGATACACTTACGTAACTCCATACCTATTTGTTCGGGCGTGTATAACACTGTCATTAAAGAAAAAAAATAATGATTCAGACCAAAGCCCCCAACCTTTTTTGCACCATAGACTGGTTTGATATTGACAATATTCTTCTGCACGATAGCTGAGGCGGGTGTTAGTCACGATTGGGATATAGATGATATGCCAATTATGTCACTCATAAGTGGCTGATACACACATATCCATTTCTGGAAAGTTTTATTCTACGAACGTAATATTGAGATCCTATGAAATCAATTCGTTCCTATTTTACAGAGAAAAATCGTTAAATCATACCTTTTCCTGGTGACACGACAGAACATGCTTTGCAACCCTGGGACTGGATTCAGACCTGTGAGTCGGAACCATTGATTAAGAACGTGGCTTTTGAACCTATGATATCTTAACAAGAACGCAATTGAAATTACAGGGATATGCAAAGTTCGTAAAAACATGTGATTTTTTAAAAGTAATAACAATCACTCTGACACTCGTGAACTAAGGTTTTTTTTATCAGACAACAAATTGCATGCAGGACTGCAACTAAGATAATCTGCCGGTATGTTTCTCTAAATTTGTTCGTACTTTCAAGAAAGAGCTAAATTCATTCATCTCATTCAGAAATTTAACATTATTTAGAAAGTAAACGGATACAGCATGTCTATTTTCTATTCTATCCTATCCATATATTTCACTACATATTATCTGCGCTGGGTGCACCACCGCCTGTGGACAGAACAAACGGGTATCTTGCAAGAAAAGTTTGAGAACTCCCGTTTTTGAGATTTTGATCGTATGTGATATTTCAGTGACTGATATAACCAAGTCTCCATCTTGATAACGGGTAGAAATTCATGAGAAAAATCAATATGTACTTTCCTAAAGTGATTTGTTCTATATTTGAAAACTCTTGTATGCTCGATATTTTGATTTTAGGCACTTTGTATCGTGCTATATTTATGAAATACATCGAGGAATAAAAAGAAAACCTGCACATTTCAGTGAAGAATCGACTTACCATGAATGGTTCGTAAGGAAAGCTGCCAACCAAACGCATTAGAGAAGGAATTCTTGTTCTCCCTACGTTTCGTGGTTGTGTACAAAAGGATAATGTCCTGCAGTCAATTCCTAACGCCGTGCACGTATTTCGAAAGTTTCAGATTGAGAAAAAAAATATTCAATTATAAACGTACGTTGACACACAAATAACTGTGATATCGTTCTGGCTTTCAGTAGAATTATTCGGTTGCAGGATTTATGCAAAGGTTATAATGGGCAAAAAAAAACTTCGATTTTGTTGCTTGAGTATTTACCAAGAATTCGTTTTTGGTGATGAATAGATAATAAAGAAAAATCAATACAGAGAATGTATCATTTCTCTTATACACACTTTATTATAAATGACTGAGTTTTGTTTCATAAATTTAAGACAAAGAGAATCAATGATCGTCTGAAAACCAGAAACAATTTTTGCGCATTACGCTTCTTTGATTGCTCAGATGCTTTTTGTCCTTCCATAAGAAAAATAAACGGAACATCTGCCTGTGATGATCGTCGTAAAAACGAGAAAAATATCTTGACTTGTTGCGAGCTGAAAAGTATGCAGTTTTGTTTTTTGTTTTTTCTTGGAACATGTCTGTTTTTTGATAGAGTGTGTATTCTGCAATTCTGAGACCAAGGAAAAACGAATTAAGTGCAAATGGTTAAAAAGTCTTATGCTTAAATGGCATAAGACGGAAACGCATAGAGATTCAAATACAAACTAGGAAAGAGAAAGAATTGATGTGCTTCTGCGTGTGTTTGAGTGTGTGTGTGTGTACGTGTGACTCTCTCTCTCTCTCCCTCTCTCTCTCTCTCTCTCTCCTCC
The DNA here is from genome assembly GCA_963457665.1 of Thysanoteuthis rhombus. Lineage (NCBI taxonomy): Eukaryota > Metazoa > Mollusca > Cephalopoda > Oegopsida > Thysanoteuthidae > Thysanoteuthis > Thysanoteuthis major. The sequence goes on along the minus strand of OY735216.1, from coordinate 53,004,754 downwards.
TCCTGTCTCTCGATGTCTGTGTGTGGGTGTGCGTGTCAAATAAGTACTAAGAATGAAAGATGGCGGTCAACCACAGAGAATGAACGGCAAAAGATTTGGATTTTGGCCAAAAACAATCTTAAACTGTCAATGGCGTCGTTCGTCTAACGACAGCGATTTTCTATGCTGAAAAGCGAAGACGGCTTTGTTTGTAATGGAAAGTTGGTTGGCAACAGTAAATGTCTATGCCTGAAATGTTTGTCCACTTTGGGGCATTTGTGTGCAACTCAAATTGTAGCTGGATAAACTTAGTTCAAGTTAACTCTTTCCTAATAGAATACAGGTTTTAACCGCTGCCCGACTGTAGTCAATAGTCTATTAACCCATAAGCTGCAACAAGGTTTCGATTCCGAGTTGAAGCACCATCTCGGTTGTGTCTTGGAAAGAATTGTCCGACGGAGCCCATCCCTCTTCTTACTCCTCATGCTGAGTACTTAACAGAAGGGGGTTGAGTACCAGTTTTACAGTAAGGCGTTCTGACAAAAAAACTCCTGTAAGCCGAAATGGCGAAAAGCGAAAAAGCAGTTACTATTAATTCATAATGAAAGCATTTTTTAACTTTTGCAGACACATAAAATAACCCAGCAAAATCATACTAGATAGCACATGAAGCATAAAACTACACTAACGTATAGCAAAAGGATGAAAGACAGCAGAGGAAGAATGTGTGCGTCGCCTCTATAACGGCTAGTTCCAAAACAAACGCTGAAAAGTATTCTCGTCTTTCGCTTTCCTATAAACTTGAAAAAGTGAGCTTTCAAAAAGCCAGAATATCTGTACTGTATCATCGGAGATGATATTACATTACAACGTTAAAACGCGTGAGAATTATTATATGCAGTTTATCATAGTAGCGGTTAGTATTAAAGCTATTGTCTATATTTTTGAGAAGGGTCATTAACTTTTAGAGAGTTTTTCAAGCGATTGAACTGTGTTTTGTTGTTTGTGTTGTTGATACGATGTTTCGGTCGATCTATTCAACGGTCTTCTGCACATGTACTATCTGGACATGACGGTGGTAAACAGAGTTTTTTTTTCTCTAATGGTAGCAATGCTTATAACATTGGATTCAAAGTATGCAAATTCAGCCCTAATAAGTAAAGGAAAATACATCACTCAAATCCAACGATGACAACGTTGCTGACCTTTGGCAGATGACTTTTGCCCTTGGATATATCTCTATGCATGAATTCTGCATCCTAAGTGCAAAAATCCACTGAAAATGACATGTGTTGACCTCGAATGACCCCGATGAAAAAAATCATATCTCTAAATACTTGAGCCGTAAAAATCTCAAGTTTCAGTTTCATAGTGGCAGGATTGTGGCTAAAAACTAGGTCAACTGGCTAAAAATGACAAAAAATGATTCTATTGCCTTTGATACTCACCAAAAACTTATTCACTCCTAAGCCAAATTTCAGAGCGTATAGTTGGAAAATTGTGTAAAAATAACCAGAATTGACCCCTAGTGACCTTGAATGGCATTTAAAGTTTACTCTACAGGGCGCGTTACCGTTAGTGTCAGAAAATGTACCCTTATGCTTAATTTCAAAATCCTCACAAAAAATTCTGGCTCAAAACACGGAACACTGTTTTCAAAAGGACAAAAAAATTACCTTTGGCTTCTTTGACCTGAGAAATCAACGTCACATAGATTGCAATTTTCGCCCGTGTGAAGATGTATTCATATGCAAAATTTGAACATATTTGGTGAAAAAAATGAGCTCTATTGATTGGCTACAAAATAAATACCAATGGCCTCCAATGACCTCCAATGACTTCTGAGTTCAACTTCACATAGCCTTTGTTCTGAGTTGGCTTTTCGTCAGTACATATGCAAAAAATATTAGGTCAAAAGGCATTGCAGTTTCCCGGTGTAGAGGTACGAATAAACAAATCAACAAACAATAAAAAAAAGGTCAAATATCAATATATATATATATATATATATATATATATATATATATATATATATATGTGTGTGTGTGTGTGTGTGTGTGTGTTATTGACGGGTCGTATGGAACTTATTCTTATCGAATATAGTTGTATGAGTGAATATGGCCGACATATGATAATCATATGACGATTACATAGTGTTGAAAGTGGGAGAAGTTTTCCACTTCACTTATATATATATATATATATATATATATATATATATATATATATATTGTTGTGTCCCCCACAGACAGCTGTTTCGTTGTATTACAACTCTTCAGTGTGGCTATAGACTATCCATTATCCCATCCATATATATATATATATTGTTGTGTCCCCACAGACAGCTGTTTCGTTGTATTAAAACTCTTCAGTGTGGCAATAGACTATCCATTATCCCACACACACACACACACACACACATATATATATATATATATATATATATATATATATATATATATATACATATATATATATATATATACATATATATATATATATATATATATATATATATATATATATATATACATATATATATATATATATAACGAACCGGGTGACTTTTTCTGTTTTTCTTACCTGTAATAAAAGTGAATTACACTAGTAGATGAAAATTTTGCCGATTAAAACATCTTATATCCACCATTTCAAACAATCAACTCTTCCACAGAAATAATTTTACTTAAAAAAAAAAAAACATCTCATAAAAAATCACATGTATCACTGAATTTTCAATCAAGCTATACGTGTGTGTGTGTGAGCGTGTGGGCTGGCGATATCAATGTATTATTGTAAATATTCATGTGGACGTATCAGATCACTTGTACAGATTACATGAAAAAAGGTGTAAAAAAACAAAACAAAACAAAAAAAAACAACGTATTACGGTAGAGAACAAAACATACGAACAGGCCAAAATATGTTTATTCATCTATTTTGAAAAAAGCATGATTCATCTGGTGTCTGTAGGTACCTTGTACTTTTCGTATATTCTGATAGCACATGATTAACTATTAGAAACATGAATATTTCCCGTGTATTAACGACTGTAACCAACTCGATGACGATAACAGAAGTGCAGGCCTCTGTATCCGTGTTATATCAGTTGATCCCTTGAAATATCATGGGTGTTGACAACTAAGATTGTAATCATTATCCAATGCCTCAGCTCCTTTCTCACTTTTACTCGTATCTATACACTCCAACCCTATTTCTTCTAGTCTCCGTTATCAGTCTATATTTATATCCAAGTGTTATATGAATATGATTAAGTTTCATATGTAAAGATTTCTCAGGAAATTATGTGTTTTTTTCCCTATCCTTTGCTATGTACAAATTAAATTACCTACTTTTTTTATGTCTTCTATCTTCTTCCCGTCTTTTGAAACTATTTAACAAGTCCCTTGTGCTATAACCGAGAGCATAGCATTCGAATTATGGCAGGAGCAAGCATGATAATATTATAGATATGTAACTCGTTTTTTTTTTTTTTTTTGCAAACAGCTATCATAGAGGATGATCAGAGAAACACTGCCAGTTCTCCACACTGTTCTCATGTGAAGGTTGGGAGAATTTCTAATAACTTGTCTGAGTTATTGAGAAGAAGAGGAAGGCGAGATATCAATAATCTCCCCGGCAAGTGGTCTCAGGTGTTAAAAACCAAGGGTCAAAAGCAGGTCAAAACGAGATGAGATACTGGCATTCAATTTCAGGATAATAAAGAGAAGCGAAATGACAAATAGATTGATGGGTTTGAAATCATATTTAACAAGTGAAACGTTACGTTTTTATTGGATTATACAAAAGTTGTTACAGATGTAGTAGATATTCATATTTAGCTACTAATATAGTACGCTAAGTGATTGTCAGTATTCCAGTCAGTAGAATTTTTAAAGGGGGATAACTATCAAATGCTGATCATACAGTACCCTCCTTTATTTATTTAAGTAAATACGTAAAAAATCCGGACATCATTGATTTGAGTACGAACCTGGAACTGCAGAACTACATAAAGATTTCGATAACTTTTAAGTAGATTGTAATTGCATAATTATTCAAACACTGTCGTCATCTTTGACAGCGTGAATAACTATCTGAAATAGAATGAGCTGTATTGAAAAATAAGTAAAAGCTGACTCAAATGAATTCAAAACTTAAGGGTAGCACAGTGTTGTTTTTTTTTTAAGAGAAAGGAAGTCAAGGGTGAAAAAAAGGAATGCTGGCTGCTGTACAAAGTGAATACGGGATCTTGAATTAAAAGAAAAATGGTATGATGACTTACCTGGAGCTTTTGATTAATTAAGAAGTTCTTTTGAGACGCTTGCAGAAATGGTGTACAAAGTACAAGGAAAGACTTAATTGGAAGAAACCAAAAAAGACAAGTGAGATGAGGCTATACTCAGATGCTGTTCATGATATATTTTAATGGATAATTAGTTGATAAATGGACGAAAAACTGACACGCATATAAACGCACATACAAAATCGTACAGAAACGTGTGCGCACATAAAAGTATACAACTACATAAAGGGTGGAGGAATAAGTGCATGATTTTTTCATTAAAAAACACTGATTCGTAAAATAAAATATGGTTCATTGTATATATATATATATATATATATATATATATATATATATATATATATATATATATATATATATATATATATATATATGATAAATATAACATTCGAATATCAGCTTATAATATCTGTTTTTATTAGAAAAAATCACAATAACCTGTTTGGAGTTGTGAGATTCTTTGATGCAACTTGGGGTCGTTCATTATATAGTCAATACGTACGCTTGGCAAAATAGTTATGGATATTTATTTTTCCTAATTACAGCTAAATAAAGATCAGCATAGATTGTAATAAGAGAAAAACAATATACATCGGAGTTATTCGGTGTTTGGAACATGGTATTGAGAATTGACAGAAAGTTAAAAGCAATCACATAACAATCCAAGAGAAAATTGAAAGATATCGGAAAGATATGGAGAAGAAAAAAATACTGGCTCTAAGAATGTTGCAAAAAGAGATTCTGAAAAATTGAAAGGGTAATAAGCAGGTTTGGTGAATTGGACAAAAAGAAAATCATTCGCAGAAGTTTGTGTTGTTAATGTGAACAAAAAGAAAAGATGCTGAATATTGCGAACAATGACGCAAAGTCATGAAAGCGACGAAGATAAACTTTCAAGTGAAGTAGAAAAGAGAAAATAGTAAGTTTAAGTACACAAAAACGTAATTTTTATTGGTGAGTGTAAAGCTTCATCAGATGAACCTGGTGGCTAGGTTAGACGCTTAATGGAAATAATCAACCAATATGACTTAGAAGACAGCAGTAATATTTTCGGCTAGTATCGTGGGCAGTAAAATTATAGGTCGCTTCGAGGTTGATGATAGTGTTACGATAAATGCAGATACTTATTGTTAGGTTCTTGGACAATACGTTCTCTGAATGGTGAAGGTCACAACCAAGAAGCTTAAAGCTAGAGAGTATATTCATGCAAGACAATGGCTTTGCAAAATTCTGCAAAGCCGACTAGTGCCCTCCTGGCCGGAAGAAGTCCAAAGACACAAAATTAATGGAATCTCCCTAGCCACTCCAGATAAAAGCCCAATAGAAAGGTTATAGCCCATTATTCTAAGAGATGTGTATGAGAATGGAAAACAATATCCAAGCAAAGAAGATCTCTGAGGAGCAATACGAACTGCTGCAAGTTATGTTAAGCCGAACAGTGGAAACGTTTACAAAATCAATGGATGGAAGTCTAATAAATGTATTAGAATTTTGAGGTGCCTAATTCAACAAATTAAATAATGAAATAATTTTAATACAAATGTGTGTTTTCAATTTGGGTTGATATCATTGACTAACACACAAAGTATACATAACATATATCGATATAAGTATATCCTGAATATTGTATCAGCATTGCTCGATTGATGACATCGTATTGTAAAAAATGGACTTGCATAATAAGATCTGACATAGTTCTTATGTATACATGTATATATCATTGGGAAATGAGTATATAATCCGACAAAAATAATTAAAAATGCATTTTACTACATTGAAAGTTATTTTAACCCCGATCATTGCACGGTGAATGTATTATCCGGCCTGTGATATCTTCATGTAATAATGGGTGATCATTCCGAAAAGAATTTGATAGGAATATGACGTTTATAATTATATATAGAGAGGTGGGATATCGGCCTCAGGATCCGATGTGACGGTTTCAATTCTGTCTCGCGGTACTGGATGGGATAAAGTCTATTGTCACACTGAAGAAATGTATTACATCGAAACATCTGTCTGTGGATGACACAATGATTAATGCTCCTCTATTCAGGGTTGAGCACTCTTTAAGTGAGGTAAATCATCCATTGTAAGCCTACGCAATGCTCTTCCATAGGAATAGAGCACTCTGGTGGATGAGGAGTTTCTGCGTAAAATGAATATATCGCTTTAATTCAGCTTTACTGACCACCCAGTTCCATAATCCGGAGGTAGGATATCGGCCTCCGGTACTGGATGGGATGTATTACATCTCTTCAGTGTGGCCTATAGGCCACACTGAAGAGATGTAATACAGTGAAACAGCTGTCTGTGGCTGACGCAATAATTATATATATATATATATATATATATATATATATATATATATGTGTGTGTGTGTGTGTGTGTGTGAGGTGTTTGCAGAGAGAGAGAGAGAGAGAGTGATGACAATGACGATTAGAATGTGAAATCATAAACTCAAGAGATAAGCGTTACATCTCAATTTTTTATTATCATCATTCCGTGAGGGAAGTTTGATACATTTTGACTGGAGCCAGCTATTTTTTTTCAAAGGAAAATACTTGCTGCGGTTTCACAGAGAAAAATATGCTGTTTACATTTTGGTAATGAAGGGGAGAACGGGAATTCCTGTGTTATTTAGTAGGAGCGGTAGGGGAGATGTAACCCTCAATTATACAGAGACAGGCACCTCCCCTCTCATTCCTCAATTGGATAATTCTAACATTGAGATGATCAAACTTTTGATTACAACTCATCCAATAAGACTTGAAGATGCTCAAGATGGGAAAATAAAATATTGATTCCCGGGGTGGGTAAGCATTTAACCTTTGTGTATTTTTCATAAGATTGATTTCGATTTACTTTTGATGCTCATTTTTGTTACGTAAAACATGGAAAATGTTCATTGAGGTAAACTGTGCGTAAGTTTATGATCAGTGCTATATATATATATATATATATATATATATATATATATATATATATATATATATACATATATATATATATATATATATATATATATATATATATATATATATAAGAAAAATGAAAATGATTCAACAACTCGGTCAGTAATTGAACAAACGAAGTGTCAAAATTTGAAATGATGTAAAAAATATCCCTCAAGAATGAATGTGGTCTGAATAAATCCCCTTGGAAAACTTCGAAAGCAGAGTAAATAAAAGAAAGTCGAGTAAAAGTCTAGACTCTGAAGAATGTAGATGGTATATGTATTTGTATACCTGTCAAAATGAGTCCCCCGCCTCAGGTCAAAATATTAGTTTGGGTAAATTGTTGGATTAATCCCTGAAGATGGTCTAGTGGAGTACTGATGCCAATTCTCAAGTCTATAGTCAAAATGGTATGGCCAGGAGCGATGGAGCACAAACACACAAGCAAACAAACACATAAACAAACGCCCATACACAAAAACACACGAAAAATGATAGAGCCATCTTTGATGGCTACGGTTGTTTAATAATAAGATTCAAATGCAAAGTTGAGAAAGAAAGAAGATGAACAGAGAAGAGAATAAACAAGTAAATGAAAGAGAAAATAAGCAAGTATAGAGTTGTGAGTCAGTTCAGACGAACGAGTCACAGAACTTACATCTGCATTAATATATCTTATGCGACAGAACTGTTCAATGTGATACAGAAAAGAAGGATGGGATAAAGGAAGGAAATGATAGGGAAAAATGAAATGAATTAGTTTTCGTTGTGGAATGAAAGATGGATATAGGAAGAGAAAGGAATGATTAAATGAAGGGAAGACAGAAAGTAAAAAGGCAGAAATGAAGGAAAAGAAAGGAAGAAAGAAAGAAAGAAAGAAAGAAAGAAAGAAGAAAAAAGAAAGAAAGAAAGAAGTCAGTTTTGTAAACAAACAAAGAAGTAAGAGCAGCAAGAATAAGGAAAAAAGCAAAAAAGATGAACCCACAATAAAAGAAGTTAGACAAATATCTAAACAAGCAAGAAAGAAAGAGAGAAGAGATAGAAAGATGAAAGGAATGGAGGAAGAGGGGAGGAAATGGAGGAAAAAGATATGTGAAGGTCTAAGGAAGAAAAAAAAGAAGAAAAATAGTAGAAGGGGGAAAGATAGAACGAAAAGAAAGAAGTGCAAAAGAAGAAGAAAAAAGAAAAAGGAAGACAGAATAAAGCAATAACAAAAGGTGGGGGAAGAAAGAAAGGAAAGTGGGGAAAATAAGAAAAAACAAAAGAAAGAAAAATACAGGCAATGAAAAAAAGAAAATGGAAAAAAAGAATGAAAGAGAGGTATAACCACTGAAGCAAAACTGACTCAAAGAAGGGAAGAAGAAAGAATAGATATCTGTATGTATCGAAAGAAAAAGAGGAAGCATATATATATATATATATATATATATATATATATATATATATATATGTGTGTGTGTGTGTGTGTGTGTGTGTGTATGTATGTGTGTGTGTATGTATGTGTGTGTATGCATGTGTGTATACGTGTGTTTGTGTATATATCAACATCACTGTCCGCTGACAGATTTGAGTTTAATCTTTATTAAAAACGCCCCGAGTTCTGAACGGTCTGATAAGTTTCACTTTCTATTTATCATGTAAGAAACCGGCGGCTGATGATTCACCGTCTGGACACCGGGAGGCACACTAGGCATATCCCCAGCCCCAAACATACCCACACACATACGCACGTCCACAGTTGAACGCACACACTCAGACACACTCATACACACTTACAAATACATGCATACAACCCAACCTATACACACTCATAGTGAGTGTAAAAGTATCCGACACATTCCAAAAAGTTCGTATTCACATTCATATACAGCTTGATAATTGATTGAATTTGGACCATGAACTACAAAGTTGGAAAGAAAAAAACAACATTTTTGAACAAGAACAATATCTTAAACTTTACATTACAAAATTCCGAGGCCTCTGGTTCCAAGTTCAATTGATTTTGGAGATGTATGAATATATGTAATATAGGTATC
>OY735216.1:52987976-52992976 GCA_963457665.1 Thysanoteuthis rhombus | reverse complement strand
AGGATTCGTCAGATCTCTCTCTTGTTCGGGTCGTAGAGACAATATTTCCTTGACTTGAAAAGTTTCTTACATCTTATATTTTTGCATTTGATCCCTTGAGATCCACGTTTGTGAGTCTTAATGTCCAGCGGATATCTGACATTCCGGTGCCATGGCCGGTCTTTTGATATCTGAGGTTTCCGATCGATTCTATGGTATATCTGACTCCTGTTTTGTTTTTTTTTTCTTCTCCAATATACTGTGCTATCTTATGATCTCGCCAAGTGACGTTGACAACAATTATTTCCCTTGCACGCTGCATGATTTTCTGTTTGAGAGGCAACTTACACTTTGCACTGTTTTCCTTGGGAAAAGCATTAATCCATCTCTCCCTCAAGTATGGGTGAAAGTGCACAGAAAAACAATGTCACTGTTTTGAGTGCTTGGCGATTTTACTGTTTGCAAACCATGTATGGAGCCCTTGCTGGGACAGTGTAAACTCACTACTTCATTTTTACTTATTGTTATTTTCCGTATCCCTTTTCTTTATTCCATTTTCGTTTTTTCTCGTCTTACAGTTCTATTTTCCTAATATTTCTCTCTCGTTAGACACTCTCAAGCAAAATTGTCAACAAAAGTGTCAAGATAGGGTCCCTCAGTTTTTGAGTTGGGCTAACTGGTTATGTATGTATGCACCAATGGAGTTAGGAGGCTGAAAATTTGGTCATTTATTTCTTTTTTTATGTTTAGAAAAAAACATCTTTTCCCTTCAATTTTCAGTGTAAGTCTACTCGTATTGAATTGACACTTTAGTACGTGTTCAGCAGTTTTCACATTTTGCTTTTGTTTGCTTTATTCTCCGAAAATTTGGACTGTTTTAGTGATCACAAAAAGTGAAAGAAATAAAACATTTATTGATCAACCTTTTTTGAATTTTTTTTTTCAATCAATCACCCCTAGCACGGCATGCTGCCAAAACATATGGATTCCGTGATGGTTTCTATTGAGTGTTTTTTTTCTCTTTTTTTTCCTTCTTTTTTCTACTCTCCCCCACATCTATTCCTTTTTTTTTCATTTTCCCTCTCTCTGCATCTCAAATCTATTCTTTTCTTTGCCTTTTCTACTCATCTTTTGTTTTATATCCCGACTCATTTTAAACATTTTTTCTTTCAATCTATTCTTTCAACCATTGCCGTACTTAAGGCGGTTTGAACATTGCAGCAGTACAAACCCCAGGATTCTAGTCACTTCTCCATAATATGTCTTTAAAATATTTATTATTCATATTTTTACGGGTAAACAAATGAATGTCTCGATCAAGCCTGTTTGAGGATTTATTATCTTACATCGAGATAGATTATAGAACCTTAAAGGGCTATACGTTATATTAAACATCATAATTTTATGAATATTTCATTTTTGTTTAGATTTGTTCGAAAATATTAGCTGAATGCGAAAACAGAAGGGCCCCAAGGTATGTTACGCTCTGGGCTACATCAATGTTAAATTTGTCCCGGCTTTTACTTCTTATTCATCTTTTTTCTGATCTTTCTGACTACCCGTTTCCCTCTCTTATCTATTGTCATTTTCTCTTCTTTCCAATTTCGCATCTTCCGTTTCTTAGACCTCCCCCCCACTTTTTGTTCCTCTCACCATTTCCTTCTTCTTTTAATGGCTGTTTTAACTGAGGCTGAGCAACCTATAGTTTTTCGTTTCTCATTATAGATACATTTTGTGTAAAATTCATCCTTTGTAATGAAGGTGTTGTCGTAACGGGAGTCTACTGGATTTCCCCCTTTTGAGCCTCTTCTTTTTTCCCACGTTGTTAATTTAATTTTTGCTTAAAATTTCCTTTATATACTTTTTCTCTTTTCATTACTTCTCTTTTCCAAAATCTTTTTCTCTCCATATCTTTATTTCTTCCTCTAGTTATGACCATGCTTAAAGCAGAGCAAGCATGCAGCTGCTCAGGGCCCCTAAAAGGTTTTAAAATGTTTTAATATTTTCTATTTTATTTCTTCAGGTAAAAAAGTGAAACGTCTTGACTCAACTTGTTTAAGAAGATATTATGTTGCATAGAGATAGGTTATTGAACCATAAAGGAATTTACGTTATATTAAACATAATGTTTTTTTATGGACATTTCATTTTCGTTTTGATTTGTTTGCAAATAATAACTAAATGCAAGAATAAAAAGGCCCTCGTGAAATGTTATGCTCTGGGTCCGATCAACGTTAAATTCAGGTCTTTGATTGGTTCTCGTTCTTTTTGTTCAGGTCTCCAATTAAACTGATTTCCTTTTCACAACTTCTTTTCGACTTTTCTCTCTGTTCCCTTCGTTACTTTCCCAATTTCATCATTTCTCCTCATTCATCATGAATTTAGGAAAAAGGATAACAGGCCCACAAAGAAGGAAAAAAAAGAAAAAAATATGAAGAAAGACACAGAGAAAAACAAGGAAAAATAAAAATAAGATAAGAAAAAAAGCAAGAGAGAGAGAGAGAGAGAGAGGGAGAGAGAAACGACAAAACACGGGAAAAAAGGAAGAAAATAAGCAAGCTACAAGAAGAAGGGCAAAAAATCCGAAAAACGGCGGAAGGAAGAAAAAACGGGGATAAAGACAAAGTGAACGAACAGGCAAAGAAAGAAGGAACAAGTCAGGAACAAAAAAAAATAAATAAATAAAGAAGGAAGGGAATGAAGCTCTTTAACCCTACCCTCCCTGCTGTCTACTCCTCCTTATTTCGTTGGCTGTCTGAACTTGGGGCCAGTCAGTTGATTAATTATGTAACTTGAATGCTTGGCGGCTCCGAAGAAGATGGAAAAATTAATGAGAGAGTTCCCTCGATATGAGTCAGCTCGCTTCTTCTTGTCAGTGAAAGTTCCGTTAAGGCCGTTCTGACCTAGGTCAGCATGGGCATGGTCCAAGGAATATATATATATATATATATATATATATATATATATATATATATATATATATATATATATATGTGTGTGTGTGTGTGTGTGTGTGTGTGTGTGTGTGTGTGTGTTTGCATGTGTGTGTATAAAATAACAAACTACATGTACTATGACATAGCCCTGAAAATAATAAATTCAGATATCGAAATCATAGCTTGCAGGGTGGGGGGGATGATGTTTGATCAATACTGCCGAGGAACCAGGTTGATATAATAGCTTTGTTTTCAGATCCCCGAAAATGTTATATATCAACAAATGATGATCACCCCCCCCCCTAAAAAAAAAACAACACAAAGCTCAATGATAGCTAATTCTGTATAAAACATAAAACCTTTTGGAAAGCTTACATAAATTGTATTAACAGATATTGGGTAATAATCGACTGAAATGGCATAAATCTTTAAAAAAAGTCTTTTATATCTTCGGTGTTTAAAGCTGGTAATCATTCTACACATATATAAATATATATATATATATATATATATATATATATATATATATATATATATATATATATATATATATATATATATATATATATATATATTTGAAGTAGCTATGCCAATTACATTTAAACTCAGTTCACTTTTTCGATTTTTCGATATTTAATTCTAGTGAAGATTCTCTGTCTCAGGTCAGTTGGGATCATGTGAAATGTCAGAATAATAGTTTGGATAATATTATATCCCATCGGGCCGGTTGAATAATTGGATGCATTTCCATGCTTTCTTTCGAACTCAGTACCTCTTTGCTCGATGTCATGGGGAAATGAAGAGAAATCGACCAAGACCCCAGGAAAAAAAATTGTTGGACTTCATCCTTGGGAGCGATCCACAAACATCTGGAGGTGCAACGGTCATTTGTACAAACGATAACTTTCAAGCATTTACTGTACGAGAGCGGGCAGCTATCTTGCCAATCAAGGAGGAGATGAATTCTGTCTCCAAGAGTATTTTAGCGCAGAAAATGCAAATCAGTCTCAGAACAAGAACAGGAGACCTCGTGAAGATGCCGGAGGAAACGGGTAAAAAAAGTTTATTTCTTTTATCCTCAGTATAATCAGTATTATATGGACATCGATGTCTATATCGATGAATATACTACTCCTTCGAAAAAGCCATTAAATAGGTGCGTTACGATACACGGTCTTAGACACACACACACACATATATATATATATATATATATATATATATATATATATATATATATATATATGTGTATAGATATATATATATATGTGTATAGATATATATGTTTATATATATATATATATATATATATACATATATATCTATACACATATATATATATATATATATATACATATACATATATATACATATATATATATATATATATATATATATATATATATATATATATATATATATATATATATATATATATATATATATATATTTGAATCATCATATCCTGCACATTGATGAAATTCCACCCTCATATCCCAAAACAGGTTAACGGTATATTTTGCCTTTGTTTCAATTAATACAAGATTCAAATTTCGGTGACCTATCTACACAAATTCTCAGCAGGCCAACATTCTCACAAACATTCCTATCAAGATCAAGCATGAGTGAAAGAAGCAATAACAACACAACCACTTAGAAATACACAACGGTACCTACCAACAATCTAATTTTTATCGATTGATTTGCCTTGAAGAAGTCCAGGAAATCGTTTAAACATCGGTATATCATATTTCATTTGTTTCAACAAGACTTCCAAATATTGTCATTCATTTTTTATCGTCGGATTAACCATAATCCATACTGATACTTAATCATTCAAATATATACATAGAGAGAACCACATATATTTATATAAGCATACATACTCGCATACAAACCCACACACAGACATATATATATATATATATATATATATATATATATATATATATATATATATATATATATATATATATTCGTGTGTGTGCTATGGATTATCCGGCTGGTACATACACACGCATATATGTATTATCATTATCATTATTATAATGATGATGATGAATGCATTATATTGCTTTGGAACTC
>OY735216.1:52960476-52982976 GCA_963457665.1 Thysanoteuthis rhombus | reverse complement strand
AGAAAGAAAGAATATTGTTAAGTATAAATGTTGTACGTACAGATGTGTATATCAAATTAAGTGATTGTAATTTAACAAATTATTTACACAAAGGCACTGAATGACTATTATCATTTTTTGGAAGGTATTGGATGGTTAAGCTCAACCGTTTCCGCCATGATAACAGAGAAGAGAGTGAGTGGCAGAACACATTGGTAAACCATTTTCCAACGATTAATTTACGAGCTCAGACAGTAGCGGTAAAAAGGTATTGCCCTCTTCCCTCCCTGCATTCGACCACTCGATGTATGTTTGTATATCGTCGTCTATGCAGCTAGAGCAAATTGTCTCTGCTCCTTTCCAAAAGGTTTATTTTACTTTCCTTATACGGCTCAAAAATTGACAGATTTTGGATCAAAGATTGAAAAATACGAAGAGAGAAGTTAGGTACAAAAATCAGAAGGATTTGGTCAAAACTCAATCAATTTTGAATGCATAAGAGGTTGTTGAAATAAAATGTATGTGATACTTGTTGCACTTACTGTATATAAGACAATTATATCATGAGAAGCGTTGCAGGCTCTACACATTCCTTCTTCGGGTGTTCCTTCTCCAGATTTATTTCATAAGCTGGTTTGAATTCATTCTGCAATGGCTTTATTGTGTCAGATCATTATCCTAACACCCTTTCTAATCTCCGTTCGTCAGTTCGTAGAGATTGCATGACCGATGGGGTGGGTACAGGAAATGAAATCAGCCATGTTGATGACGACGATGGTATCGAGATCTTTGGTGGCCTACCTGCGCCTACAAGGAAAGGCGTTATCACAAACAGATAAATTCAAAGCCTGACTGAGACGGGCATTAGGTCACCGATCTATGACCTGGTGGCTGTGAGATAGCAGAAAGGTTTACAGAAGTTTCATTTTCTTCTTTGGCCTTGGGATGTAGCAATCAGAGATTACGACTTGTTGAAAGAGTGTTTCTCCCTGAGACAGATCAGAATAGAGTGGTATGATAAGAAAGAATCCTGTAAATATGAGAAGATAAAGCTAGCCTTTGGCAACAATCGAAAGGGATTATATCCTCGGACTGTCGCCATATTGTGTAAGAGCTTCAATTTAAGGTAGGTCTACGGACTCATTTAAAAGTTGAATTTTCACTGGTTGTTGGTAGGAAAATGATACTGATATTTACCAAGTTTAAGAAATATAATGACCATCTGCCTGGAGAAAGTATACGCGCTGCTGGGCATCTAAAGATTTCCACGTTTTGCCAGGATGCTAACAGCCGTTAGTTTTTACTTGGCAAGTAAGTCTTTGTTGATTCCCAACATCGATAAGTCTTCACAACCCGATGCCTCGTCGGCAGTTGGTGATTTTTCTCTCCTTGAACTACTGCTGAGATACTTACCGCAATTGAACATAAACAACTCACAAAATGTGCCGTTTCAGGAATAGTCTGATGTAGTCTTATGATCATAATAGTTTAGCTGTTAGCGGAGTCACTCAAAATGTCTTATTATTCATAAATTCAACATTGAACACTTCAAAATGAAATACTCAAGACTTGCTCATCCGATTCTGTACCTCTGATCCTTATGTTATATTTGTTAATTGACAGTACTTGCCATATATCTAACCTTATCAGTGTTCACACACCCCATATATATATATATATATATATATATATATATATATATATATATATATATATATATATATACACACAAAACAATGGATCACGGGGAACCGTGAAACATTATGCTTCTTTTACAAATTCGAATACAGCTTCCTTTCCTCAAGTTAACACATCCATTATCTTATTTAGTTAATCACTTACTTGAGCATTGCTGTATAGTGTGCAAGCCAAAGGAGCTATTTGTAAGCCATAATTAATATCCAGAAGTACTCTTACTTCCATTATAGAACCACTGATACATTGCAATATGGAGTGAAATTAAGATTGTTGTGGAATTTTTCTTGTTCAAACTGCAACGGCTCTGTTTGCGCTCTGGAAATTGTATGATTTTTTTCTCAATGTTATGTATGGGGCAGAGTGAATCGGGGCATGATGAATTACGCCTGCAAGTGGACAACGCCATTTCTTTTAACTAAAATTGGTTCCGTCAATTCATTCCATTTAGTTTACTGGGCAACTAAAAAAGCACTTTGTGTGTGTGTGTGTGTATGTGTGTGTGAGAGAGAGAGAGAGAGAGAGAGAGAGAGAGAGAGAGAGATTATTGTGTTACAATGTATGTATTTATATTTTACAGGTGTCACATGATTGTATAATACTTTTCTAAAATTCTTTTTTTTTCTCTCTAATTCTATTCTATTTTAATTGTGTATACATTTCCTGAAAATACCTGTGGGTTGTTTTTGTCTTTCCAGAAACTTCCTCGTTTTGGCAAAGCTATTAATTCGAAAATAAACAAGCAAACACCTGCTGTATCTCCGGGGAAGAAAATATCAGAAAATCTCCATTTTTCTCATTGTCTGAACGAATATGTGATAAGATATGAAACACAAGCGTCCCCCTTTCAGCAGTGAAAAAAAAAACATTACAGAAAAACAGATATTCACTAAAATTAGTCAAGTCCGGCACAAAAACAAATAGAGGGGGCACGGATTGTGCAGTGATGTGTACGATGGTTGAGCAGATGAGAGCTCGGAGCACAGACTCAGTGTAGTGAGTTCAAACTCCGAGGACAGTTTTTGTTAACTTTGCACTAATGCCCATCTTTACCTCAGCTACGGGTAAATAGAACTGGGTGGAATGAGGGATACCACTTCGGGTACTTGTTGCCTCAAAGTCTATTTCACATTTCACAAACTATCCAAATAATTAGTGATATGATGTATTGAAGCCAGGCAGAGTTGGCTGAGGTTATAACCATTGTAAGAGTACTACTTAATTTGCAATCTTCCAAGTGCAGTGAGCTAACTTGCATTTAAAATCAGAATCGAAGACTTGGGTATTCACACTGCCCATTGACGATCAAAGGAAATATCCAAGACTAAAGCTAAGCTTAATTCACACTTATGATCTGTCAACGATTGAATATCGCCGATTCTTTGAGTCCTATCGACGATGAATATATCGGCGTTCAAATGTCGACATAAGTGTTTTTTTGACATTAATAAACGTCTTAGATGGTGTATGTGATCCAATTGTTGCGATAGGAATGATTATTTTTCTACGAACGAGTCAGATGTAGCAAAAGAGAAGGGAAGAAAGTATTTGTCACTTCCATTTCAACTAGATAAAAATAAAATTAAAATGGCGACCTTTTTGTATGATGACGAGAGACTTTAGATGATTGATTCACAATTTTATATTTTCTCAGGAATATTTAGATGTTTTTATATAATTTTTGCCTCATTTTTGGATGTAAAACAATTGTATATTGATGTCTTTCCAATAATGAAAGTTAAGATATAAATAGAAGCTGAATTAGAAATTGGTAATAAATATTTTTGTATTAGAATAATATATTGTTGGATTTGTAGTTTTGTCATAGATTTATTTTGCGTTCAGTATATCTAAAATAGAGATCGATGAATTGGTACCCGGGGAGAAAATATTTTGTTAGTTTAATAGAAAAATTACTTCTACGAGAAGAGAGTAAAAAGTACCAAGAATAACTCACAAGTTTTTTTTTCTATTCGTGGCCGAACGGTTAGCAGAAAGGAAAATGAAATTGGCAGGACGAACTCAAGCTCATACTGACACAATCCACATCTACTTCGCACAACTTCTTCGGGAAAGGCATGAATCCATCCCATCTCCACTAAGATATGCTTAGAATAGGGAGTGAAATGAGTGAAGCTGCTTCTGGCGTTTGTTGACTATAAGTCAGAAGTCACACATGAGGGAAACAAAGTGATATGCGACTCAAGGACTGCGATGCTTTCGCCATAACCAGCACAATGGTATAACTTATTTATTTGGATTTGATTCCCTGACTTCATCGTTCTGATATAAGTATTAATTTGGAGTTGTTTTTTTACTGCAATTTTTTTAGCTTGTACAAGAGAACCCCAAAGCAGATGGATTCATTAAATCATATTGAATTTTTCCATCATTTTGCTTATCAAATGTGTCCATAGATCTCTTTTAGTAGCTTTTCGGTTTGTTTGTCAGCCTGTCTGTCAGTCAGCCCCACTTACGTTAAACAACATGAATAGGAAGGAAGGAAGAGATTAGATATCAACAAAGGCTTAACATCATTAATGCTATGATGAAATGATAGAATTACGAGTGTAACATTTTTTGTACTTACGAAAGATGTTTACGAATTTCATTCAAAGTAATACTCTTGAAATATCTCCATATTACAAGATGTTGTAAGCATGAAAATCGATTGACTCAAAGAAAGACCATTTGCTCTTCTTCCTCTCAGTCCTGCTGTTCAAACCACTGCATCGCTGACCCCATGGCTCTTATATTGTTATCATTGTTATCACACCATTTCAAACGAGTTCAATAGTCTGAAATACTCTTATGATGATAATATCACTTCTCAAATTAGTAAAATCTACCAATGAACACTGCTTGAAATCAGTGGGATTTGTCAATGAAGGGCGATTTGTCATTCATTGGTCTCTGTATCTTGCGATACACAAATCAATCTATCGCTCCCCATTTCTCGAACGGTCGATGGAGACCCAGTCATTGTTTGTAGCAATTGATATTTCATCAGCCAGCAAGTAAAAACATACAACACAGAGGGGAAATGTTTATGCAGTATATAATGTGTACGGTAACAAACGTGATGCTACATGAATTCGTTTTTGCGACCCTTGTTAGCTCACCTCAAAAGTAAACATCGGCGGTGGAAATATTTTTGGCAGTGTCCAAGGTTCAAAGCTAAAGTCTGTAGAATTTTATCCCAGTGTTATTGATAAGGTTCAATATAGATTTTATATCACTATGTTAGAATAGTGAGCAATCAAAATTTGTACTTAGAAGAAAAAGAACAGAGAAATTGATTTTCTGCTGTTCCGTAACGAGTTGACCTATTATTTATTTAAACTACGGTAATAAGTGATCACAACTAAAACAAAACCACTATAAGCAAATCTACAGACTTTTTTTTTTCAATAATTCGGAAGAAATTTCAAATTGTAGCTGCTTTTTCTCAGAAAAAAAGAAGATAAACCTGCGAAGGCGTGTTGTGTTGTAATGAGCTTTTGTGCGTATATAACAAGTCTTGAGTAGAAAACACAAGCGCATCTTCACTTAAGCACGGAGCCCAATTGGGAAAATTGGTTTAACTGGCTTAAAGAAACCTCTCTCTAGCACCAAAGGGTGATTTCAGATAGTCCCCTGAAACTTGATGCTGAATTTTTGTTTATTATAAAAATCCTACGAGAAATCCTCGATCGAATTCTATTAGTTTCTACCACGCCTGATAATAATTTGTTGCAAAAATGGAGCAGTTTTTTGTTATTTCCATCGTTGATGCCTATTCATTGGGAAAAAAGTACCATATAACTATATCCATGCAATATACCATTTTAAAGCACAGCTTTTGCTTAATCTATGAAAGCTGGGCTTCTCCTTTTAACCATTTATTCGGGCTTCAAGGCTGTCAAATCAAATTCGGAAAAAAAAGCAGATTCGAGCAATTTTGTTGTCTGTGTTCAAAATACGACATAAATCAACAGGAACCGTATGCAAAATCAATCAATTATTTGGCCAGAGGACTGTTAATAAACGTTCGACCCTACTCGATTTGGACGTCCTTCTATGATTGACGATTGAGGGCCGATATTGAAATGGGCCGACACAAAACAACTGGAGAGGTCGCAGAGAAAAACTAAAGGTTGACCATTCAATCGTTTTTCGACACTTGCGTCGAATGGGGAATGCAAGAAAAACTCAGAATATTGCACAAATCACCCTGAATCAAACACAAAAAATGTTCTCATGACAAGCAAATGACCCTGCAGAAATTGAACAAACAAGGCCACAAAAATCTATATCATCCAGCTTACTCTCTACGCTGCTTTCCAAGCGACTAATATTTTTCAAGCATATTAACCACTCCCTGAAAGAGGAGGTCTCCATTAACCAAACAGCTGCCTATAACGATATCAATGAATTCATTTGACCAAAGAATTCTATACTTTTGGAATAAATGGACGCGTTTGTAGATGGCAAATATGTGTACATTCTGGAGATTTTTGTTTCAATGAATAACCTTTATTTTGTGCTGAGGTATTCTGCTTTTAAGTTGATAATGAAAAAACTGAGAATATCTTTGCACCAAACTAATAATCATAGATGTTACTGGCTAAAGATCAATGTGTTTTTGTCTGCTAAACAAATGTAATAGCACAAATTTGGGAACGTTCCACGCAAACAAATCTTTGCTCTGAATGACTGACTCAACGAAACCCCGAACCTCAAATCTAAACATCGGTTATAACCTATACAAGATAATGGCTACCCAGTTGCCGTTCTAAAATCTTTTCCATTTTAATACTGTTTATTCAATAAGCACAAATAAGATGGGCCCTGAGAATTATAATTATTTAGTGTGAGCTGGATATCACAATGGAAAAAATCAGCACAGACCAATGTATGCTGATTTGGTTAGGAAGACCTCAAATGCCTGATAAGAATGAAAATCGATTTAAGACGCATCTTTGGTGTTTTGGATGGTGGAATTTTGCCTTGCTGCGTATGGTTGGCGTTTGAGTTTAAGCTACAGTTTTGAATGCTGATTTTCAAGAACAGTTAAGTCTCCGCTTGATAGGCGAGCTCAACATGGCGTTCTCGCTGTGCATTCAATACGTTTACAGGCTTGTAGAATATTCGATATTTACATAGTTTGAATATCCATCTCAGTCTGTACCGATTTATTTTGGTAGATTTTCATTACTCTTTTAATATAGTCCAATTATTATCTCTTTCTCATCCAGCAAAATTTGCCAAACTGTTCACTTATTTCGCAGATGCAAGGGCTATAGCGTTTAATGGCGTTAACGATGAAATACCGAGTCCTAACTCTCGTCAAAGTTATTTACCTCCGCTCTGCACCAATTAACACACTTGAGAAAGGCGCTAATTTATCTCAACCCATCTATGGGTCAAATTGCAAGGGAGACTAGTCTCTCCGATCTTGGGAAGGCAACCAGTCAAGAAGAAAGATATACCAGAATCCGAACTAGGGTGTTGAGCCCCTATAAGGTAGTTCGATAACTTTAAGGTCACCCCAACTGCTCCTGAAGTCAAGCAGATGCCGTTGATTCTGTTGACTAGGTATCCAAGGATTTCAAAACGTTTCACCCAGGTCAGTACCATGGATAGGTCCCTTCAGTGTCATACCGATATCTATTGACACCGAACGCCTGTATTAACTACTTAGATGCACACAGATCTCTGAAAATGATATATATCTTTAATGGCTATATGACATATTTTACTGGTATTTAATTGGTTATTTAGAATATTGCACATCACAGTGTAATGAACAAAAGCTTATGCAAATTATCTATACTGATTTTGATTCACTTTGGGTGAAATATGATTGTAAATACGAACGAAGCATACCCAGTATGATCACTCTCTAATAATCTCTGTCATTTTAATTAGGATCTATCTATCTATCTATCTTCTTTCTTTCCATTTATTTACTTAACGCCTATGTATGTATGTATGTATGTATGTATATATATATATATATATATATATATATATATATATATATATATATATATATATATATATATATATATATAAATCCGTTCATTATTCACAATTTATCATTCTCAATATTATATTTTTCTCTCTTGATCTCTCTGTCCCATTTTATTTATTTCCCCCTCTACTCTCTTTCAATCTCTCTCTCTCTTCCCAATATATATATATATATATATATATATATATATATATATATATATATATATATATATATATATATATATATATATATCTTTCTAATCTATCCATCTAACTATCTAATCTATCAATCTAACTATCCAATATATCTATCTATTTATTCATCCATCTACCCATCTATCTTTCATATTATTCTCTCCCATACTTTCTCAGTATACATCAACTGATCCATCCACCAATCTATGTACGCATCTATCTCAACGTGATAATCCCTCTTCGTTTCCATCTGAATCTCCTTATTTATGTCCGTCTGCGTCTGTATAATCATTCCTATCCATCCATCTAACCAACTATCTACCTATAATTTGTATATTCATGTATGCTTAAACACAGCCTGCATTTGTGTTTATTTACACTATCTGCCTCTGCACCTGAAGAACGAAATACTTAGCCTTACAGATAAAGATGATGTCCCCCTTATTGACAATAGCAAACTAATTCAGCCACCGATGCTGAGTATATAATTTACTGAATGAGCATGATTTTCGAAGGAACCATGCTTCATCAATGACATACACACACAAAAAAAAACTTATTACTGATATTTCAGATATCGAATCAGTTCATTCGTCCGTATTTTTCACATCAAGTAATCACCAGCAACAAAAATAGAGTGTTCGTCGTTCTGACACGAAAAACAAAATGTAGTCATAAAGTTAAATTTGAACGATGTATATAATTTCAGAATCTGACAAGGAGTCGATATCTAAACAAAAGAGATCACCTGTTCAGCTTTATCGGTAGGTACCCGGTGTATTTCTTCGAGAGTGGGCCCTGCTTTGGCAACAATTGTCAACGGTGATACTTTCAAAGAAACGATAAGACAAAACAAATAGCGTATTGAATAAATGATAGTTATTTTAGTTCGTCCCGAAAACTGAATATGCAGATGTCGTATTATTATGAAGGGCTAGAGAAGGAGAGTGAATATGAGAGAGAGACAGAGAGAGAGAGAGAGAGAGAGAGAGAGAGAAAATAAGAAGGGAAGTGTACAGACTAGAGGTAGAGAGGGACAGAGAATCAGAGAGAGTGAGAGAGAGAGAGAGAGAGAGAGAGATACAGAGAGTAAGGGAAGGAGGAATAGGGAAATCTACTCACAGGTAAAGAGCAGGATAGAGAGGTAAAGAGAGGGACTAAGAATCAGAGAACGAGAGAAAGAGAACAATATACATATACATATATGCATATATGTGTGTGCGTGTGTGTGTGTTTGTGTGTGTGTATTTTAGGGCCATGGATAGTTGGACAGAGAAGCAGGTTGAATCACGTTCTTCAATTTTTATTTCTAACACTCGCTGGCGCCACTGTTTGCCTCATTTTGATAAGAAACATCTTGGTCATTCTTCTACAAGTTTTGAGCCATATATGTTGTAAGCACAAAAGTATTAACGAAAAAAAAAACACTTTTTTTTCACTTTGGTGAGTAACTCCTCAACTTTGACAATGTGTGCCAAGTTCATGTATTAAGCAATTTATCAGAAACGGCAATGAGCAATACATATTCTACATTTCGAGCAGCTTCTCTCAGATCACTTGAAAGCTGAGTTACTTGGCACGCAGTAAATGCGTACAATTGAGGCAAAGACATTTTTTTTTAAAAAGCCAGCAAAATAACAAAACAAACTTCAAACAAGTCATTGGTATCTTATTACTCTTCTTATTATACAGTTTTCCATCTTCTACCTTATTACAATGCATCATTGAGGACCACTAACATATGATTCCATTTGTCACACCAGGTGATCATTGGATTCCTAAAATCTTACTTTCTTCTGTCTCGTTTAGAATATCATAATTCTCAATCATAACAATATATAAACCACATCTTATATCTACCAGTATGAGAATTAACTCACCCAGTCAGGTTGTACTAGCTAGTAACATTGATATAATGGGTTGATACGCTTTCATCTGGATGTTCAAATGATGATATAATAAACTTGACAAGTGTTTCATATTTAAAGTCTTCCAGAGATATCCGGCGTTGCTGTTGGAAAGATAATTTTAATTATGACAAAATAGTGAAAAAGTTTTCTTTGATTCCTTTGTGTCTTAAGCACAGCGAATGAAAAAATGAGATTATTCACACCAAGAATCTATTACTTATTTCCAAGCTGAGCTCTCTTCCACAGATTGATGGCCTGGGTTAAGTTGTGAAGAATAGTTTGATTCGTTCTATCAGTAAAAACTAAAAACTGTACGATGGAAAAAAAATCAGCAGAAATCGGTAGCGACCTCTTAAGAAAAGTGCCAGCTTTGAAAAGAATGATTCTTCGGAGGAGGAAGAGGAAAGGAGGAAGTTCTATTTATGATATATATATATTTACACACACACACACACACACACACATATATATATATATATATTTACACACACACACACACACATATATATATATATATATATATATATATATATATTTACACACACACACACACACATATATATATATATATATATATATATATATATATATATATATATATATATATATAATGCTTGACTTTTACTGTGTATGATTTGGGAGTATTATTCCTGTCTTGAAGACATTTCTATGGAAATTTTTCATTTCTAATTATGTTCAGGTAAATTTTTGAGTTTTTTTTTCATTTCGGCTGATCATGCTATGGACGGAAAGTTATGGTCTATTTCAACATTGTTGTTGCATTGTATTGAAAACACCGCTTAAAACCTGATTAACGTCGTTCCAAAACTGTCAATTTTCAAAAGTTAATGTATATATTGATTGAAAGTACAATAAATACAACATTTGGCATTTCCTGGTTGAAAGGACTTTAAAAAAAAACAGCTAAAATATCGAGATGACGAAATATAGATATAGATTATCTTTAAAAACACATAGAATACAGATGGACTTCGACTTACGATAGAGTTTGGTACTAGAGATGGGATCATAAGCAGTAGACCGTAACTGTTTTTTGGTTTTTTTTTAGTTATATTTGCAGTACAAAAGGAATGAATATGATAGTAACTTCGAAGTACCAAAAATCGGAAAATTGTGCTCTCTTTCCAGCTAATTGAAAAAAGCAACAAAAAAAAAGACCTGATTTCTGTTTAGCTACATCTGAAATTGTGAAGGGAGTAGTGGAAGGCTTTCACGGTCGAACACGCATTTTCCACTATTACTTTCCTCTTGTATCAATGCTCAGTCTTCGTCAAGGGAGACAAAATCTTTGTAAAAATTTATATTTTTGTATGGGATCTCAGTTAAAAATCATAAAAATGGTTATTGAAAAAAATTGGAGGAAATTCTAACTTGTAAAGAATTCGTTTGGACTGTTTAGAGCCAAGAAAATAACCTCTGTTGACATCAATGACATTAAAATCAATCTCACACAGCCTACATCTAAAATTGATCTTTTGTGAGGCTGAATGCTAAGTGAAAGATCAACAAACAGTGTATTTTTACAGTGTGAAAGAAGCACCAATGGGCCTGTACGCGATATGCCCCACCGACAATAGACGGCCATTTGTAGGTTTGACAAGAGTTTCCTTCACGTGGCAGATGCCCCAAAATGTTTCACAGATCGGAGCAGATGTTCGAGCTAGCAGTAGAGGTCTGCTATTTCTTGAAACCCGGCGGATTATCAGCCTGTACTGATTGGGGCTCAGATCTGAGGTGCACCTAAAAATATAGTGGGATTGATGTCAGAACCTGGAACACCGGCGATAATACGGGGAATAGAAGTATTAGCATGTATCTATACTTACCTGCCTTGCTTGGCTATATCTGTGTTGATCCCAATATCTCCAACTCGCTAACACTTTCTGATTCGTTTCCTTTTGGGCATTTACGTAAAACAGATAGCAGCATTTGAAAGTATTCGTCTAAATATAAAATGAGATTTGAGAGTAAATCAATTTGACAATATACATTGCCCATCTATATTATAGATCGTGTAATATACATTTTGTACAGGAATGGTGCATCTAACTCGATTTTCATCCTAGGTAGAGAATGTCCCCTGATCCTGACGACTAATGGCGATATGAATTGATCTAGGTTCTAGGTTAATGCATATTCAGCTTGGTTAATGAAGTTTTTAACTAAGTTAAAATCCAATTATAAGATTTATGGCATTTTGTAGCGTTCAGAAAGTTCCGTTCCCGCGGATAACTCTGTTATCAGTTGTTTTAGGCTAAGGTCAATTTCCCTAAAAATATTCACAGATATATCGTTAGAATTGGGGTGTTACTTCATGTCTGGGGTTTGGGGCAATTTCGTGTTTTTTTCTTTGTTTCCGTATTGTTATCAGTGACCATTTTCCACAAAGCAGGTTTTTTCCAACACCGTCATTAGACTAACAAGTTTCTTTATAGAAATTCGGAACGAATAAAAAAACAACCAAATTATCAAAACAAAATTGAACTTTGAAAAGATGTGTAGAAAAGACGGAAGCTTTAGCCCTGGTTCGGTCAAATATGATGATACATGATTATGTTGGACTTTTTTGGATGCATTAAATAAACATTCATTCGTTCTTTTCGTATATGTGTATATATATACATATATATATATATATATATATATACATAGATAGATACACACACACACACACACACACGCACACACACCTATATATATGTATATATATATATATATATATATATATATATATATATATATATATATATATATATATATATATATATATATATATATATATAATGTGTACTGTAGAGAGTGATACAGACTCGGGAGTGAGGTGTTTGGAGGTAAGGTTTATTAATTCTTATAAGTAAATTGTCCATACATGTTTTGGGATTCTTCCCATGATCAGTGGTGTGTGCTGTGTGAATGTGTATTGAAATGTACCATGTGGAACCAGAGTCCACTGCCAGGAGCTATGCATTGTGGGTAAATTGTGTTGTCAGGAGGCCTCCTGCTGAGTGGGAGAATGTCCAGTAGGTATCAGGTCTTTGGTTAAGCAGCAGCACTTGGTCTTGGGGAGAGCAGAGTGTGTCAAGGTAGGGGGGAGTGATGTGGAGTTAGAATTTTTGGTATGTTAGGGGTAGTGTAGATGGAAGGGTGGTGAGGTCAAGGAGCTACATAGGTATCAACCTTAAAAGTTATTGAAAATGTGTTGGCTATGATTTTGACAGGGGGTTATAACTGGCTAAGGTGAAATTTTTTTCTATGGGTCTGGGTGACTTTGAAGCTTCCATTATTGAATGTGTCTTAGATGTTGGTGTGAGGTAGGAGTTTTGTATATTAGGGTTCTGTGTGATGAGGGTTGTTCAGTTTACTGTTTAATCTATTAGGATATATATATATATATATATATATATATATATATATATATATATATATATATATATATATATATATATATACATAGAGAGAGAGAGAGAGAGATTGATAAATAGATAGATAGATAGATAGATAGATGTGAGGTTGGTGCATGACATAATTGCATTAATTCTCTTTCGAATTCGAAGCAGTATATAACAGCTTTGAATAAGTTACCATTCAAAATGAATCCCTTTAGAAAGTATCCATTTTTGTCAATTATCAACTGTTTTTCCTCTTTTATTCATCCAAAGAGCATTAAATTATGGAATCCTGGAAACAATGAATTATTTGGATGCATTTTGAGTTGTTGTGTGTTGTTGTTGACGACGTTCCCTTGCAGGAAGCAATCGATTCACCTGAGCACGTACTTTTTTTTCTCTTTCCATTCAGGGTGATCCGGGCGCACTCGTTGGACTTTTTTGTCGAACAACTGCTGTGTAAGCAGCATTTAGTTCCTCTCCAACGACTCGAATTGTTTTGCATGAGTCCGCCCCAATAATGGCCTCCAATTGGGTGTGGCCGATCACAGAAGGGCGCACACATCATCAAGGCTTTCGTCTCCTTTCCGATATTTTGGGAACGAATTTTGAGCTGTATGTTTGTTGACGATCCTTTAGCCAAGTATTCAGGTTATTGCAAGCTGTTTCCAATGATTTACGTCCTTTTTTGAAATGATACAAAAATATTGCCGGAATTTGTTTTTTCACATCTTTGATTTGACAGCCTCAAATAAACCAGAACAAACAGTAGGAAGAAAAAAATGTTCATCTGATATGCAGAGAGCAGAATTCATGCTTCACAATGGTGTGTCACGTATAATTATTTGTTCGTGTGTTCAAGCGCTTCTGTCCATACTGCTTTGTGTACAGGGTTGAAAATCGACATGAGTACTCCACCAGACCAACCCCTAAAATTGTTTTTTTTTATATTTGGAAAAGAGAAAAAAATATTTGCCTTTCTGGGGCCTTATTTTGACTGGATGAACCAGACAAATTCAGGAAATACAGGCTCTGCGACGCCCATGATAGAGAATTGTAGTGAATCCTGGGGAAAGTGTATGTCCAACGACGGACGTTAAAAGACTGATGATGATGATGATGATGATGATGATGATGATGATGATGATGATGATGATGATGGTGATGATGATGATGATGATTTTGACTGGACGATTAATAATATCTAGTTTCTTAAGAATCTAGATATTTTTAGATGTTTTTACTGTATTTCAGATGTGTTTTCAAAGGAAAATGATAGTGCTGTCGTAAATAGGATTTATGCTAACCACATTTAATCTTCAATAGAAATTTTTTACGTGACTTCAAATTTTGACGCTACGGTTGTTCAGTTATTGATTGTGGCGGCGAATTTTCTCTAATATTGAACCGTAAGATTTTCTTGGTTCGTAAAAATGGACACTTCCACGGAGAGGTATCAGTTTTGCTGGAAAAATACCTCCTACCTAGCATACGGAATCATTGACTCTTCAATGCAAATATATATGTGGATTTTCTCATGAACATTGATTAGTTGAATAACGAATTCTATAATCATTTCCCTTGATATTTTCCAAGATTAAATGAATTGATGAAGAAAGAAAGTAAGAGAGTTGGTCTTTACATGAACTTCAATAAGGCAAATGTCATGTACAACAGAGAGGACAAAAAAACTATGGTATGAAAAAAAAATTAAAATAAGGAGAGCCGAAGAAGGCCGACGAATAGAACACCGAATCACTGAAAAAGATTTACTTCCAATGTTCTTTTTTTTATCAGGCAATACACAAATTTCAGTTTGAAGTACTTCGAATTTTTGATCGCAAAAATACATCAGGTGCAGAAAAATGCCATTTGCTTTGTCAGAGATAAAAATATATATAGAGAGAGATTTGCACAAGTCATTATTTACCTGTGTATCTATGTGCAACATTTTAGCTGACGGGGCTGGCGTTCTACTGCAATATGATTTCCCATGCGGTCTTCCTGCATCATCAAGCCTAACCTTCAGTTCACTGCGCTTGTTTCTATGATGAAAAGTACCATAAAACAGGAGATCGCCTCAAACCTTCAGCTGTCAGTTTCCGTTATGGATTATTTGTGAAACTGCAGCCTTAAAAACGATAAAGCAAAACCCTCGCACGTTGAGACAACAATCGTCAAAATCTAAAACTGGAGTCGACTTAATTTTTTCTACTGTAATGAGAACAATAACAACAAAAAAAAAAACAATCCTCATGGAGATTAGGGATGTAAAATTGTATGTTCAAATTCATATCCTATGCCTTGATTCGAAATCACGATTAACCGATTGGCAGGGGGCTATCCTACTAACTGAGCTAGATTGACAAGTATTATGGATTAAAGAAAACTTATCATTTAGATATGCACGGGCTTATTTCATTCTAAATAGTAAATAAATTGATACAACACACACATTCACACACACATATATATGTAAAGAGAGAGAGAGAGAGACAGACAGAAAGAGAGAGAGAGAGAGAGAGAGAGAGTGAGAGAGTGAGAGTGTGTGTTTACAAAAGCTTTACAGCTTTGAACAGTGAATTTTGAAGAAAATTTAGAAGAAATTTTTGTGTCACTTCTTCCCCAATATCTATGTCATTTTCTTCAGTGTTTTCTGTTTCTCATATACTTTTTTTATTGTGGTACTATGTGAAGATTCTCTCTTGATAGGGTCATCAGTTGTTTACCATGTAACCGTTCCGGGAATTTAAAAAAAATGTCATCATAAAATGGATATATGATGCGACAGAATGATTATTTATTATGTTATATTATATTATATAAAAATTCTCATTTGAAATGGTTTCCTTTTATTGCATAGTGAATGTATCTCTTGGTCTAGAAAATGTAGATAGAAGCTGCCACAGAGAGGGTAGCCGCTTCAATTTAGCATTGCTTTTACCACTGAGCTAAACAACTACCGGAAATAGAAAGGCCCAAACAACTAAATTAGTTACGAATTCTCATTTTGCTTATTTACTTACATCTGCTCTATTTGTTTAAACACAATAATTATAATTGCAAGAAACGGATTATACATATATATATATATATATATATATATATATATATATATATACACTCTCTCACACACACACATACACACACACACACACACACATATATATATATATATATATATATATATATACATATATATTTACTAAAAAGCTTCACAACTTCAAACATTAAACATTAAAAAAACTTTTTCAATAGACTTTTGTGTAACCCTATTCACTCATTTCCACAATATCTATCAATGCAATTTATGTAATCTTCCAAAGTGTTTTCCCCTGTTTCCCCAAAATTTTGTTATCGTACAATGTATAAATTGTCTTTTGCTGGGATCAACCGTTGTTCACAGTGTTACTGTTTCGTGAATTTTAAATACGAAATGATTGTATAATGACATAGCACCCCATAACACAACCTCCCTTCATTATATAGTTTTTGTATATAGTATAACTTTTATTCATCATATATACAATACGAAAGTTGCAGTATTCATGTTCAGTCCGAATAGAAATTTGAGTGGACTTCCTACGGCTTAATCATTATGATATTCTTGTTCCTTCAAAAACAAAGTGATATTTCTTTGATTGCAACAGAACCTAGAGAATGGGATATCGAACACTATTTCCAGTTTATTACCACTTTATTCGTTGGCAGAGGTATGTTTGTATTCGGTTAAATGTACCTAGTAATACCATACAACATTCCCAATAAGTTCGGCATAGATTTCGTTTATATTTTCCAAGAGTTGGATCATTGGTTAAGAAAAAAATCATTCTGGGGTGGACCCAGGTTTCTGTTTTTTTGGTTAGGAGACATGTCTTCAAACATTAAGAAG
Organism: Thysanoteuthis rhombus; assembly: GCA_963457665.1. Taxonomy (NCBI): domain Eukaryota; kingdom Metazoa; phylum Mollusca; class Cephalopoda; order Oegopsida; family Thysanoteuthidae; genus Thysanoteuthis; species Thysanoteuthis major. The sequence continues at coordinate 52,965,901 of OY735216.1, read as the reverse complement.
AGGTAAAGAATGGTCCCAAATATGAAAAATTAAAACACAGTCACCTCTCTTTTATCATTGCTTTTTATGAACTGATTTTCATTCAGTATTTAGTTAGTGTATAGACACTCAGTGAATGTTTTCTTGCTTAATAATAGAGATCTGTCGTTCTACTGTATACTGTATTGACGATTGCTTTCACTTGTTGCTTGGAAGTATTGAAGGATGAATGGCTCATTCAAATATCACAGACAAACTGGAGAGCATCTCGACAATGTGCTTGAGGCGTATAATACACGAATCGGCCATAATCGTAAGATCAACAAAGTCAAGCGACGTTGAGCTTGGTCGTTAACCTGATGGGTGAGCGTGTGAATATCAGGGCCTGTAAGCAGGAACAAGATAGGTTCCGAAGCTTAGCCTTTGCACTGTCACCGATTAAGAGAGCACCTTGCCAATTAAGGACTAGACTGGACACTCGGTTTGTTCTTTCACGAACACTGCTACATGGAGGACATGTGACAGCATGCTCTCCTAGGAGCTGCTGTACTCGTATCGATCGACAGCGATTCACAGTGAATGCATAATACCAGACGTAGGGATGTGAAGTATCGGAACTAAGAAGATTACTCGAAAACAAACACGGAGAGCAATGGAAATAGCAATGCTAGGAATAACTCCACGGGTAAGGAAAAAAATTCTACATGCATCAGAGATCAGAGCAGTGTAAGAGATATCGCAGAGGTAATTAGGTAACAAAAAGAGAGGTGGTTGGGGTACGTAACAAGAAAAAAAAGATGACCAATGGTTCAAAAGGTGAGTTGAGTGATGCCTAAGGGATTGCTGATGAAACAGGACTAACACCAGACATTAGATAGAGAAATGGGATGGAAAAATCCGATGGTAAGGCGAAATTTAGCATAATTACGGTGGGTATGGAAGGAACTTTTGTACAGCAGTAGACTCACGATACATATTGCTATTGATGATGATGTTTATATATCATCAACACTATTCTGAAAACGAGGAAATATGGTGCCCTATTCGTACATTCCCAAAAAAAACCCATGTCATAGAAAGGTCAAAGTTATTAACGTTAATTGGGTCGTGGTGAACAAATCTACACTTTTCTTATTTCAACTGTGACTCATATGAATGGCAAAATGTTTTTTCTTAGTTCAGGGATAATGTGAATAGGTTCAAAGCGTTTAATAGGAAAGGGGATAGAAATAATAGGCGACAGCAGTGGAATATTTGTTTTTTTACGTCACACGACGTCATATTCCTTTTATTGAATCAATTCTAGAAATAAGAAATAGAAAAGTACAATGAACAGAGGGAAAAAGAAAGAAGCAGACTATATAGAGACCATAACAAATGTAAACACTTTACACACACACACACACACACACACACACACACACATATATATATATATATATATATATATATATATATATATATATATATATATATATATACTGAAGAATCATGTTGCATTTGGGAGTATATTTTTGTTTAAACGGAGATTAATTGGAAAAATCACTTGGAAACGAATAGTTCTATTACATAAACAAATGTAATCAAATGTAGCAAGATGCAGTCAAAAATTGTATTAACAACGTCGCATGTTTTGAACAGAGTCTTTTGTGTTATTCTGTGCTTTTTTTTAGTCTGTTTTTTCCATATTTTTATTGTTTTGCAGCTGTATATTGTAGCTGGTATTATGTATTGATTGTATGGTTTACGTCTTAAGCATATTAGCCGTTACTTTTTCAGGATGTCTATTTAAACCAATCTTTTTTCAGCCAATCCTTTTTTTTTGTTTACATCGGAAAACAAATAATGCTGGAGGTTATTAGCTTTTATATAAAGCTTTTGGTTTCTATATCTAGAGATAGCTGTGTTCATATCTTATTATTCTTTACATTATGATTCGAATAAATGATTAACCAAATAATGATTCAGTACCAGTCTTATCCGCCATTTTAATGTTTTACTTTCTCAGCATTTTTTTCAATAACATTTTTCTTTTTAGTTTTGAAATTATTGTTAATATTGAAAGAACAAAGATAATCATGGACGATATGATTGTTCAAAAAACTGAATTTACGCATTTTGAAGTTTACAGAAAAGTGAAAGGAGTGTTTCGTCCAAAATTTTGAAGATCACAAAATAGATTAACACAAATGAGTTTCTATCTCGTCAGAAGCCGCTTCCATTATCAGACTTTTAGCATACGTCGTTTGATATTAATCCTCCCCAAGTTCTGCTATATTTCATGGCTCCAATATTTGACAAACCTGTCTAAACCTTCACGCCGTATCATTTTATGTTGGCCAAATTCGCATATCGCCGGCAGTGATTCTGCATATGATCTCTGGGGATACATATTGCAAGTCATCATGTCAAGTTGTTGTCCAGCATTTTTGTAATATGACCTGTACATTGTCTCCATTCTATGTTTACCATGACTCTCTCCTGTGCACGTTGCAAGATTCTCAGTTTGAAGGTCAATCTTTTTTTTAGGTTCCCCATCTCAGCTCCATAGATGTCTATCAGGAAAATGCATTGGTCATTCGTCTGTATCATGATCAAAGGAATTGCACTTTCGAAGTAATTTAAAGGAAAAGCGAGTTCTATTCAGCTTTTTCAACTCGATGAATTGTTGAATGATGCCTGCAGTCACTCATATACCCAGTTGAAGCAGTATGTTTTGCGCCTTTTCCAGTTATATATATACATATATATATATATATATATATATATATATATATATATATATATATATATACACTGACTCATCGTCACAGTGTAGACGATACTAAACCTATTGATAACTACTGGGTAAAAAAATATGCAACTGCAAGAGTGAAGTCAATAGCTGAGTGTTCGTCATGAAGTCATCACAGTCCGACAATTATCGGCCATGATGATCGACACACCAGCGCAGCTGCGTGTGCACACACACATACACACATACACACTCGCGCACACACACATATAGATGTATCAGATTGATATTTTTTTTACAATAACATATGTACCAAACATTTATTTATTTCCACCAACTCTCCGCGTATCTTCATGACATTTAAACCCATGCGTACATCCATACATAGAATTGAATGCACATAAACATACACTCGCACTGTTATATATTTAGGAGGTGACGTCGGTTGCCAGCTAAAATACTTAATTTCCATTCGAATGAACCAGATAAAAATACGTTCAATACGTGTCCATCTCCTTATCTCCCTGTAAATCTATACGTCTTTCTGTCGACGCACATTTTAAAATAAGTTCATAACAAACTTTACTTTATGTACGTAAACTGGTTAAAAATGTCTATTCGTTCAAGTATCTATCTATCTATCTATCTATCTATCTATCTACATACCAGCTTGTGCGCATTTGCATATGCATGAGTGCATAATGATAAGCATGAAGTTGTTTCTCACTATTAATTTGAACGTATATGTATGTATATATATATATATATGTATATATAAATATATATATATATAAATATATATATACATATATATATATATATATATATATATATATATATATAGAGAGAGAGAGAGAGAGAGAGAGAGAGAGAGAGAGAGAGATAGATTCGACCTTAATGCTTTTACTTTACGTATTGGTTTCACGGTCGAGAACTTCCCATCAGGGTGCGACGCAAACGCCATAAAATCGTTTGATGTCAAATTTGACTGTCCATGACAATGAAGTGAATAGTTAGGCTCTGGTGCAGGCCTCAATCACTCAATTGAACTCCTTTTTCAGGTCCTCTCAGATCAGTCTGGATGATAGACTAGCGAATTTTTTCTCCCATTACTTTTTTCTACATGCGTTCGGTTTCTCTATTATCAGATATCATCTGTTCATTATTTCTTAGCTTTTCTGCTTGACATATGTTTTGAGTTAATTTTTTCATGAAAGTGTAACCGTCTTTAATGAATTACAACCTTTCCTCTTTTCTTTTTAATTTTTGACATATTGGTCTGCAGTGACTGGCAACGTACGACCCGTGAGCCAGATCCACTCCATGGAAGAATGTTGACCTACACATGAGAAAATATTCGGATACTATACTTTATATTCTTTTTGTTTTAAAGCTTATTAATATCTTCAGTAGATTCCGAAATGTTTTGATTGAAATAAATTGCAGCTAAATCCAGTCTTTTGATTTTCTTTCCTTTGACCTTTCGAGTCATCAGCATATCTTTCAGTCTATTTCTCTATATTTCCTTGTGTACAATGTTCTATTGAACGAATACCTCCTTCACTTCATTTTCTCGTTCATCCTTCCTTTCTTTCCTTTGTTGATATTTTGTTGTGTCTCATTTTCTACTTCTGTTATTTATATACCGGTCTCTCATGCCCACATGATTGTCTTCTTTTAGATTATTTGAAAATGTCTCCCCAATTTGCCTCTCCCTCCTTCTTTGTCTATCTATCTATCTTCATTATTTTTTCTTTTTACTTTTAACCTTCCCCCCTCTGCTGTTTCAGCATGTTTTTTTTTTTTCATATTTCATTTCTCATTTTTTTTCTTTTCAATATCTCTTTTATCCAAGCATCAAAGTCAATTTTCGGGCGTGTTGAAATATTAACATCGGTGCACCTTCAAATTCGTTCAATTTCACCGAGTTATCATTTGAATTTTTTTTTTTTATCTCAGTTCCGCGAGTGAATGGGGAGGAGCGTGTTGTCGAACTGAAAAGACATCGAAGAGGGGATTAATATGATAGAGTCATTTTTATTCTAGATTTTCATTCTAGATTTTTTACGTATCTGTCTGGGTTATAAACCTTTTTTAGTGGCATGTCTGAGCGTAAGGAATCTCATTCGTTTTCATCCAGCATCACACAGCAACTTATTTGTGAAGAATAGTAAGGCGTATGAAGAGAATACCAATCGCATATCTTATAGGATTACTAGCAGGAATACCCGCCATTGCCCGAGAAGAAAGAGGGTATAACTTGAAATATAATCGAACAGGAAAAGTGTGTTTTTTTTTCATAGTTCTCTCGGGGTAATCGTGTACCGGCATAATTACAAACACAAAAAATCATACACATATGCACACATACATGCACACACATACACAAATAGACTTGCATACACACAAGCATACATTCATGTGAACACACGCACACACGCACACACGCACATATATATATTTATATACATATATATATATATACATATATATATATACATATATATATATATATATATATATATATATATATATATATATATATATATATATATATTTATGACAAAGTACTGATCATGAATGAAATATGATGTAATGCAATATCCGATGTTTAAGGGGTTAATTTCATCGAACATTAGACGATCAGTTATGTTTGAGTAGAGTTCAAACTATTACAAAATGAAGGATTTGATACAAAAAACACATTCATGT
>OY735216.1:52852976-52957976 GCA_963457665.1 Thysanoteuthis rhombus | reverse complement strand
ATGACTAAATCATCACTTATTATTATACTATATATTTGTATAATTGTATTCAATCCAGATTGAATTGATTTTACAAAAACATATTTATTTTTGTAAGATTTACATGGGAAGGATATCAGAAGGAGCAAAAGGTTTAGGACAATGAACATAAGTGATCGATGTCCAATCCTTATACTCATTCATCATAATAGAAAAATGTTAGCCCTTAAAGAAAGCTTAGACAATAGACCTATTAAAGAACCAAGCACAGAAATGCTCACTACCTTTATGCACCACGTTCTTACTTTCAATATTTTCAACTTCAATAATAAATACTTCCTTCAAATTAAAGACTGTGGTATGAGTACAATGACAGCTCCATCATATGCGATTATCGGTATGGGTAAGAAACTCCCATATGCTCCACTGTTAAGAACAATTGTTTCCTCTCCGTCAGATACATATATTACCTCTTTACACTGTCAAAGAAGCAAAACTTGATAACTACTTTAAACAAATAAAATATTAAGCTTGACTCTACCAAATTTAATCACGCACAATCATTTGATTCCATCGCATTGGTAGACACCCTTATCAACATAAATAAGAAATAGACTGCAACAAGCCACATTATATATTGAATTCAGCGACACATACACTTCTTACATGCCAAGACAGCTCACGACTTACGTCTTAAAAATGATCAGCCATGCACATAGACATTTAGAATCGGAAGGACCTGCTTCAAAGTTTGCACGTGGATACCCTGACACCATAATTATTAATCAAATTGAGATAACATTAAAAGAATGCAATGGATAAACAAATAGACATACAAATGAATAAAAAATATGGAAGATGAAAACCGAGTCAAACTGAATGTTTCTACAATAATATGAGAACTTTTGATCAATGGTGCATTTCCAAATGATGAAACTATTCACTATAATGTATCGAATAGTTCCTTATTCTCTTACGTATTTTCTCTCCTCACCTGAAATGTCCTAATTGTAACCAGTCTCTTGGATACCGAGCCTCTGGATGACACCTACCTACACAAGCCCGTAACTAATTCTCAAGACAGCCATCACCATCAATTCAGTTCACTGACCCATAGCAGCAAGGTGGTCTTAAACTATCATATCTCATTTTACTGATTTTACATAATCATCCACTACTTCAACAATGCTGAAGATGTCAGAGCTTTCAGCCGAAGATGAATCTTTTTTGCTTTGAAACATATTTTGTATAATTATATGCAAATAAACAACTCCATACACACAACGCATTCTTGCTCTGTTGCAATATTTTACAGTAAAACTCTTTCTCTCTCCATATATATATATATATATATATATATATATATATATATATAATTATAGGTGTGCATGAGTGAGATACACAGACTATGATATATATATATATGTATATATATATATATATATATATATATATACATATATATATATATATGGATCTATACATATAAATTAATATATATGTATATATGTGTAGTGTGCATGTGTGTAAAGAAAGAGAGAGAGAGAGGGAGAGACAAGGGAGAATGGGGATGCAATAGAGAGTATCAGATCGAGGTAGATAAATACATACGTAAATATAACAAAAATATAGATGGATTCAAAATATCTGACAATTGAGTAGGAAGATCGTTCACCAATAACCCATTATGTATGGAAATGATTTAACGATATATCTCACAATCATATAACGATATCTTGATGGAACATAATGAAAATTGTTAGTACATTCAGAAATAAATCTTAGAACTAAATTTCTAAAAAAATCACGTTGATATTTCTCAAACAAATGAATGTTGTAGAATGCAAAAAACCAGAATGTCCCATACGGTTGAAATTTAAAAAAACAACCCAAAAAACAATTACTTTTCGTGGTTGTAGTAGTCAAGGTGTTCCATTTTGAAAAAGCGTAAAAATAGCATCAACTTTTGGTTTTGTTCCTTTTTAAAAATATAAATCCTAACTCGGGTCGAAAAATGTCTGAAACTCGTAATCAATCAATTTTATTGTAATGATCTTTGTGTTATCATTAAGGATAAACATCGTAGAAATTGGCTTGTTTACAATAGCGAATGGGTAAAGCATGAACATTTGCTTCATTGAATGTTAGTCCATACAAATAACTTTAAATCGATCAGATGAGATTTAATCAATACTGCATACTTTCATATTTTAGAGAAAAAAATTGAAACTCAACTTGATAACGTTTTGTATCGCAACAAACTTTACTAATTGTTGAAATCGACCAGAATAGGGCAAAATTATTTATGCGTCTATAAAAAGTGACTGACATTGGACAGTGTTTTGGCGCTATGTTAGGAAGAGAGTTTCGACTGTAAATTGTAAAGTTCCAAACTTTCGTTCTTTCGATGTTAAAAGCGACGCACAAATAAAGAGAAATAAGAGAAATTATGAGAAAAAACAAATTTATATTATTTTCTGTAAGCAGGATGAATATTATTAGATTTATAAATAAATATCAATAAATGATTGATCATTTATGAATGATACTTAGAAAAAGTGATGGTAAAATGAAAAAATAAAGAAATACTTTATATTGAATTAAATAGACCAAACTGATTTTTTACGATCTTGGAAAAATACCAATTCAGAAAATAAATATTTAGATTGAATTACACAATTTTTTAAGAGTACGGAAAAATACTTCTTCGGAAAATCTGCAAAGAGGACTGGTTGGTCAATTAAGAGAAACTGCCACATGACCAGCATCTTTTGGCAGTATGCTCTGTTGGGCTTGATTAATTTACAAGATTGGAAAAAGGGGTGATCAATGAATATCGTATTTTGTTCCGATACAAAACACTTATTCGCTGTACAAATGAGTTATTTTTCGTCAAGAGTCAAGCAACAGCTGAAAGAAGCCAGATACAGAGATTGTGGCCAATTTATCATGAATTTAAACTGATGCTTTGCAAAAAAAACATAGTGTAGTGGTGGTTATGGAGATGGTGGTGGTGATTTGTAAAAAATATTGAGCTCCATGATCTCTATAATACACTCGGAAAATGTCAGGTTTCTGTTGAATGGTTTTTGCGATAGGTGAGTAATCAATGAAGGGAATAAAACCAAAAATCATTTCAGTCACGGATGGACCTGAAATATGGAACTCTAACCAAGATATGGACATGTGGCAAATCATGAGACGAGTCCATGTCCAACGACGGACCTTAAAGGACTGATGAAGATAATATCTATATCTCAAACATTCCTTACTTTTTTTTCTATCAGCAGATTATGTCTAACTGATGATGGTCCAACCAAACAGGAATCTCTCAGTCTTCTGTACTTAGAAAATCTTTGTTTTAGCGCTGTGAAAATTAAAACAAACTGTTCAAATTTTACTATCAAACAAACATGATTAAGTTTAGGTTTGAAATACTTGTTTAAGGACAAAACCAACAGTCCTAGGTTCAGTATAATCAGCAAAATGGTTATATGCTATACTGTGGGATCTGTCAGAAGATACTTCGTAAATTTGTTGAGCAATGCTTCCGTTATTGCAGTTGTTGAAATACAAGCCTACCTAATCAAATTAAACAATTCCTGTCTTTTCTCTGAGCGAAAATTCTAACAGATTTTCTTTTTTAGTGATGGAAATTGAATTATCTTTATTGAGTAATATAAGATTACCACTAGAATTAAGTAGAAACAAAAACTTTAGTCATTCTCGCGTACGAAATTAAGTGGTCTCCAGTCTATGATATAATTCTGTTGAAAGAACTTGAAATTATTGATAATTTTTGGCTTGCATTTCCATTTATGTTAAATTTCATTGTAATTTCTATTGCAAATTAACTCCAACAGTCCCACTACGACATCGAATAAGTGTTGCTGATTGAGAATAAAGAATAAATTATCTGAGACGCGAACCCAAGTTCTCTCTAACTCGGAAAGCTGCCTTTATACGTAAGAGCTACAACAGGAGATTCAGATGGATTTTTTAATACATGAAACGTACGTTTGGTGTGAATCATCCAGATGAGGGATTATCATTATGTAGAGTTATATTTGGATTTTGTTATCATTTAAGTTTATTTCTTGAAATCAACGTTTCTGCCATTGCACCCTATTGCCATTTTCAGGTTATAAATGGGTATATTTTTGGACATCGAGTCAGGTGCTGAGACATTTCAGCAGTCGCTTGGATCGTGTGGATAGGAAGTTATCGAGTCCCCGGTTATATTATTTTGCCCCTTAAAAAAAACCTTCTCCATAGCACTAACTCCAGATATGTACAAATTTTCAACACAAATTACAAACCGAAATCTAACTCCGCCAAAAAATTAGACATTGAAACGTGCACATTCTATGCAATCACCAAGATGACCCCTCCGGTTCTGAGGATCAAAAATACACCCATTCATTACATGAATATTGTCTTATTGTACAAAGGCCTAAACGTTGTGTTCGCAGAATGAACCAAGATGGAGACAAGAGTCCGGACAAAACCTTGCATAATCAATTGCTGTAAAATCTGTGCCGAGACCTCAACAGGGAGATCAAATCAGAGATGACCCTGAATTATTGAGGTTTCTTGTAAGAGCCTGCGACCACTGCAACAAGTTTCTAGGTTAATGCAAGCTTTGATGCAAATCATTTGCTTCCTATAATCTGCCATTTCAGATGGACACCATAAAGCACTCAGAGAGCGCATCCGTTTGCCGACATCGTACAATAACCATTGAATGAAATATGAATGTTATAAACAAAAACGTGATCGATAATTTCGAACGTTCAAATATTGAGTTACTTCCCTTGAAGTTTGAATTTAGCCACCTTATCAACTGTAAGTTTATACTTCATTTCCTGCAGAAAAATAGAAACATACTTTGGTTGGAAACGAATTTCTGGATCAACCTTGAAATTAAAATATTCCTGTCGAAGTCAAAAGTCCATCGTTCCACAAAATTCCATTAATATTCTTAGAGAAGCTTCGGCAGTATCGTGTGGACAGACAGACAGACAGACACAAATAGATACATATACTCTTGGTGGTAAAATTATCCGATAAATTTCCAAAAGTTCATTTTAAGATCCCATACAGCTTCTTAATTGGCAGAACTTTGACCAAAAGTCAAAAAAAAAATACAAGATACAATCCCATATTATAACAAGATTTAACATAGAAAATATGTGTACAGAAATCAAATATATCTAACCCGAATTCAGTTAATGGGAAGAAATTAGAACTAAACCTCACTAAACCTCTTCCAAATTTGTTGGCTGAGGTTATTGGAAATCGCTAAATCTCCCATAAAAGCGTTCGTGACCCACCAGTGTATTAAAATAGCCCACTGCTCCGACACATTCATAAATTGAACTGCTCACAGAAGGGAGCTGCAAAGTTCGTACTGCATTCACTTGAAGGGCATTTATCAATTTTTCCGACCTTTCGCGTTGCAACTCGCATACAATGCACCAGCGATTCATACTTCCGGTTCCTGCTACATTTGTGACGTTACGGAAAGAAGCTGAGAAAGATACAAGTCAGCAATGTTATTTAAATCTCCACGTTCCAAACTCGTAGGTAGAGTAACAATGATCAATTGAAGTCCGACCAACAGAATAAATACGACAGTCATTTTAAATTTTGACAAAAGTCGAAACTTTTGATCACAGACAAACCAATTATGTACGGTAGCTGAAAATAAAGAACGTTTAAACATTTAAACATTCAGGATGATACACGGAAAGAATGCTTGGTTGCTAGATTTAGCTAGTTATGACAGAGAAGTCAGACGTAGCAAATAATTCATTAGAAAGTAGATAAAAGAAAGATACAATCTATCGAAAACAGTCTTCGTATATTCCACTTGATGGTAAAAACTGAAAATGCTGCCTTCAATGAAGCTGGTATAGGAAAAACATGTGATATTCAATGCTCTGTTCTGGCAAGTCTTACGAAGCGATCAGTGGACAAACATAGTGAAACGCCACTGAGCCTACGAGGTTTTTCAACACCAGTAAATATTGTTGATCAAAATGTCACATAACTTGCAAATCTGAGAGAGATCTGAATTCACCGTTAAACTAAACAAACTAAGTAGAAACGAGAAGAGACGTGACATATCTTTGCATAGGAGCTATTCTTTATGCTGCTGCGGAGACGAACGAAGATACTGAATTGGTCAGATAGTTTTGGTTCCTGGCATACCAAAATGTTATCTCTGACGAATATTCAATAAAGAGATAAGGAAGACGGACAAAAGCTCTCTAGGCTAAATACACACCTATATATTTGCCTGAATGTTGTACATTAGAAATCACTATTTGCTTTCAAGGCATGATATGACGCTTTAAATATGGTACCGAAAGATTGTGGTATAGAAATATATAACTAAGAAATATCGGCAGTATGGAGAAGTATGGTTAAACGCGATATTAGTCACAGTAACCAAGAAGCATTCAGAGACGAAACTATACCTACGTCCAGAAGCCAGGTTTAGACTTCTAGATAAAAGATTTTAACGCCCGGTGCTGCATGTTGTTGAAACGCCATGACGGAGCAACAATACACGGAAGTTAGGGCTTTTATAGTCAGAGACCAGAAGGAAGTAAAGTCAGTAAATGTGGACCGGCTTATTTCTTTTGTGGATAGAGTTATGTATTTGGCTGGCTAGTCAATTCTCTACTCAGTTAGAGGGTTTTGTGCAAATTTTAATTAAATGGATGTGAGGTAATGCGGAAATAATGAAATAATGTTGTGTCTGTAACTACCAATGTAATATTGTGTCCATGAAACCAAATTTTCAAGAGTTACAAATAAAACTAGAAAGCACTCAGAGATCGCACACGTCAGCCAACGCCATCGACATAGAAGACTGAATTATATCACTAAGCAAAATTTTGAAACGTAGAAATATCAGATTATCTCCCTGAAAATATAATGCAAGCTTTTTTATCGATTGTTCGTTTTTCTTTTTTTTATAATCTCTTTTTTTCTGCAAAAGGAACACTCTTAGTCGTTAACAAATTATTGGAGCCACCCCAAAATGTAACGATTTTTCAAAAGCCCTTGTCTCAATTTTCACAGGACTTCATCGAAATTTATTGAAAACTTTCAGAGAAATCGTGTGGATAGCCGTACAGAAGATCACTGGGACTGACATGAGTGTATACATATACATTTTTCAACATCGTTGGCGGATGTAAAATTAAATGATGCAGCCAACTCGCAAAAAACAAAAAAACAAAAACACATGTAGCAACTAATTTTCACTTCTTAAAATATTCCATCAGACCAGGCAGCGTTTCCCAACGATTAATCTCACCAAAAACGTGGAAAATAGCAAAGGAAAAGAAGATTAGAAAAACACAGATGGAATATTTGTTGCCGTAATGTACGGCGGAAATGGTTTTCTTTGGTGCGAAATCATATTTTGACTACCGCTGCGTATATATTAGCAAATATAAGTGTATATTGAACGATTCAAACACTCTTACAAGTAGATATATCTTCAGTGTATAATATTTTGGATGTATGGTAAATGCATACACACAGAATAAACAGGTATATATGTATGCGTACAAATAGAGTTGTGCATATGAATGTGCGTATATATATATATATATATATATATATATATATATATATATATATATATATATATACACATTTTTATATTTCATTTACTCTGAGTTTTTCGATGAACTCATGCATACGTAATGTGTTTTTCACCAACGAATAATTTTTGCTACCAAACCATCGTCTCAAAACGAGTTGAAACTAATCTTTTAATAATAACGAAAAATAAAACATGAAAACAAAATCGTCAAACTTAATCTAAAAGTTGCTAATTCACTGTCAAGTCTAAAGTATGAAAAAATCCTGAAAATAGTTAATAACAGATGACAGATAACCAAAACAGCAAAATTCCGAACGAAACATTCAAGGAAGCAACCGTTAATGTATAATTTAATCGCCACAGATAAGCGGGAAACATATTAAACTTTTAATTTCTCTGATTTAGAAAGTTTTCCGCTTCTTTCCATATTTTTAACCTTTTTCCCCAGAGACTGCTAAGGCTTTTGAGTAACCCTTGCAGTGTTCATTCCTCATGATAAAACCTCTCTAGAATGAATAAGAAACGATAAGTATATTATAACGATTGGTATTCGAGTTCCCTTAATTTGGTGTTATCATTGCATCTATTCATATGATGATAGTGTGACTTTTTTCTGTTCTTCTGTCAATAACAATGGACCCTTCCACAGAAATCGAAGGATTTTTCTGAAAAAAAATCTAACCACCATTTGGTTCAGTGTTCTTTTTTTTTTCAAATCAAAGAATGTGTTTTTTTTTGAGAGAATTAAGAAGGTAAAACAAAAAAAAATTGCTCAATATATTTTTTTATATCGTCATATTGTTAAGCAACTGGGCACTTGGTAAGAGCATATCTCTGCTAACGTGCTCGTCACTAAAGAATCAAATAATCGTATGAATTGTACCTTAGATCCTCCAACAAATTGTCTTCAGAATTGACTGAGATCTTTTAGAGATATTGTGCAGATTGGCTGATGAGCAAAAATGGGTGAATGTATCACCTTTAACCAATTTTCTTCTCAGACGGAAAAAGTAGTAATGAGAAATCTTAAAAGAGAACAGTTGAAATATATACATACATATATATATATATATATATATATAGAGAGAGAGAGAGAGAGAGAGAGAGAGAGAGGGGGGGAAGGGAGAAAGAGAGACAGACAGACAGACAGACAGAGAAAGAGAGAGAGAGAGAAGAGGATAAATAGGTGATAGAGAGAGAGAGAGAGAGAGAGAGAGAGAGAGAGAGAGGAGCAGTTGTTTATTTGGATTGTTAACTCCAAAGTTTTTATTCAATCGTAAGATTCTCAAAAAACAAGGTATATTTTCAGTAATTAAGTGTTCAAGAACTTGGGTAACAATGTTCATTGCATTGTGTTTGACAATTCCAAAGTTCAATATTTTTGTATGTTGGCAAAGAATTGGATCGACCGAAAATCACCATTTTTCTTGTTAATATCATTGCCAAATTTCAGCATGACTGGTCAAGATCAGATAAATTTTCTCAATCGTAAACAAAAACTCAGAATCAAACGGAGAGCAACAGAAAGAGTAATTGTAGGATAACTGTACCCATTGAAAGATATATACTGGTCATATGAATATCCTCAAACCTGATAGTGTACAGAGACATGTAGAGACGTACAGAAGAGCACTTTGCCAAAATGTTCAAAACATAAAGGACTCAATGAATGTCTTGTGCAAGCTATGGCGTATCGATGTGAAACATAGAAAATAAGAACATCACAGGTAAACAAACAGAGAATCACCCTGGAAAGATCATTGTCAGGGAAAAAATCTAAGAGATACAAAAACGAAAAATAAAAATAGACCCGAGAGCAGACAGAGATTGAAATATATCATAGAAATATTCGAATGACAACAATAGTGACGGGCTAGACGAATAGCAAGAAGAAAAAGGTAGAAGATGGTGCAGAATTTAAAGGTTGGAAGACAAGGAATAGCAGACACAGTGCAGGAAGACCTGATAGAATAAAATGCTTCGGGAATGGCCTTTGTCCAGCAGTTGGCGTGATGACTGATGACAAGGATCCTGCTGTGGACAATTTTATGTCTTGCTATGCTGGCAAAAGTTACAAGCTAAAGATCTAGGTGCAACATAACAAGTAGCATCGAAACACACTCACACACACACACACACACACACACACACACATATATATATATATATATATATATATATATATATATATATGTGTGTGTGTATGGATATATAGATTCAGCGGTCTATTTCCTGTTTACATAACCCAATTCGAAGAGAAACCCTACGTTGAGTAGGCACACTTGCTGACATGAAATATGTATGAGTGAATTTGGGCTGTATGGGGTGCCACTCTCTCCAAATAACGTAAGTGTTTTCCCAGCAGGAGACGAAGATTAGTAGGTTCGTCTGAGATCTTCCATCCTACAAACTTTTTTCGATACCTAGTTTGACCTTTAAAGAGGCACCTGTGACCGCTTGGGGACTGTACCAGGAAAAGGATTAAGGATGACAGGGAATATATATATATATATATATATATATATATATATATATATATATGAAGACTTGCACACCGAGGGACAGGTTGATAGAAGCGAGATAAACCTGGACACATGCATGATTATGCGTAGAGCACACGTTCATTTATACGTATGTATCTATGCATTGAGATCAATTGATTGATCGATAGATGAATGAAGAGATAGTTAGAGGAAGATGTATATATATATATATATATATATATATATATATATATATATATATATATATATATATATATATATATATATATAAAACAGAGAGACTCATTTATAGCTGACTAGCCAGCAAGATAGATAGATAGATAGATAGATAGATAGATAGATAGATGGATAGATAAATAGATGGTTGGAAAAGAACGCAAAAAATGGAGTGTTGGAAAGGAAATCAGAACACTGACATATATATATATATATATATATATATATATATATATATATATATATATATATATATAAAGAGAGAGAGAGAGAGAGAGAGAGAGAGAGAGAGAGAGAAAGAGAACGAGACTATACAGTTATATAGATATTATTGAAAATGAGGGTATAGCAAACGTACGCATATATGTAGAGAGAGATAGTTACATATATGATTGAACATTAAAACAAATGACAAATACAACCCCACAGCTAATTACATAAAAGGCTCATATCGTAATTTCTCTTCTGTGCTTGTGCATTGATCTCATTGTTTAATTTACCTTCCTATTATGACGTAACAATGGATATTATGTCACACATTAAAACAGTTTAAGCTGGTGTGATAATTGAAAAAAAAATCCTTAAAATTTAGATACTTGATATTCGAAATAAATCACCTAATAAATTAGCTTCGGTTTTCTTTGTCTTGATGCATAGATTAAGATCGTTTTTTACTGGTATATGTCAGAATATGTTATCTATCTATCATTAGATAGCAAAGAAAGCTGGACACATACACATGCACAAACATATATATTTATGTGTGTGTGTGTGTGTGTGTGTGTGTGTGTGGATTTAGAAACCGAAAAGAAGATAGATTGTTATTTCGAATATGGAATTTATGTATGGAATGTAATTGAGATAAGACCTAACATGGAATGACACAAACAGTATTAAAAACGCATAATGATCTAATCGCGATTGATATGCGCATTTCATGTTTAACTGCCACTTCTTTAAACACACACACGTAAACGTATCCACGTACACAGCACATACACACACACACACACATATATATATGTATGATTATGAATTGCGTTGTATTATATAGAAGCTCTAATTAAAAATGATCTTCTGTTGTTACTTGATTAACGTATCAATCGAACTAGACAACGTAAATAGAATAAACAATTACAGAAAATTGGTTTGCTGCAGGAATCGAAGATACGACCGATAGGGTAGCCACGTCAACGTAGCAACGCTCCCACCATTGAGCTAAACAGCCACAATCATTGCAAAGGCCCAAATAAGTGTTTTCAATGGTAAGAGTAACGCTGTGTTGTCTAGGCCAAGTGATACATTAACCGTGTTACAACTCATTTCAAAAATGAGTTTTTATATAATATAACGCAATTTATAATCATTTCCTTATATATATATATATACATATATATATATATATATATATATATATATATATATATATATATATATATATATATACAAAAACTTCACTCCCGAGTCTGTCTCACTCTCTAAAGTACACATTATATATATATATATATATATATATATATATATATATATATATATATATATGTATGTGTGCATTATTGTTTTAAAACGAAAAATTCTCTCGGTCAAATTAAGAGTACACGGAAAGTTTGGTGTCATCCACTTCGACAGTTTTGATATGAATTGTGTTAATTCAAATTCGGAGTAAAAATCCCCTGAAAAGTTTTAGACTTTTAGAGCTAATTCCGTGTACCGGTGTGAATAAAAAAAAAAAAAAAAAAAAGAAAAGTTAATCAAAATAAAGTTTTCTGCGAGATGACATAAATTTGAGTTCTACAAAAGTTATCACAAAATTGAAGTTGTCGGTTAGTGTAAAAAAACTCAAGTTAATCATATCAAGGGCAAATGGCTAAACGTAACAGTCCAGCAGGGATGTTAAGGAGTAAACAGGATGTTTTAGAGCAATAGAATAGAAATAACTAGCACAGAGAGAGAGAGAGAGATAGAGAGAGATGGAAAGAATGTCCACCAGACAGATAGTAAGAAAGAGAGACAGCGAGGAGAGAGACAACGGCGGGAAAAGATAGATTGTAACGAGGGATACGAACAGATTCGAATAGACAAATAGGCAGTTAGTTGAAAATGAGAAAGCAATACGGTAAATTGACATCAATATATGAATTTGTACACTCATGCACACTTATATATATATATATATATATATATATATATATATATATATATATGTGTGTGTGTGTGTGTGTGTGTATTTTTACATATATAGTCTTTGCAGTTTTAAGCACTGAAGATGTTGCTGAAGAGATTGTTTTTCTCCAAGTAATATAGGAAGTTTTTCAATCTTGAAGCACTTAAGACGTTACTACGAAAATTTTAACAAACGATCTTTATTGAATTCTTTCATTTTTTTTCTTCTATAAATCAGTTTATTCATAGAAAAAGAGGGAGAGACAGGCTGATACAAAGACAACCTGAGAGACAGAGACGCGCACACAAACAATAATGAAAAAAAAAGTGCCTTATCATTAGAACTGAGATTATAATTCTGTTAAATATCTTCTCTTTTTTCCCCTGACGTATTCATTTACATAATATCCTCGAGCCGCTACTAAAATGAGCGAGGACATTTTAAGCAGTCTTAAATGGCCATCAAACGCCGCAGGTCTTTCTACCAGGTGGGTTAATGCTCTTGCATTAACTTGCCCAGCAGGCCTCAGCGTTTACGCCTTCACGTGTATTTGCGTACCATGTATCACATAGAAGCAATTGGTAAGAGCAAAAGTCGTTATTCTATGGACACATTTGATTATTACACCGGCTGATTTGCTACTCGATAGAAACGAAACCAACGTCTTTTGGCAGCCCGCCATTTTCAGGATGACCAATCAAAGAATTGGAACAAAATAAGAAAATAAAAATAAAAAAAGACAAGTGGCTAATTCAACGTAAATGTGCATGGTGAATTGATCCCCACGATTAAAACCTTCCGACAGGAGGAGATCATAAAACAGCTTGATATATCAGGAAAAAAAGCCAGGAGTCCAAGACATCATAGAAACTGTGAGAAAAAGACAAATGGCAATGGGCTGGGCATAATGCAAGAATGTCAGACAACCGCTGAGCATCACGTCTCATATTATGGATCCCTAGAGATCAAGTACGAGGCTTTGGACGACAGAAAGTAAGATGGCGCGATGAGCTAGATAAATTCAAGTACTGGCTCTGAGATGCGAAAGGTAGAGTGTTCTGGCGAATCTCGAGGAAGGTCTATGTCCAGCAATGGACGCTATCAGGCTGATGATGAATGATGAGTAAATGTTGAATATATCAGCCCTTTAGCTCCGTTGGTGCAACCTGTATGCATGATACATAGATAAACAGTCAGCCCGATAGACTAGTTTAAAAAATGAAATACCAATTTTGACGGATTCGATTGACGGCATCTAATAGTACTATATATACTAGTCACATACCACTTAAAGTGACAATTGGAGGCCCATAGATACCAAAGGTGGCAAACAGTGATATCTTTTTTATATGTGCATGCAAGTATGTGTTCTACCAATCCTGGCTTACCGTTCTGTCTACAGACTAGGAAATTGGCATTGACACTCAACTGAGAAAATACTTTAAACAGAATTATTAATTTGTTAAAAGGAGACTAGGTGCTTCTTGATGAGTTTTAAAAATTCTTTTCCGCGTGTTTTTTGTTGAAAACGCCAGTGATGTCATAACGAGAATTCATCCTGACAATATTTATTTTTCGATGGGATTGTTTTCCATGACTTCAAATTTTTACGCTACGACCGTTCAATTATTGACTGTGATGGTGAGTTGTCATTATTGTTACTATCTGATGCTTCTTTCCCTCATCTCATTTGCGCTAGTTGCTTTTTTTTTTTGCGACACTCCGATCACTATTCCCTGTCTGTTAATTAACCAGTGTAGATCAGAAATGATAATAATTATAATAACAAGTCAACTTAACCACTCAATAGAAACCGTCTGTCGACTAACATAATGCTATGTCAGGGTGATCAATGAATCAATTACTTCTGTCGCCTTTTGTTGGACAATGATCACCGACAAAATCAAAATGAGAAAAAAAAACAAAATAAAAAAAACCCAGCATAAACGCTGCTGGACACAAACTAAGGGATTAATATAATATAAACCGTCATTGTAAAAGTGAACCTTCCACCTCACTCAAAAAGCTATTTAAGGGCCATTGTACAAAAAGGTAATCGTTTTTTTTGTAGACATAATAATCAGTAAATGTGCAAAGTTTCAGCCTTCCAGCTACATCGGTGTGGCTTGAATGCATGAGACATACATGCATGCATAGCCAGCCAGCCAGCTAGCCATACCAACTTGAAAACTGAAGAAACCTATTTTGACAGTTTTGGTTAGTTTTGGTCAGTTCGGCTCCTAATTATTGAAGAACGGTGAAAGACTTTGTATCTATTCACACAAAAAGTATAACAGACGAACGAAGAAAAAATTATAGATCATATGTTCGGAACATGATAACAATAAAACTACAAAAAAACATTATTACTGTGACTGCAGTGTTTTCCAATTGACAGCTTCGAGTGATAAGCCAATTTTTAAAGACGATGAGAAAACGAAAGGTAGGAAAAACAATGATATTGTTATTCCCGTCACTGAATACAGTACATGTCAGTATATAAGACATACATTTAATTGGAAAAATATGTAATTATTACATTACATCCGATTAACTAGTATTCATATTATGACTTGGGAACCAATTACCGAAGTTTGATATGGACAGTAATGGAGTTTGGATGAGTTGCATTGAGCGTTAGTCCCCCAAACATCTCTGTAAACCATTGTCTTATTGTCCAGCGTTTACGGTAGTTATGTGGGCGAATCCTGGTCACTTATGGTGAAGTCGTTGGCGACAGTTTTATGTCTAATATGATGATAAATGAATATACCATCATAGTCTTGTATAATTCCAGCGTGTTTGTTCATATATATATAATTTGGGTGGTGCGATCTAATTCTTGGAAGCCAAGAATTTTGTACTTTGGATTTCTGCGATATACGTTATATCTGTTTTTATACTAAGATTTATTTGAGATACTCTGGGCAGTTTCCCTTTGGTGAATCAAATTGATCGATTCATTCATCCTCGATATCAGTTAAGTCTCAATTTTACAGTCATCAAACCCTGATAGGCAAATATTGTACTATTTTGGAGGTCTCGTATTTTTTGTAGAAATAGAGGACGCTTATGATGAGTTCAGATTATAAGGCATAGATGTTCCAGCTTTACCGCTTTTATACACTTCGAGATGCTTTGTTGTAAAGATGGTAAAAGGATAACGTCAGTCGCGTTAGCAGTCACTTACATATTCAAGGAATATTGATCGTTGTGATATTAATAATAAAAATCGCTTGCGATTGCAGAATCCCGCAGTAAATTCCAGGAAGTTTGAAGTATAGCATTAATTGATCTAATTCAATCGTATGAAAAGAAAAAGAACAAGGTCATACACCCCTTTTAGATTTATATATGATCGATGAAAACCAGCAGTAGCCTTTATTTTTTCAAATGTTTTGTTAAATATTATTCCTTACCTACCCTTTAGTTCTGTTTTATTCTGTTTTTTAAAACTCTGTTTTGAGATATCTAGGGAGAAAAAAAGATTTTGTTATTTTTAACTCAATACTCGTTATGATAAACATATTGTTTTGAAAGTTCGATGGTCGGATTTTTCACACGGTATATCGCAAGGTAGTAAAAGGGAAGAAGACACACATATGAAGAACTAATAATCCACATATACAAAACGCATAAACAACTGAAAAGTGTCAGTTTAACTGTTTCACTGTCTGTAACAATGGACTCTCTCACTTTAAGGTAACAATTTTGGCCGATGGAAATATCTGTTACTCGACATTTTGAACAATGAGCCCTCCCACTCAAACGAATTCAGTAATTTCTTTTTTATTTACAAAGATCAACTGGTACGTATTTTTTTAGTATCTACGTAACACTTTTCAATGTGTGCGGGGACATCTACTACACTCTGATCCTGAATAAAAGTACTGGGAAGTGACACTTTGGTCCTTGGCAGAGCGCATTGATACGCTAACCTGAACCCAGCAACAGTGATTAAACGGATCTGTTGAGGTTCCCATACCAACGATCTCTATTCAACCTTATAACACACTGAACTGAGTGTAGTAAGTATCCGTTAAACAAAAAAAAAGTTATGAGCGGAAGAAGAAGAAAAAATAGAATATCTCAAATAGAGACGGAAATCACAATAATAACATTGTAGGCAAATGTAAACAACAGTCTATACAGGAGCCTTCTAATTTTGTATTTGTCTGTTTGTACGTACAGCTTTCAAGCTAAAACTACGAGGCCCATCGACATAATATTTGGCATGGATACTTCTAAGATATCCTGTTATGACATGAGCCACGTGAGGTTGACGTCTGAGCTAACCAGAAGTCACTTCTAACCTATGAAAATGATTTCTAGCTAGTTATTTTTTTTGGCATAATGTTTAGTTTGCTATGAAGTACAAAAATGATGTGAATAGTCTTTTTTTTTCTTTCATTTTCTGTGTGGTGTGAGATGAAATATATCAAAGAACATATTTTTCACTTTGTTGCTATAATTGTAGTTATTTCCGCCATCAACACCGGTTATCTTTGTTATTGATACATATACAAAGGCGAGCGTGAAGTGAATAATAATAATAATAATAATAATAATAATAATAATAATAATAATAATAATGATAATAAACATAATAATAATAATGATAATAATAATAATAATGACAATAATATTAATAATAATGATAACACTGTTGATATTGAAAAATAACGAACACATTCATAGCAGACGTGATTAGCATATAGCATTAATAAAAGAACAACGATAAAACTATAGTCTGCTCTACTACTACTACTACTACTTATGATAATATTCATTATTATTAATATTATTATCAGAATAAGAATAATAATAAGAAGGAAATGAAATCAGTATAAAATCTAAGACGTCAATAGTATTAATAATAGAAAAGATCACAAAAAGTGAAAAATAAAAACATAATCCAAGCAAAAATCTAACAAAGATAATAGCTATAATATTAAGATAATGCCTCTCTTTCATCAGAAGCTACTTGTATTGATATTACTACGAATGGAATTCATAGAAAGAAGGATGATGAGAAAAAGAAAAGAAATAAAAAGCATTCCGTATTCTTGATGGATAAGGTTTACTGGATCGATGAGTCTAACAGGAAGAAGAAAAATCAACAATTGCCGACGGCGGAGTTTAGCAAGTATCCTTAATCTCTTTCAGTAATCTTTGAATTAATAATCACTATAAAGAAGAAAAAAGAAACAGACAAAACTGGTCAGATTAGACACTCAATAGAAACTGTCTTTTGGTAGCATGCCGTCTTGTGGGGTGATTAATTAAAAAAACTCGTAAAGAAGGAAGATCAGCGCATAGCTTATGTCTCTGACCATTCCATAGGCGTGAATGCTGCTGGACACGCAGTAAGCGACCAATTTAGCTAAAACTTGCATGGCAAATTAGACCTACACCTACAAATCTATTTAGAAGGGTTAGAGGGGCATTTAAACAAAAACGTGTTTATTTGAAATAATAAAGAGCAAATGATTATATTTTCACGCCTTCAACTCCACTGGTGACGGCTGTACATGTGATACATACGTACAGGGCCAGCTAGACGAATTTTAAAACTTAATAGAAACCTATGCTTACTATTTTGTTGACATCTTTAGTTGACTGTTTCTAATTATTGACACACGACGGAATTGTATCGAATTTTCAATAAATATAAAAAGAGAAAAATATTGAATCACCAGGAAACAACGTACACATAAATGCACATACACGCGTACATATACATATGTACACAGATATACACATATAAATACACATACATACGGAAGTATACACATACATTCATATATCGAATCACACACAAGTATATACACACATCTGCACATATATACGTATACATCCAGATGCATAGTATACAGACATACTCTCGCACACTTACGGACATATGCTGGCATATCCACACGTGCGTACGTACCCACATGCATATACACGTATACATATACATGGATACGCATGTATATATTCCAAGTATGCATGCACAAATATTCATACACACATATGTTCATACATACATACGATGTATAGACACATACACAAATGTATGCACACATTTACGCATACACAACTATACACACACTCTTACTCACTCACACACATGCATATATACCACGTATGCATGCACAAATATACATACACACAATGTATAGACACATACACAAGTGTATGCTCACATTCATGCATACACAACTATACACACACTCTTAAACACACACACACGCATATATACTCATATATACTCAAAAGCAGAAATACTTTCACACATATATGCATATATACACACATACATGCAAATAAACACATACATTCACACACGCACACTCACACATACGCAAATAAACCCATAAGCAAAAAAAAACAAATAATTAAAAGCTTCACTATTCGTCTGAATTGTTTAGTCAGTCATTTGAATTATTCATCTCTTCGGCTTGCAAGTGGATTTTTTCACCTTAATGCTTTTTTTTTTGAAAACGTAAAATCATGTCTTTTAAGATTATTTAAGTCCGCCATCTTAGAACGTGGATTATATAAATATTGTTAAACTCCAAACCTGCAGTTTTGTCAAACTCCCAAACTGGAATTGACTTTATTTTTTTACTGTAACAAGAACAAAAACAACAAGAAAAATCCTCACTAAAAATACGGATGCAAAATACCTGCTGCGTGACTTTAACTCACGATCGACCGATTGCCAGGGTACCGTCTTACTGATTGAGATAAGTTGACAAGTTTTCGATATGTAAGTAAATCCATTATATAGATATGCATGGGCTTTTTCATATATATATACATATATATATATATATATATATATATATATATATATATATATATATATATATATATATATATATATATATATATATATTTATATATATATATATATGTGTGTGTGTGTGTGTGTGAAAGCCTTAATAACTGTTCTCACTCCAAATTCTCATATTGTTTATTCTTGATCTATATGTGCTCTACACATTTCTTCCAATGTGACAGTTATTCATTAAGAGATCGATATATAATCTGAGAGAATGGTTGTGAATTGTGGGATATCATATTGAAACTCCCACTTGAAATGATTTTATGTCATTAAACGATTAATATATTACTTGGCCTAGACAGCGTAAATAGAATAAACAATTTAAGAAAATGTGCCTGCAACCAATTCATCGTAGCCCCTTTGTTACCAGTGGCTGTTTAGCTCAATGGTTTGAGCAACAATACTTTGAAGCAGCTACCCTATTGGTCATAGGTTCGATTCTTGGTGCAATCCTATCTTCATTTATTGTTTATTCTAATTACGTTGTCTTGGCCAAGTGATATACTAATCATGTAAGATGGAGATTCAATATGATGCAATGCAATTTACAATCATCCTGTCAGATCATATATACATGAATAATGTTTTATTTGTTGATAGTCAACATGGAAGTTGAAGTAATCATCAGTCGGAATAGAGGGGTGAAGACAGTGACCCCCTCCCTGCCTCAGGAGCCCATGCCTTGAGCGTACACTATGATAAGTCTGGTTGAAACAGGGTCTAATACCGTACATAAGGCATTGAAAACAGAACAGAAGTAAAGGATCCTGAGATTTTAAGAATATGCCTTCAAAAATATCTTTCTTTTTCTCCAAGATTTGCTTCTGATTTCCCCATCAATTTTCCAAATTTCAATTCTAAGTTCCTCTCCAATCGTATTCATTTATTGTTCTCTATTATTTTAACTCGTTTTTTTTTCTTTTCCTTCATTATTTGTTCCTTAATTTCCCTGTATTTTTCAAAATTCGTTTCAATTCGTAAATACCTGTTACTTTGCTACAGTGTATCCAAAGGTGTGTACTACGTCACTATGTTTACACAGTAATTAGAAAGTTCAACTCAAATGTATTGTTAACAGAACTTTCCATTTCGGATAAAAAACGAAATTGACACGTCAGCAACTATAGCAGCAGTAGCAGCAGTAGCAGCAGCAGTTGTAGTAGTAGTGGTTATATCATCAGCACTCAGCAAAGGGCCACAAGTACAAATACAACTGAACAGTCACAACTGTGTTCATGTGTTCGCATCAACCCCTTTACTCTCATTCTATTTTTTTACCTCACACAAACTGGTACGACGTAAATTATATGAGTGACCAGTTTATCCGTGCCGTCATTTATGGAATATATAGATACCGATTGCATTTTATAAGTGTGGATAGAGATTCGCATAGCATTCAGTTTGGAGAATAGTTTTGTAAACACATTGCTTTTATATACGCTGATAATAGATTTTTATACTGCAGTGAGCTTGGAGAATAACCATCTATATACATTGCTTTTGGTATAAGTGGATAATAGAGATTTGCATTCCAGTGAGTTTGGAGAATACCGTTCCGTTGACCAAAATATATTATTTCTTTAAAAAAATCTTTTTATCACTTAAAAAAAATCAGGCGTGTTCTCTTTGAGGTCTTCTGGGTTTCTTTTTTTGTATAAAAGCATTATGATTGCAGTGTTCCAATCATCTGGGACTTAACTTTGTTGTAGGCATAAGTGGAATAGAACAGCCAGTTTCCTACTGCATACACAAATTTTTCACAAAAATCATCCCCAACCAGATCCCAGATACCATTACATGGAAACTAATCACAAGAGCAAACTGGCTCTAGAAAAAGTTACTCGACCATAGGCCACCTGCATTCGATAAATCAGCTGAAAGAAAAAGCTGCAAAAAGTAAGCAGCTGCTCGCTGTAGCATCTATCGACTTCAAAATGACCATTGACTCAGTGGAAGTCTCCAAGTTAATGAAGTTCATCACTCAACAAGAGTGTAGATCCAGTTTACGTCAGTGTTGTTATTTTTCAGCTCCAGAAAGGGGTGACAATTTGATATCAGCTCACCTTAATTCTTCACAGCCTGCCTCGAGATGATCTCCAGAAACTAAACTGAGAGAATAAAAGAATCAAAATAGACGGCAAATATCAGAACAACTTTGCCGTTTTCGCAGATAACATACACGACCTCCAACTAACGCTAGACAAACTAAATAAAGAGAGCAAGAAAGTCGCCTTATAGTTGTACCCCAGAAAGACGAAAATTATGTGCAACAACCACGTCAGAATCGAAGCCACAAAACTGAAGAAAGTAGACCATTACATCTACCGAGGACAACGAATCTCCATGAGACCCTCAAAAAGAGAAATCAGGCGAAGAATCATAATAGGAAGGCAAGCATTTGACAGAGCAAGCTCAACCTTCAAAAACAAGAAGATCCCCTTAATCTTAAAAAGAAGGCTGTGCAACCAATGCATCCTCCCAGCAGTCACTTCTGAAGCTGAAACATGGAACCTAACCAAGAGACAGATCCACAAATTAAGAACCATGCAACATACATATGAAAGTATCTTGCTCAACCGCACATGGAGAAATCAAAACACTGCACAATAAATCCGAGAAGAGGCAAAAGCCTGAGACATTATGGAATCCATCTGAAAAATCAAACTCAAATGGCAATGGGCCGGCCATGTTGAAAGAATGGCAGACATCGGAACTTGCGACATGGATCCCCAGAGATCACATGCGAAACCAAGACCGACAGAAAACAAGATGGAGAGATGAACTAGACCAATTTAGAAAATACTGGCTCTGCAACGTCCATCACCTTAAAATGTGACGGATCCCCAGGAAAGGTCTATGTTCAACGAGAGACGTTAAGAGAATGATGATGATGATGATGATGATGATGATGATGATGATGATGATGATGAAGACATTTTTTTTTCAATTTCAGCTTTTACTACGTCACAAGAACATGAAATCTGTCTTTAATGTGTCATGATGAGATAACGTACTTGATACTGTAGATGAGTGATAGAGGAAAGATAAAAAAATAAACATGGCGTACTATTTTAGTAGAATTGAGATATAATCAGATATCGTCGACCATAACTGTCAACATAGGTTTCTCCAGTTATCAAATTGTTTCAGATGGCTGGCTGGCTGGCTGGCAGGCCATGTTTGTATCACGTGTACAGGCCACACCATCGAAGCGACAGGGCTGTGAATTCAAACAATTGCTCCCTGTAATGTCAAAAGACCCACACACAAAAAAAACAACGTCGCAGTACAAATCAAAACAATTTTTCCATTCAAACAATATGCTGAATTTACTTTCGTAACTTTGATAAACGAATTCCCATGACAACATTACTTGATTAACAATGAACCGGTCAACAAAACAAGAAAATATCTCACAAAGTGGAACGATTGGATTTAGCGACGTTATGTCGTCAGGTAAATTAAATGATCGAAAAATTACGAACAAAATTAATTTTGAATAATGCGTTTAATTGCAGACGAAGCACCAGACAGAAAAAAATTCCTCAGAGATTTCTGGATGGCAAAGCAAGCAGTGAGAGGAATTAACAATGTTTATCGATTTCAATACAGACCGTATCCAAGTTATCATCATTGTCGTTTCGAGAACATTCAATCTCGTACAGTTTATATCAATTCTGTATAATCCACACGTACACGAATCAACAATGTGCGCATGTCCACTGTCACGCTAAGGGATGCAATAAACGTAGTAATATAGACTCTCATTCATGCAACTGACGCCGATCGAATACAATTTCATTTATCTTCTAATGTCAGAATAAAATTGCAGGATTGAAAGAATAATAAAAAGCCAAAAAGTATTAATATAAAAACAAAAAAATAATAATAATAAGCATCCATTTGACGTCAACATAACTCTAATGTCAATACATTGCTAATCTCTATTATCCCTGTAAATACAATGCTATGAATGAATGTAAATATTTCATACATGCTGACATTTAGTCCGTATGAAAATTTGCAAAGTACTAATCTGTCTGTCACATAACAAACAAAAATATAGAATAAGGATAATGCTAAAATGCTGGCACAAAAAATCTACAGTATCTGCTGGCTGCTGGTAATAAAGCTAATGCTACTACTACTACTACTACTACTATATATTGCTGATGTTTCAATTTCGTTTTCTTATCTTATTCACTGCAATGCATGTCAATTGGCTATTTTTCTAATACACCTCCATGGCCACCAAAGCAAATAAGACAAAAGAAAAGAACCACCGGGCAGCCCGACAACTTTCAACGCATCAGTCCCTTATGGCAGATGATATATTGATAGCACACCTCCAGGCGACCTGGGGATTACTGAACATGCGCTGCGTAAAATCCCCCTCCCCCGTTAATGCTTGAAAATCTGCTAAATATAAATATAAATCTGATACGTGGCAAATTATCTAGACAAATGATATATATATATATATATATATATATATATATATATATATATATATATATATATATATATATATATATATATATTCAGTTTCTTTCTTTGTTGATGAACGCATTGATTGGAACAATTTTGCATCCAAGCAATACTTTGAATCACCTTACATAACATTCATAAACGAATCCCCAAGACAATATTAGTTGATTAACAATGAATTGGTCGGCGGAATGAACAAGCGAAAAATATCTCACAATTTATACAAGTGGAACGATTGGATTCTGCAATGTGATGTCGCCAGGTAAATTAAATGATCGAAAGAGTCCAAACAAAATTAGTTTTGAATAATGTAGTTAATTGCAAACAATTCAGCAGACAGAAAAAAATAGATAGGAAATTCCTTAGAGATTTCAGGAAGGGAAAGCGGGCATAGAGAGAAATTTGCAATATTTACTTATTTGAAAACCAACGGTATTTAAGAGATCATCATTGTTTTAAAGTATTCTATCTCATAATGTTCATAATAATTTCGAAAAGAAGTGTCAAAAAATTTAGAGAGAGCGTAGTAAACAATTGTAGGAATGGACTCGAACAGATGACGCATGTGAAGTGTAACACGTAGATGGGTATTGTAGCTGTGTCAGTGCAGCTGTGGCTGTCACGAAACGAAGAAAGCAGTGTGTAATCTTTCGGCATTTGCTTATATGACAATGGCCACGATGATAATGATATCGTTAGAAGTTGTAAAACGAACAAAGAGAAAAGATCTCTTTTGGAAATTCGAAGGAAAATAAAAAGTTTTGTTATGCGGATGAAAAAGTTGTACCCATAATAACGGGAGCACAGGAAGCAACGTAATATTATCCTTACAGAAGGTTAAAAAACAAAATCGAACTATTCTTCAGCCAAAAATACAGAAACTGTGTTAAGAAGTGCGACAAAGACTATATTTTGATTGGACTTTGGCTTGAACTGCTAGACAAAATATGGTTGATACACAAGACGTTAGATTATCCAGGTGTAACACAGGATGAAATGAAAGAAATATAAGAGAGGAATATTTTAAGAGACTAAGAGATTATAGAAAACAAAAATAAATGGCAGATATCAAATGAAGGGTATGAACACGTTGGCAACATCAGTAGTAGAAAATACAGGACCCTTCCTAGGCTGGGCAAGATTAAGTCGATGGGTCAACGGACTAGAAAACCTATATCTATGCGCAAGGTTCTGCACTCAAAGACTATATATGAAATGGAAGGAAGAAAGGAAGTAAAGAATTTGTTAGGATCTGGACTAGTGTCAAAGTAGTAAAAAAATGGGATTTGAAGAATGTGAACGGAAATGTGAAGAAACTAAATTGAAAAGCATTTAAACAGCGTAACAAGAACATAAAAGCCAACAAACTCGTGATTAGCAAGGAATGCAACAAGGAAAGAAAAGTGAGAGAAAAAGACACATCTTCGAAAACTTGGAAGGCAGATAAAAACTGTTATCATAATCGGGATGGGAATTGCCCGCCTTGATTGTTGAGTGAGTAGAGAAGGAATTACATAGGTTTTGCCAAATTAGCTTTCGTGTATAAAATGGAGGCGCGTGTCAGAAGCAGTTCGTGTTTGATTGGCAGTCAGTCCATGGATGTTTTACTGGGGAGTAGAAACTGTCATCCTGTTGGTAATTTACATTGAATGGTGTTAACCTTGTAAAAAAGAATCAGATTTCGTAATTTAGCTGTTTGAAATGAACGATCATGAACGATGTAACACAGAAAAGAGCTAAAACAGGAAATGGAATCCGTCATCGTCGTAAACCATAAGATATGTATTTTGAGCGACTTCATCAGAGCAAAAATAGAGACGAAAAAAAAACGAAGGTATAAGTCACTGCAGTGGAGTAAATAATGAGACGATAAATTACTTGATAAGCGATTATAGCAAGCTTGTTAAAAAGGAATATAAAGATAGGCGCAACAGTTTGGGAACAGTATATACTTGGAACTATGCAAATGACTTGGTATTGACTTAGTAAACAAATGATGTCAGTACAAAGTAGAAACCGTCGGAGAAAAAGAAAAACGAGTTACCTTTGGGACTTGACACCCAGATTTGCCATTGCACCCAAATAAGAAGACTAGATTTGATTGTCGTAAACAAAAAAAAAAAGACCTGTCAAATCACTGTTATGGTTGTGCTGGCGGATCACAGGGCTAAGACGAAAGACAGCAAAAACTTAGAAAAGTATCAATACTTTGCCCAAGAGCAGAGAAAAGTGTGGAACAGAAAATATATGCTAGTGCTTATGATAGCTGGCATTTTTGAAAACACTACAAGCGAAATGAATGAAAAATTCGAGGAGGAATTGAGATTGTAGCGTTACCTAGAAAGAAGTGCTGGAGACTTTAGAATACTTTATATCTCTGAATCTACGGCGATAACTACTGGATATAATAGAACAATGACGCCACATCGTGGTTTACTATTTAAAAAATAGCAACATGTAAGTCGGCACATGTCAGTTCAAGCACAAAGACTTACACTGCGCTGGCTGTAAGATGCAACGCAAAGGCTCCAATCTATTCCCTCCTTTCGAAAGAGGGGAGGAACCGACAATCCAATTTTTCCAAATCCTAACCACTGTGATTAGGGTGTACTCAGTTAGCTTCTGAGTACACAGGGAAATTCATCCCGAAGAAAGTTTGTTTGGCACTATCCACTCATACCAGAAACCGAACCTAGATACTTCTACTTTTGAGGCAGAACTGCTAATCATTATGCTATCTGAGTGGACTCAAACACAATCTGAATTTAATATAAAACACACAAAGCTATGTAGATAAGCGAACAGTATATAAACAATATAGAAACAAAAGTGCATGAACAAGCACATACATACACCAACACTTGCACACACATTCATACACACATACGCTCGCACCCTCATGTACACACAGACACAAAAAACACACATATACAATGAGCATAAAAAGTATCATATACATTTCAAAAAGTTCGTTTCAACCCCATTATACTGAATAAAGATCGGTTCATAGATTCTAAAAAGTACACCCCCCTCACAGGAAAATATTGAATCAAGATTAAACATGCACAAGTCAAGAGTCCTTGTTTCGACTCCTGTGAAATTTGGAGATGTGCAAGTATGTCAAAACGAGGGTATTTGTCCAGCGATGTGTCTACATTCCACCGGCCTTTACTACAATGCAATCAATATGTTACTTACATCTCTTTCCTGTGCTGGGCTGAGAATATTCACATTCAATATAAGGTCAGGTAATAAAAATAAAATTTAAAAAAAAACAAAAAAAACTTCCCAAAGGAAGAATGTCTGATCAGATCGTTCTGTTGACTGAGGTTTTCTGACTTCATCAAGTATAATTTTCTTATTCTCTGAATGATTTAATTTCAAGTGTCCTAATTGTCAGGGTGCATTTCTGCATGGGAATTATATAGTGAATCAAACCTTGTTCATAAACATGACTCGTGGAAACTACCAGATTTTTTTTCGTATGCTATAAGTTAGATACGGGGCTAAAAAAGATGGTAATATGTACCGAAGATTAATTTCTAACAAATCAAAGACAAAACGACAGGACTACAGACACACAGACATGCATGTTGACGCATTCGATAAACATTTTGAAATAATTTTGCACACGCTTTACTTACAGATTGGG
The DNA here is from genome assembly GCA_963457665.1 of Thysanoteuthis rhombus. NCBI lineage: Eukaryota > Metazoa > Mollusca > Cephalopoda > Oegopsida > Thysanoteuthidae > Thysanoteuthis > Thysanoteuthis major. The sequence continues at coordinate 52,930,517 of OY735216.1, read as the reverse complement.
ACATGATGTAAAATATGAATAATGAAATGTTGGAACAATAATGGACAGAATCAACCATAATTTGGCTCAATAAAAATTGGTTGGAAAATCTGTTGGGAATTCTGGACGCAGCGAGACGAATTGATGACGTAAGACGAATGAGAAAATGTTTTAATTAATCATCGCTGAAAATCAATCTTAATAATTAATACTGAGGTATAAAGAGAAACCAATTGATTGGAGAAAAAAATACCTAACTATACGAAACGGAATCTTGAACGAACTAATTAAAATTTCATTCAAGCTAGATATATTACAAAAACGAAGTCGCAAAAACAAATTATTTTTTCTCCCAAAGAATTTTGAAATGCCTGAGTAGTGTACCATCTTATTGTAAAAATAATAATAATACTAATAAAAGTATAAATAACTCAAAAATCACTTAAATAAATTAAGATCCCATGGGATAAAAATAAATTAACAGGGTAATTTGGGATGGAGTTCCGACTTCTGAACAGGGGTAAAATGTCTGCCTCTTGGTCTGAAGCGAAGGTTTCGATCCTACCTTGTGGTATTGGATGTTGGAGAGTGAACACTGGACACCGAAGAGTTGTAATATCTATGGATGACACAATTATTGATTATTATTATTATTAATTATCCTGTTAAGTGAGAGCACTGTTAAGTCGGGCACCCGTCTATTACTGCTATATGCAATGCTCTTCCAACTCTGGGATAGAACACTTTGTCTGGTGGGGAATTATGCGTGAGTAGATATACATTGCTTAGTCCTATTGATTGTCCAGTTCCGAGTAGGGCAGGGATGAAATGTTTGGGTCTGAAGCGAAGGTTTTGATCCTACCTCGTGGTACTGAATGTTGGATAGTCTATAGCCACACAGAAGAGTTTTAATATAACAAAACAGCTGTCTGTGGATGACACAATTATTAATTATTATTTTAAAAATTTTTTATGTATATAAGATTAAGGATTGGCTTTACCAAGGACACGTGTTTTTGTAGCAAACCCTTAATTTCTATATGTATATATATATATACTTAAAGATTTAGTAAAATAAATAAAATGAGCCTGATGAATGTTCCTCTGTACTGGTAAGTAGAATGGTGTTTAATCAAGTTTCATACATTCTTCTAGCTTGAATGAATGTACGTTTTAATGTTAATTAAGTATTTTTAATTCAAACTGTTCAAGGAGACGCTTATGTACGCATTTTGATCTAATGAATAATAAATGAATGAATACTTGGATTGCATAGGTCAGGTCTGATATAGAATTCTGGGAAGCCAAATATACCAAAATGTACAATGAACATACATGCAAATGCCACCTTTGCATTTGTTTGGACTCGAATAGGAGGCACTGATTGATTAACTTACCTTCTTATTATGACATAACGCATTAATTACGCCATAGAAACTCTTAAGACTTTATGTCTGATCACACATTAAGATAGGATGGATTGAGTTGAGAAGTGAAAAAAACTAAAATCAGGATATTTAAATCATTATAAGTAAATTGCTTAATGATATGATTTTAGTCTCTTTAGCGCCAATCCATACATAAATAATCCCATTATTATTTACGGGCATATTTCAATAATGAAAATAACCTTGATGAGGAAAAAAGTCGTTATACAAAAAAATGAAGAGATTATAATAATTCAAAAACAGTGACGACTGAATGGGGGTAGTCACATACCGGTAACTGTGCAAATGACTTTGGTTCGATCGTGTTGACAAATCTCCTAAAAAATTAAAAAATTAAAAGAATAAGACAATCATAATTTATAACTAAATAGAAACCATCCCGTGAACAACGTTTTTTGTCAGCATGTCGTGTTTGGGGTGATCAATTAAAGGTGGGAAAAAGATGATCGGTTAATGTGTTATTTTTATTGGCTTCCGTTGGATGACTAAAAAGTCTGAATTAAAAAAAAAGAGAACAAGCATAAACGAAGGCACCAATTCAGCATAAATTTGAAAATCGATTTGTAAAATGAACCCCAACTAAAAACCGTTTTATAGCGTAGTAGTGGGGTTGAGGGTTCTAGACATAATAAGGTGAACATGTAAAAATGTTTAGGCAGCCAACTCAAAAACTGAAGAAACTTATGTTCACACTGACTACGTTGATTTGGACAGTAATTCTTTTCATTGTTTTCTAATACTTTGAGACTCTGCTTATCTTCACCGACCTCTTCAACCAGGCAAGAAATCCGGATGTGATAGTCGTGACTAAGAAGAAAGGGGACCGGCTCGATAGTGGACATTGCTGTTGCAGCCAATCACATGAGGGGGACATCAGGGTTTGGTGAAAAAATATCGGGACTTTTATTTGAAACTGAGCAAACTGTGGGAATGACGTTGTTTACTCCAGAGTTAATTATCACTCTTTGAAGTGTCCCCAAAAAGACTACAATTGAGTTTGTACGATATGGTAATTCAAGGACTGAGAGGATATTGAGGGAGATTTAGGAAAAACTTATTCTCATTCGATCTCCGGCGATATCCACCAGATTTGATACTGAACATGCTACTGCTGCGACGAGACAGAAGAAGAAGAAGAAGAAGAAGAAGAAGAAGAAGAAGAAGAAGAAGAAGAAGAAGAAGAAGAAGAAGAGGAGGAGGAGGAGAAGAAGAAGAAAATACTGCAGAAGAGGAAAAAATACCGCAAAGGAAGAAAAACTGAAGAGGAAGAAGAAATACTGAAGAAGAAGAAAAGCTGAAGAAGAAAAAAAACTGAAGAAGAAGAAGAAGAGGAGGAGGAGAAGAAGGAGAAGAAGAAGAAGAAAGTACCGCAGAAGAAGAAAAACTGAAAAGGAAGAAAAAATACTGGAGAAGAAGAAGAAATACTGGAGAAGAAGAAGAAGAAGAAGAAGAAGAAGAAGAAGAAGAAGAAGAAGAAGAAGAAGAAGAAGAAGAAATAATACTGACTGGAGTGCCAAGAAAACTTGTTGCTTGATCTTCAGCAAAAGTAACCAGTTAGTAATGTTATGAAAACTCAATGAATACAAAATAATGAGTCACGTATAATAAAAGCGAAATTTGCAGCAAATATACCCCGTTTACCCCACCGCCCATAAAGCTGATGACAAACAAAGGTGGATGATAATGACGACTGTATTCAATTGTTTGCTTTGATATTAATAAGCACTCCTAATTACCTTTCTATACCAAATTTTTCTTCCGAGAAAGATTTTGATGACGCCAAGTGGGAGTTTTTTTTCTTCCTGTTCTCAAGAAAAGCCACACCAGCAATTAGGTTAGTCATTCAAAATGAGAATTTGCTTTTCTGTTTTCAATTAATTTGTTGATTACATTTTCAACATTTATTTTATGCTGTTAAGATTATAGAGGAACCTGTTACCGCAAGAAATAAACATTCTCGACCGTGTGGTAGGGGGAAAACCGTGAAATAGCCTGGCACATTTTCTTATTAACGTCTTGAAGAAAACTGAAATGCAAGTCTCTTTACGTATCATTGAAATAATTGTAGGCCTTATTTTAGTTCATCTTCGTGTTGGCAGAAACTTTAACGCTAAAAGTCTTAGGCGAATTAAGCATGGACTTATATTTCGTAAAATGAATATTGAAATGTATTATAAGTCAACAAGTATTTTAGTGAAATAATCATATCTGACTGAATATAAGTTTTATTACTATTCCATTCATTTATTATGTAGATACTCGTAGAACTTCATAACGCCGTTGATGTCGAACTTGAATGTTGAGATCTATTTCTCACCCTCTTCAACTTCAGAAGCTATCGCTTTAAGGTCCTTTGCTGCTTTCAAAAATCTCGATAGTTTTCTTTTTCTTTGTCCAGGCTTTCATTAAAATATACATCACTTGACCAAAATGCGGTTGCCATGAGCCAAGTCAGACGGTAGCCTTCCCCAAGCCGGTTGAATTGACGGTCTTCCCTCATAACTCAGCCACAGCCTGCTTACGTAAGGGTCAAAGTGTTATCCAGAGAGTCAGCTCCCCTGCAGGAACCAGTCTACAAGTCCCCTTTTATCCTCCCGCTAACCGGAAAAGCCTTTAATTCTTTCACGTGAAGGTAACTGGACTGGAAACCCGAGAAAGGGGTAACGGAAATCTAGGACAGGGTCTACCAATGGATATTAACTTTTCCCCCCATCCCCTTTTCAGTCCACTCCAAAGATGTTTCAAGGAGTTTCAACACTGTCAAATTTAATCAGAAATAATATTGGAGAATATCCTTTATGACTGTGTGATATCCCATTCCTTTGGAATCACTCATTCGGCAGAGGGACACCAAAGAGTGATATCGATCCATGATGACCGACGGAGTTATTCTCCATGTGTCATGAGGTATTTTTGTGAAGACATCGTATTAATCAGGTCTTTTAGTCCAACCAACACTTAATATTTTATCCGCCCATGTGTATACGTGTTTGCAGATGTATGTGTATGTGCGTTTGTGTACATACATAGAATGTACACATGATAATACAATAATTGATACTAATATGTGGCTGTAACTGGTGACTAGGGAACCTGTTACACTTATTCGTACTTAGTTTAGTTAAATGTATATGTGTGTGTAAGTATATATTTATATATATTTATACATAAATACACACACGCGCACACACACATATATATGTATATATATAACTCCGTTTGTACACGCAAATCCATATGTCTCTGCACACACACACACACGTATATATATATATATATATATTTATATATATATGTGTGTGTGTGTGTATACATGTGTGTGTAAATGTTTTGAGGCTTGTAAATTCGTATACAATTACTCTATTGTAATCTTTATTCTGTCAAGGTCACACAGTAAACATCATCCCTTATCGCCTCCCCGGATATTATACATCAGTTCCACTTTTAATTTCCTGCATAACAAACGCCAGTATTTTCCAATACTTTCAATAAAACTAGACTTAGCCTTCATTTTCTTTATCTACATCAAGTTGATTCTACCATCGTTCACTTATATTTACGCATGATCTGTGATCTCTGCGTACCGTCGAATCACAGAGTGGCTCATAAAACATCTCCCTTCAATACAACACACACACACACACACACACACACACACACACACACACACATATATCTGTATATAACTGTTTGCCACTTCCTACATCTACACGTATCATTGTATAACAACATATGAACATGCATACATGCACGTACCTAAATACGTATGTGCTACTCTAAATATACAGGTTTTCTTCGAAATTCAGAAGTATAGAGTTCCCATAAAACCTTGTATTGATTTTTAAAACATCTCTTTACTATATGATATACATATATACATATATGTGTGTATATAGATATACATATATATTCATACGTATATATATATATATATATGTATATGTATATATATATATATATATATATATATATATATATATATATATATATATATATATATATATATATATATATACGTATATATAAAGTGTAAAATTTAAAAAAAGATACATAATCCGACGGAAATGATAATAAATTGCGTTCGATTATTTTTGAAACTCCACTTTGAAGAATCTCCTATTATTACATGGTGAATGTATCATTTGGTTTGGACAATTTAAACAGAAAACCCAATGAAAGAAAATAGGGCAGCAGCAGAAATTAAACCTGCGACCGATTGGGTAATTACCTTAGTGTAGCGTTTCTCTTGCTCCAAATTAGGTATCAAAGCTGTTATTCATTATTGTTCACCATCTAACGAAACAGTCTTATTCACATGGCACCCAAGCAGTATTGATCAAACACACGCCTTTCAGCTACGATCTTAATATATGGCTTATGTCATACAAGTAGTTTGGTATTTTATGTAGGGTATTATCATAATGTATAATATATGGATACCAAATCTATACTACACGACATATAGTCTTTTGGAAACATAGCTTACTTAAGTAAGTAAGTAAGTAAGTAAGTAAGTAAGTAAGTAAGTAAGTAAGTAAATATATATATATATATATATATATATATATATATATATATATATATATATATATATATATATATATATATATATATATATATACATATACATATATTAGAATGTGGATTCACTACACACACAGGCTCATTTTTCTGCCAACTCAGGGCCTCGTCATTTCTAGTTCTACTCTTAAACAACTTAACTTGAATATTAAAAAGTTTATGCATCGAACACTCTATGAAATAAATACATTACATATCAGAAGTGGCTTTATATTATTATTACATTATCATATTATGTTATACTGCTAGCTTGATTTGTACCACATGTACTATATATATATATATATATATATATATATATATATATATATATATATATATATATATATAACAACTTTTTCTCATTTCCTTACACCCTATATCCGGTATGTATCCCAACCTTTAGAAGTGATGCCACTTTTATAGAAATCAACTTGTTTGAACCCTGTATCTATGTACTCTGATGACATTTTTACGACTCCTTTAAGGAGAGTCCTCTCTTTCCCCACCACCGGGAAGTTGTTAAGATCCAGCTCATAATACATCAATGTTTCACTTAACCCATTATCTGCAGCAAGAGCAGTCCCGTTGTTGAATTCTAAATGAGGTAGTAACTTTGATTATACAGGTTGGCTCAAAATAATCTGACCAGAGTTACGAACGTCCAATTTATAAACTTCCGATTTTTTTTTTAAAATTGAGTAACAGATCCGTAATTCAAACATGCACGTTTTCAGTGATGAAATTTCAAAAAATCGATGTATATTTGAAGTTTCAGTACGGACATATATTTTTCACACGTATTATTTTTATATGAGTATATCATATTTGAAACTTATGCCGGTGTTTACCGAAAAAATGTTACTGTTCCTCTTCTCCTATTGAAAGTTATTTATTTATTTTATTTCAATTGATCTCTTCATAATAAATACTTATTCGTTGTGGTTACGACAATATTATCACTATTATCAATATTTTTTAAAAGAAATTATTTTTCAAAGTTGAACAGGTGAAATGTATGTTCTGTCAAGGAAAACAAAATGTAAATCTAACTTGAAAGTCATCTTACGAAAAACATGGTTGAGTTCATGGTGAACCAGTTCGCCGAAATTATTCGTGAATTCATCTGGCATTACGTCCGAGCATAGATTTCTTTCCCCATTTAACTTCCCGTGTTGCCTCGTCTTTTTCATATCTATATTCTGTGAGTACGCTCTGCTGTTCAAATTTTCTAGTTCTCGTGCGAACTCCTCACTCTGTTTTACTATCGAGTGCATCTTTTCATGCCTTCATGTTCCTTTACAAGTTTTAGCATCAAGCCCTGCGAGATTCTGAGGTACTGGTATAATCCTATTGTTGTGGTTTTACGAGTCAGTTCAAATTGCATCATTTCTTTAGCACTCTTTAGTGAATAAAGACGATCAATATTGGCTTTAAGGTGGTGTATTCTCAGGCTTATCATTAGTTTTCTCATCATTGTGTTCATCTTTCTAGTCTCATCTAGATTCCAGTTAATTATATGAAAAATTTATGTTACAATAGGGATAACTAGCGTATTAATGGCTTTTAGTCTAATTATAGAATTCAGCTCAGTCTTCAGTTCTGCGTGCACTCTGACTGACTGACATACTAAAATGTGAGTTTTGTCTCTTGTTCTCAAATTAGATATTTTTTATTTAAGTCTAGCTGTTGGTTGCTTGTAGATGTCAAAATTTGCTATTTAGGTGATTTTTAAAAATGGAATTACGATCCATCTGATTTGAAGTTATGAAACAATATTTCAAATAGATAGGTAAATAATGATTTGATGAAAAAGATATTTGAAATTAAAGTCACATTAAATCAATTAATAATATGTAATCACTTTGGTAGATTTTAACGATATATATAGAGAATCTAAATGTTTCTACGTGTTTTAAGTTGTTTTTGGACTCAATTTTAGTTCTTAAACTGTAAGTACAATTCTTGACACAGCAGATCTGAACAGTTGGCGTATTTATGGTCTTATGTCTTATCGTTGGTATAAAAATGCAGAATTTTATTTATTTGGTTTTCGTTTATTCAAAAATATGCTAATGTAGTGGTCCCCAACGATTGGTACCGGCCCACAAAGCATACGCTGTAGGACTGCGAAGAAAGGATATAATTTGGCAATATTTCCTTGTAAAATTAAGACAAATTACTTTCCTTGGATCCTAATTTAAACTCCATTAGATAAACCCTTTCAGAAACACACACTAATATATCAGCCATTTATTAGTAGTGGTGAGCACAGCAAACAAAAACGCAAAACTGATAAGCCGTGAAAACATTAGCGGAAGCGAAGCTTTCCTAAAAGATATTTTCTGACATTTAGATGCACCCATAATCTAGATGGCACCACAATATTAGATGATGATCAAGGTCTACAAAAACAAATAATATCTATATCAATTTCTCAATAACAAATAGATGAACCAATGATATCAAATTTTAGTTTACACTTCTTTTCAAAGCTCCAAGTCCGAAGAAGAATAAGAAACTTACGGACGCAGAATAAACAAAAGGTCAGAACAGATCTTATCCTAAAAGCGGAAGGTAGTGAGACTTAAGTGGGACATACAAATGTCAAGCAGAAAAAAACCCTCGATAAAAGTAGGGACTCAATAACCCAGGCAAATACGTGAAAATCCTACTCGTAGATTAGCCCCAGAAAGAGGCTATAACAACAATGAAACACGTAGGGGCAACAATGACAGGAAGGATGGACAGTTTGTGAGTAAACATTCTGATGAGATACGCCAAATAAGAGACCAAAGGTTTATGTGAGCTCACAGGTTGCTATGAACAATCACAATAACGAATAAGTGAAGCTAGGGAATATTGTTACAAAGGACATCCTTAAGGATCTAAAGACGGATCTCATTGAAGTAAATGATCTTATATATACATTAGCAAAATTGATGAGACTCAAGTGTATAGAAGACAAAACCAGAGAAAAACAAAGGCACACAAAAATACAATGTGGAAAACAAAAACTAACAGAAGAAAGCAAAATAATGAGAGGAGAAATTTTGAAAATTGATGAGCCTACAAGCTGTGGAAATGCAAACAGTTGGAAAGCCGGGAAAGCGTGAAGACAAAAAAATATATTGAAGCCCCCAACCGATACGCCAATTATCAAAGAGACATTTAAAAAATAGATACAACTAAAAACCCAAAGAAAAAGGGGGCCAAATTTTACAAAAAAAAAAAAAAATGGAAAGATCGATGAAAGAGAATTCTGCCGAGAAGTGTCAAAAAAAATGAAAAGCAGCAAAAGATGCCCAGACCGAAAAACAAGCGAGAAACTTCTGGGAAAGTACCTGGAACGATGAAGGACGTACAAACAACATGCAACATGAATTAATTGAAGGGTTGGAAGATCAAATTAAATCGCTGCAAAGACAGCAGTGACAGGATATTTCGATTAGTGAACTAGAATAGGCGCACAAATGGAAATTATCTGGCATTGACATAGTGCCCAATTCTTTTGACTCTTCTCCCTTACATTCTGTTACAGAAGACGTAGTGAGAAATAATATTATGGGATACTAAACTCATCAGAAAAAAAGAATTCCATACTGGATAGCAAAATGGGCTTTATATCTGCAACTTCAACCAAAGATCCAGAGCACTGCATGGTTTGACTAAAAAAGAGCAATCGATAGTGTTCTACACACGTTGATGCTGAAAGCTATAGAACTCTTTGAGTTATCCACCAATGCTGGTGAACTTCTTGCAACATCATCATCATCATCATCATCATCATCATCATCATCATCATCATCATCATCATCGGTCTTTTAACGTCCGTCGTTGGACATAGACCTTCCCCAGGATACGCCACACTTCTCTATCATGGGCATCGCGGAACCAGTACTTCCTGAACCTGTCTAGCTCGTGCTCTCCATCTAATATTCTGCTGGCCTTGGTTGAGCATGTGATCTCGGGGGATCCATATTGTGAGTCGTGATGTCCATCGGTTGTCTGCCATTCTTACAACATGGCCAGCCCACCGCCATTTGAGGTCTCTAATGGATTCTATGATATCCCTGACTCTTGTCTTTTCTCAGATATACTGTGCTGTCTTGTGGTCTCTCCATGTGAGGCCCAGCATTATTCTTTCATGTGCACGTTGCATGGTTCCTAATTTACGGGTCTGTCTCTTGGTTAATATGTCGGACACAGACCCCATCCTTTCTCATCCGAATGGAATAATAACAAATAGAATCGTCAGCATAAAGTGTGGCATATTCCAAAGATACCCATTCTATCCTTTGTTTTTCTGTATCTTACTGATTCCTTCATCCTTTGAGATACACAAAACAGAATATTGATATAAGTTGAAAGAATAACAAACCGACTAATCGTACAAATTGAAACTATACTGCAAAGACGACAATGAATTTAAAAGTTGTTTTTTTTTTTGAAGACGGTTAAAAATCCAAGTGGAGACATAGGAATGGAATTCAGTTTGGAAAAGTCCGCTAAGGGTATGTTCAAAAGAGGTAGGATAATAAAAACTGACTCAATAGAACTATACATATAAACAACGATAAAATAACTAAAACAAAGAGAGGTATATAAATTTTTTTAGGGATTCAAACATACCAGTATAAAAGAGAAAGTAAGGAAAGAGTTTTTCAGAAGAGTGCGTACAGTACTGACGACTGAGCTGAATTCTAAAATTAGACTAAAAGCCATAAATACACTAGTTATCTCTATTGTAACATATAATTTTAATATGATTAACTGGAATCTAAATGAGATTAGAAAAATGAACGCAATTATGAGGAAAGTACTAACGTGCCTCAGAATACACCACCTTAAAGCTAACATCGATCGTCTCTCTTCACTGAGAAATCGATGTTAGAGATGCTAGGGCATCTAAAAATGCAATCGAAGCACAAAGTACAGAAATAATACATTGAACAAATAGAGACCAACGAACGAAGAGAAAAATAAATCATGCACTAGATCTCGTTGATAATCTCGCGTTATTTCTTTCCTGTTAGCAATGTGAATAGAAGTAAACACGCATAGTGCTGAGGTAACGTTTCTCTGATGGAAATCTCGTTTATCTTCTCGTGAGATCTTGATTAATGTATATTGCATATTTCTATTTCAAGATAATTTGCTAGGCCATAACTTACCTTCGACACTAGCATCCCGATTGCAAGGAGTTCATGGAAAGTGTTTTTTTTTTTAATCACGGGAAACAACATTTTGTTTTTTGGCCTGTAACGCCACAAAGGGAAAAAAAGTTTCAGTGCGATCAGTACAAGTTTTTAATTTTGCAAAACAACCTGCCTTTTGAATTATTTTCTTTCTAATATCTGTCCATCTTATATTCCAGCGCATAGTGAAGTGAGTGACACTTTTTCCGGGGCTCATCGTCTGGAACACTATTTTTACCTGTCAAAAAAAAAAAAAACTCACATAATCCTCAGACAAAGAGAAACTTGTGATCTATGAATCCTGGGGAGGGGTAGCTACTGTCGTGACGAACTTTAAGGCACTACTACTCTTATATATATATATATATATATATATATATATATATATATATATATATATATGTGTGTGTGTGTGTGTGTGTGTGTATCTATATTCTGGAACGGGAGAAATTAGGGAAGAATATCAAATTCTGCATTTTAACATCATTTCCATGTCCTTAGTATCGGGAAATTCTAGGCTACTTTCTTGACAAATGATCTCGATGTTGACACAGGGTTAATTCTACAATATCACATCAAGGATATTGTTCTGAATGAATACGACATACTAAAAATAGAACATTTGGGTAAAAAATGCAGTTATCATAGCGATAAGAATATCCGAAGATAAAACATTAGAACTATTGGAGAGAACCATTAACAAAGGTAAAAACAATCTATCATGAAATACCGAAATAATACGACATTAAAAAATAAAGACCACAAAACGAAAGACCAGTAAAACATACGCTAGATCTCGTCGTTATTCCCGCCTATTTTTTCCTGTCATTAAGTGAATAAAAAACTAATACGCGTTGCACTGACATAACGTTTCTGCGATTGAAATCTCTTTTATCTTCTCGCGAGATCTTGATTAATGCATATTTCTATTTCAGGGTGATTTGCTCAAAAAAATCTACGGAGAAAACAAGTTGGTTTCCCTTCAAATTTTTTTTAATACTTCTTTCCCCTGTCACATTGCCTGAATGCAACTGGTTCATGAAAAGTGTGAATCATTTGCTTTCCCAGAGGGGCAAATTTGATTGACGAGTAGGTCCACACGTGTACCTGTGGGCGAGGACAACACTTCCTTTGTCCCCAGAAGACCCACAACATTTTCCTTTTTGCAATGTTGGGTGATCCTACTCTGGGGCAGTTTTCCGAGGGATCTTATTCTGTTTTATCATTTGTAAATACATCCCGTATACTACAAGTACACATATACACAAATACATAAATAGTATGAATGTAGCACTGAATGCAGAAAAAATCAATGAGCAGATTGAAATCTGGTCTACATTTTCTATCTGGCCTAGGCCTATTGCCAGGATTTAGTGCATTAGGTTGATTCTGCTCTTGGGGGCACAGTTTCCCCATGATTTTATATTCCTATAGTTGCAAGTACATCCTGTACGCAACATGTACATGCATATAAATACATTATGCATTCAGAGCTGATTACAAAAATACTCTGGGCCTATTGCCAGGTTAGGACGGGTCTGTACTCCACCAAAGAGATTTAGACAAACTTGGTACTGATTCCTTACGCTTCATGGACTTTTAAATGAGGTTATTTTAATAATTCAGAAACAGTCTTTCCTTCATATTATTGTTGCTTTTTGTCTCAATATTTTGTCTATAAATTCTTAGGTTGTTAGTGTAAGCAGCTTATTTTAAATGCCAAATAGCCAATCAGCCTCGGAACTTTGTAATGAAAAGGCAACGATAGGATAATAGAAAAACAGTCAGAAATTAATCGAATATGATATTAACCCTTCTCATCCAATTTCCCATCCCCTCTATTCCCTGGAAATCGTCAGGAATGTAGGAATGAAAAATTCTTCCCGTCTTATTGATATATTCGATTGGCATTGCTGTCATAATATTTGACCTATAATTGACCATTAATCATATCGTAGATACTACTACTGCTACTACTACTAATAATGATAAAGTTATCGTAACACATCAGATCATCATCATCATCATCATCATCATCATCATCATCAGTCCTTTAACGTCCGTTCACCTCAGTTCTCTATCATGGGCGTCGCGGAGCCAGTATTTTTTTTTAAAATTGTCCAGTTCATCTCTCCATCTTGTATTTTGTCAGCCTCGGTTTGTAATGTGAATTATGGGGATCCATGGTATGAGTCGTGATATCCATCGGTTGTCTGTCATTCTTGCAACATTGGCTGTCTAATGCCATTTCGTTTTTCTTATCGATTCTATGATGTATCTGACTTCCGTTTTCTTCCTCGTATACAGTGCTGTCTTTGATCTCTCCATGTGAGATTGAGCATGATTCTCTCATGTGCACGTTGCATGCTTCTCAGTTCGCAGGTTTGTCTCTTGGTTAGGTTCCATGTTTCAGCTCTATAAGTGACTATCGGGAGAATGCATTGGTTGTATACTCTTCTTTTTAAGATTATTGGGATCAACTTGTTTTTGAAGGTTAAGCTTGTTCTGCCAAAGGCTCGCAATCCTAAAGTAGGACATTGAGACAGACATGCAAGTTCCCCGAATACCTGTCCTCCTTGGAACAGATAGCATTTCAAGAAAAATAATCTCTGTCTGAAAACTTCTGTTAAGGCTTGATAGTTAGCTAATGGACCGGAGAACTGGTATGCATACAGTGGAAACAACAACAACAACAACGACAATACTACTACTACTACTACTAATAATGATGATGATGATGATGAAATTAGAAAAAAACAGATTTCCAACTATACAGGGACGAATAAGTACCAAAAAAATACATAGCACATAGATAGGACACGATAAAGGCTACGAACACATACAAGATGAGACGGAAGTTGATTCCCGGTGCATCGGAAGGAATGCACCAAAGAAGTCTAACCAAAGAAGCAAAACTAAAGAGATATTGACAAAGGACTGTCCAATACACACTGAACCGTGCATTCCAAAACAACGAAGGAAAATTTCACCAATACTTGAACGGAGAAAGAGGACAAAACATAAAATCTGTCGCCACTGTCGCCAAGAACTTCTGGTACGAAAGATGGGGAAGACAAAAAAGACATTACAGATCCTTAAAATGGTTAAGGAAGATTTTTTTGAAAAAAAAAAAATAAGCTGCTCCGTGACATCATCATCATCATCATCATCATCAGTCTTTTAGCGTCCGTCGTTGGACATAGACCTTCCCCAGGATTTGCCACACTTCTCCCTGAACTTGTCTAGCTCGTCTCTCCATCTAATATTTTGCCGGCCTCGGTTGCGCATGTGGTCTCAGGGAATCCATGTTGTGAGTCGTGATGTCCATCGATTTCGTGGAATCAACCCTGAAAAAATTATTTTCCCGAAAAATGCCCCCCTGGAAAGTAGCAGGACCTGATTGGATCAACGGATACTGGTTAAGGAAATCCAGTACACTCTATAACTGACTGGTCCAGCAGTTGCCTACATGAGAGCGAGGGTCCCAGAATAGATTTCCAGTGGCAGAACGACCCTCATCTATGGCATTTAAAAAGCAATCAGGCAAGCAACTATAGAACAATTACTTGTTTTCCACTGATTAGAAAAAAGTGACTGGACTGATAGCAGAGATGATGCATATTTCCATAGAAAAAGGGGATACTAAGAAGCAGATTAGAAATAGTCCGGAAAGGAGAGAATGACTTGCTCTCATCGTAGACTAGATTATTCTGAGAAAAAAAAGACAATGTTGCAATTAGAAAAAAATGAACATATGACATAATCCTGCGAGGTTGGATATTCGAATGCTCATGATATTAAAAATTAGCGGATGGGATTAGGAGAAATTCTTCTTAGCCAATTCTATGAAAAAAACTGGAAAGTTAACTTTACAACTACGGGAGAAAGAATACCAGAGGTTAGAATTGAAAGGGAAATTTCCAGGCGGACAGCCAGCACTTGATGCTATTTATACTGACTGTGATACCACTGAACAACATTTCGTAAAGCAGCAAAGGATACCAATTCTCTCGAACAAAGGGAAAAGTCAACCACCCCATAAACATACTCGACATAAAACCATTTGCAAAAGAAAAACACAAAAAAAACAGGGGGAAACATGAAATGCTATTCAACAAAGTTGAAAAAAATACGACAGTGACATTAGGATGGAGTTCGCTAATGAAATATGCGGGCTAAATGTTATGCAAAGGGAAAGGCTTATTGCAACGAAAGGAATGAGAGCATAAACTACAAAAGACCAATACAGATACTAAGGAGTTTTCGAATGTGATTCGATCGAACGTAAGTAAAGAGTAAATGATAGTAAAGAAGGAATACCTTAGGAGAGTAAGAACACCATCAGAGATTAAGATAGCAGAAATCTGATGAAAGGAATAAACACGTGGATGGTATCACGAGTAAGCTACACAGGACCATTTCTTGGACGGACAAAAGGTGACTCGAAGGACCGGTGAACTAGGAACCTTATGACAATGCAGGACACTGATGCTCTGAACCCGGAGGATAAAACAGATGGAATGTATGTGAAGAAGAAGGAAAGGGCAGGGGACACATTAGGATGAAATATCGAGTCAAGACAGCATCCCCCTGAATATACTCAAGCATACAGTGCAGGTATTATGAAAAACGCTCGAAACAGCACAACGAATTACAAGACGTTAGCAAATGAGTGAGTAGCAAACGAGACAAAAAGGATGGAAAAATGAGAACCAAAAAGACTCCAAGGAGGATCCAGAAGACAAGTAGAAAATATCGCTGACGAAAGATCATATGCAAAGGACACCCGAAAAGAGAAACAGAATCTTTCATCGTGTCAGTCCAAAACATATGCATCACGACAGACTATATCAAAGTGGAGATCGAAAGAAGCGAGAAAAACAGGAAATTTAGTAAATTATCCCAGAAGGCGTGCAAGAGCAGACATGACAGATTATCAACAGTCATACACAGCATTAGGGTAGTGCCAATAATTATAAACACTCTCTGAACAGTACCAAAGACATTGAAGTCAAGGTTTGAGGGGTTTGAGATAAGGGAAAGGATTGAAACTCTGCCAACCTCGAAATTGCCAGGATTTGCGACAATACTGAAAAGGATACTGGATATTAGGGACCAGCGACAACTGAAATGACCGAACAGCTAGAAATAACATAATGTAAATGATAGAAGACCGTGGGAGCTCGGATAATACAAACCACAGCACTCCAGTCAGATGTGAGGACGATGAGAAAATTGCAGGAGACCAGAGAAGGCTTATTGTCACTCGACCTTCAGCAATGAGCACCAGACATCTGACAAAAAACGTGCAAATCATAGCACAGCTCCAGACTGAGACGATGATTGAGGACTTGAGGAGACTTGCTGACACTCAGTCTCCACCGATGACCATCAAGCATCTAGTGTGAATACGTAGAAACATGAATAATAATAATGATAGGCTTTAAGAATGATTATTCTTGACATATTGATATTTCTACTTCTGAGAAGGTTTTCTTTGCGATTCCGATAAGTTTTCACCTGGATGAATTGCCCACTGCCAAATTCTACCTAATGAAAAAGACAAAAAAAAAAAAAAAAAAAAAAAAAGTTGAGAGAGTGGTCTGTTGTTTCTTGGAGCTGCACGTGGGTAAGTGGAATTAAATTTATAATTTATAATTTAAAATTAATAACTCTCCACCCCCCCCACCGAGATGAGAGGTGTCTTATGGGAAAGTAATGCCTAGCTACCCCTCCCCCGAGTATGAATGAATGGAGTCTGTCCACCACTGACCGTTAGGACCCCTCAGTAGATATAAGCTAGCAGGGGGAAATCCACCGTGGGGGAAGAACACAGATTGCGAGACAGAGGGTAGAAACAGCATATTAATCTTTCGGCAAAGAGGTACATTTCTTTCTTTGAATGATTTCTGGTGATTGACTTTGAAAACTAACTCAGACTAAACTCTTATATGTATATTGTCTCAATAATAATAATAATAATAATAACAATAATTTTAATAATTTTAATTATAATTATAAGTGGTAGTTGTAACATTTGGACCGCAGGCCCCTACCCTGAATGAGCCCTGTGATGATTTTTGAAGGTTCAAAAGATATTTTACTTTAGGCTTTAAGTGACTATTCTTGATATTTTGATGATTTTCGAAGGTTCAAAAGATATTTTACTTTAGGCTTTAAGTGACTATTCTTGATATTTTGATGATTTTCGAAGGTTCAAAAGATATTTTACTTTAGGCTTTAAGAATGATTATTCTTGACATATTGATATTTCTACTTCTGAGAAGGTTTTCTTTGCGATTCCGATAAGTTTTCACCTGGATGAATTGCCCACTGCCAAATTCTACCTAATGAAAAAGACAAAAAAAAAAAAAAAAAAAAAAAAAGTTGAGAGAGTGGTCTGTTGTTTCTTGGAGCTGCACGTGGGTAAGTGGAATTAAATTTATAATTTATAATTTAAAATTAATAACTCTCCACCCCCCCCACCGAGATGAGAGGTGTCTTATGGGAAAGTAATGCCTAGCTACCCCTCCCCCGAGTATGAATGAATGGAGTCTGTCCACCACTGACCGTTAGGACCCCTCAGTAGATATAAGCTAGCAGGGGGAAATCCACCGTGGGGGAAGAACACAGATTGCGAGACTTATACTAAGTCAAGACTTAGAAGATTTAAGGGAGACGTATGATCCCCAAGGTTGTTAATTTCACCCAGACGAAGGTTAGTGCTAATTTTTAGGCCTGAATTTAGGAGGGGATGGTCATACCACCAAATAGATATATCTGAGCAGCAGAATGGCCTATCCATGTAAGTTCGTACCATGGGTTGTAAGAACTGGTGGAACTTTGAGAATGCCACTGAGCTCATTGCCCTCAACGAACCCACCAAGGTCTGGTGCTACCTTAAAAGAACCAAAAAGAGCTGGTGGGGCTCTTCGGTTATTTCTGAACCACATCGGTCTTAACCAACCCACCAAGGTCTGGCGCTACCTCAAAGAACCAAAAACCCCTATCATGACAGTACAACCAAACCATTTTACCGCAAAAAACGGGGCACAGATCCAAGACCTGTGTGTCGTAACCGGCAGGTGTTCCCTTGTTAGCCACCAGGAGGGACCCGGTCGTCATCCTGTGACTGCTGGCCAAAACTCCGGCTCGTGTACCCTTAATGGCCTTCAGGAGGGACACAGTCGTCACATAGCTACTGTTGGCCATGACTCATATACCACTAACGACACCCAGGGAAGGCGCGGTCCTCTCGGAGTGACTGCTATAAAAAACAAGAGAAAGAGATGGACAAGGGAGGAGAATAGGCTAGTTATGTATTGTTACTTTAAAAGCAAGCCTTCAGTGCGATCTTATAGGGAGCGTATGCTCCAAATATGGAGGGAAAAATCTGATGTGGAAGTATCGAACCAACGCCTTGCTGACCAAGTAAAGCAAATTCAAAAGAAGAAATGGCTGTCTGAGACTGAACTACTAGAGATTCGCATTAATGTAGAGAGAGGTTCAGGTGACACATCTGAAGAATGCCCCCCCAGCACAATTAGTACCAATAACAAAACTAGAATAACTCCCCATGAGACCCCTACAGTAAGCTATGTATCAGAGGGTGATGACGAGGCACCAACGGAAGAAGAGAACACCAAAATACAAGCTTTGAAAGAGATCATGCGAGGAGAGAAAACAACACTCCCCTCCCTAAGAGACAAAGACAGAAAGAAAGTCGGAGAAGTGACCGAGCAGGTCAACTGCCTCTTACAGCACATAGAAACAAACACCCTCCTAGACCTTAACAACCTAATTTACGCAGGGGCGAAAATGGTAGCACAAAGCTTTACAACACAAGATAGGAACCCGAGCAATAATAGGGAAGGGAAACCCAACTGGGAGAGAAGGTTACAAAGGCAGATCTCCCAACTACAGAGAGATGAAGCACTGCTTAGAAATACACCACATACAGACAGACCACGAGTAAGACTTTATAACAAATACAAGGTAACGCAAAAAGGCATCGCAACTGTAGTCGAAGAGTTACACCAGAAAAGACTAGCTAAAGAGGCAAGACTAAAAAGATACAGACTAAGAACGGCCCAATACACACAAAACCGCACATTCCAAAACAATGAGAAAAAGTTTTACCGAGATTTAAATGGGGAAAGAAGGCAGGACATGAAACCAGATGCCACAGAGGCCAAGAACTATTGGAATAGCATATGGGGGCACCCAAAAAGACATAACGTAACACCGCAATGGTTAGGAAACATGAGAAAAGAACTAGGAGATATAGACAAGGGAGAACCAATAGTACTGAATGAAACCACATTGAAACATACTCTTAGGAAAGTAGCCAACTGGAAAGCACCGGGTCCCGACGGGATCCATGGGTATTGGTTCAAAAAATTTACCACGTTACACGGCAGACTCACTCACCTACTCCAAAATTGTCTGAATGAAGGCAAAGCACCAGAATGGATGACTAAAGGCAGAACCACCCTCATCCAAAAAGACCCGGGAAAGGGGAACATAGCAAGCAACTATAGACCAATCACTTGCCTACCACTTATGTGGAAAATCCTGACCGGGCAAATAGCAGAGAGAATATACATGTCAATGGATAGAAGGGGGCTACTACCAGAAGAACAGAAAGGGTGTAGGATAGGAACCAAAGGGGCAAACGATTTACTCTACATAGACCAGATGATCTTAAAAGAAGTAAGGAAAAGGAGAAAGAATATCGCAATGGGATGGATAGATTACAAAAAGGCATACGATATGATTCCACATAGCTGGATACTCGAATGCCTTAGAATGTTCAAAATTAGCGAACCGGTGGTTAAATTCATTGGTAATTCTATGGAAGACTGGAAAGTAGATTTGACAGCCGCAGGGGACAAACTAGCCGAGGTAGGGATAAAAAGGGGGATCTTCCAAGGGGACTCGTTGTCCCCACTATTATTTGTTCTAACAATGATACCGCTTAACAGAATCCTGAAAAACAGCAAAGGATACCACTTCTCTAAAACAAAAGGAAAGGTCAATCACTTAATGTACATGGACGATATTAAATTGTTTGCGAAAAACAGGGGAGAGCTTGAGACTCTGTTCAACGAAGTAAGGGAATATAGTGAGGACATAGGAATGGAGTTTGGGATAGAAAAATGCGCAATCATGGTAATGCACAAAGGAAGGCTTTCAATGACTGAGGGAATTGAACTTCCGGACAACAACAAGATTAGGGCATTGACTGCACAAGACCGATACAAGTACCTAGGTGTCCTTGAATGTGACACGATAAAACGGGAAGAGATGAAGGAGAAAATTAAGAGGGAATACCTTAGAAGGATAAGGAAAATATTAGAAACCAAATTAAATAGCAGAAATCTAATAAAAGGAATGAACACCTGGGCTGTGTCAGTAGTTAGGTATACAGGACCATTCCTAGGATGGACAAAGGAAGAGCTCCAATCAATGGATAGGCGAACAAGGAAACTTATGACGATGCATAAAGCATTACACCCTAGGGATGATACAGATAGGCTATACGTTAAGAGAAAAGAAGGTGGTAGGGGGCTCATCAGCATAGAAGATTGTGTCCAGAGAGCTAAAGTAGTCCTAGATAAATATGTGCAAACAAATAGTGAAGAAATCATAAAGAGCGCGAGGGATAGTGCAACAAACAAAGTAGAAAGCAATGGAACGGTACAGCAAACTAGAAAAGAAAAGTGGGAAGGAAAAAAATTGTACGGCGAGTTTAAAAGACAGATAAAAGATATAGCAGACGAGAAATCATGGACGTGGTTACGAAAGGGAAACCTTAAGAGAGAAACAGAATCGCTCATCATGGCAGCCCAAAACAAAAGCATAAGGACAAACTACATAAAAGCTAAAATCGACAGAACACAGGCAAACAGCAAATGCCGCATGTGCGGTGAAAGAGATGAGACAGTAAACCACATAACTAGTGAATGTAGTCAACTCGCCCAGAAGGAGTATAAGCATAGACACGATAGAGTAGCAACGATGATACACTGGGAACTAAGTAAACAAATGGGATTCAACCATGGGGAAAAGTGGTATCAGCACAAGCCAGAGGCAGTTTTGGAGAATGACAACCACAAACTACTGTGGGACTTTGACATCCAAACTGACCACCTCATCCAGGCAAGAAGGCCGGACTTAGTAATAGTAGACAAAAAAAGGAAGGCCTGCCAAATAGTAGACGTGGCTGTGCCTGCAGACCATAGAGTAAAAAAGAAGGAGGCTGAAAAAAGGGAAAAATACCAGGACCTAGCAAGGGAGTTAAAGAAAATGTGGAACATGAAAACCAGGGTAGTACCGGTCATAGTGGGAGCACTAGGAACTGTCCCCAAAACGCTGAAGGAGAGACTGGAGGAGATCGGGATTAGGGGGAGGATAGAGACCGTACAGACCACAGCACTACTGGGAACTGCACGGGTACTGAGGAAGGTGCTAGAGATATAAGTACTGCAACGAATTGTAGCTCTGTCATGATATGCGAAAGAGGGAGGAGACGTTAGCTGAAGACCTGAGGAGACTTATTGTCACTCAGCCCTCAGCGATAACCACTGGGCAACCGGTGTTAAACTGTAAATCGCAGAATTACTGCGACCTGCTAGTACTAGGAGAGGAGGGCTGGAGACTTGAGGAGACTTGCTGTCACTCAAACTCCAGCGGTTACCACCAGGCAACTGGTGTGAGATTCCAAGTAATAATAATAATAATAATAATAATAATAATGATAATAATATTCATATATGATAAAGATTTGCACAACTCACACGTCACGATGTTTCTCCCTGAAAATTATTTTACCCACCCATCCCCGAAAACTGTTGCATTTTTTTTATATACTTGACTTTAGACGGTTTTAGACTATGATTTCCAAATAATTCTGTGATTTTACAAGCAGAAAAACACATTTTCGAGACTGTGAAAAAAAGTGACATTTACAATTGTGAAGTACGTACAAGAATGGCTACTTTTTTGTTTACATAACTCATACTAAGCAAGTCAAAATATTAATCAGTTTTAGTTATTTCACGTTCTTTGCATTTATTTCAATAGGATTTCAATTTTGTTTTTCGTATTCATTAAATATTAAAGAAAACGTGGAAAATGTTTTTTGCAATGGAAACTCCAATGTAAACTGAACTGTTTATTGATTAAAACCCATTGTATCATATTCAACAACAATTTACCTCCATGAAGCAAATAAAATTACCCACATGCAATTCAAAGACCAGGATGCCAGTCATTAAAGTATCAAAGCAGACATAAAGAGTGAGTTTAAACTTGATATTGATTATTACTCTTTTTAAGTTACTGTCATAAGGATAATTTTTATTGAAATATCAATATCCTTTTCTGTTGAACTGTAGAATATTAAAATTAAAAATAGTTTTTATTTGAATTTATTCTCGTATTCCAGTTTATTTGGAGTAGATTGAACGGTTAACTGAAGTGAACGTCTTGTGAGAAGTGTCTACTGTTTAGTTAAAAAACACTTGACATATCTTCATTTTTCATCATCACTAACTTGGGTTACTTGCCATTCAGTCAGTTATCCCTGACTATAAGAAAAGCTGTAAAACAAGTTTTATGATGGCCTGATATCCAGTTTTGTTTCAAATATACCTATCAATACATTTGCCAAATCGAATGCTTTTATCACAAAATTAAGTATTGTTATTAAAGGGTGAGCGATGCATCCCCTATGGTAGATGATTGACAGATATCAGAAAATGGCTCAAAAAGTGAATTCTTTCCCTTATATAAAAACACTTTCTATGAACTTCTTACACTCGCGATGGTGATATTGTTTGTAAAGTACCTCCCGAACCCCTTCTGCGACCTCAAAAATCTTATCTCCCAAGCTCTTTTAGAGCAAATCATCTTGAAATAGAAATATGCCGTATACATTAATCAAGATCTCGCGAGAAGATAAACGAGATTTCTATCACAGAAACGTTATCTCAGCACCACGCGTGTTTGTTTTTATTGACGAAAAAATAACATTGGAATATCAACGAGATCTTGTGCATGTTTTCCTTTTTCTATCGTTCGGTGGTCTCTATTTTTTTAAATAACGTTGTATTTTCGTACTTTGTGCTTCAATTGTTATTTTTCTTTGTTTATGACTTTCCCCGAAAAGCCTTGTGTTTTATCTTCAGATATTCTTATCTTTATAATAATTGTATTTTTACATGAATGTTGTTCTATTTCCAATATGTCGTATTCTTGAAAAAAATAATCCAGCCTAATCCGTTTTTTTTTTTTATCTCCTCCATTTTTCCGTTTCTTCCAACGAATCTTTCGTTTTTCTTTCCTATTATTTACCTGTTATTTTTCCTTTCCGTTTAACAATTTGTCGTTTTTCTTCCAGCCGCCCTTCATATTAATTTCCTTTGTTTCCCTTCGTTTCCCTCGTCCCTCTCATGTTTATTTCCTTTTATCTATGCTGTTATTCATTGCGTATTACATTTTGCTCTGTTCCTTTTTCCTTCTTAATCTTTCTATTTTTTTAAAAGATATTTCCATTGCTTTCTTTCATTTCTCTCACTTTTTCTCTCCTTTCATTCATCAGTTACAATCCATAGCATGATGTCAAAAAACGTTGGCAAAGTGACAGTTTCCTTCCAGCGACTAACCAGACTTGTTTCAAGTATTGTTTTGCTATCCACATCTGTTTTTATTAATGTTATCTTGGATTCATTTTTCCCCTTTTCTTCCTGCTTTTCCCCCACCCTTTTCTGCGTATTTTTGTGTATCGAGATGGGCTACTGTTTGATTGAATTAGACCCCAGATACGTGTATTTTCGTCCTTCAGATTGAAAAAGGAATTGTTATAATAACACAACGATAAATCAATTAGAAACAACTGTGTACAAGAAAAGCGCCGATAGCGACAAAAAACATCATGGAAAGACAACACTGTGGATTTTTAAAAGGTTAATAAAGAAATCCAAAAGAAAGATGAGAAAACTTCGAAATAGCATCGCGACTGCAAAATGGCCTTCATGCATTTGAAGAGTAAAGGGAGAGAACAACGATACGACAAGTTAGATAACTGCGTAATTCTAAAGCAGGAAAAGATCTCGGAAAAAAAAAAGACGGAATTAATTAAATTAAGATAAATTGGCTGCAGAGGAGCAGGTTTGTGACGACGATGACGACTACTACTACAACTACTACAACTACTACTACTACTACTACTACTACTATAAACAAAAATAACAACAATAATAATAATATTAATGATGATGGTGAAAATATTGATAGCAAATCATGCTTGTTATATAAACTGAATGAGAGAGAATACGAAAGAAAAAAAGCAACAACAACAACAATAATGATGATAATAATAATAATAATAATAATAATAATAATAATGATTTAAAATGATAATAATAAAGTAGTACGAAGCAGTAATAAAAGAACAAAAACAAGATGAAGTACACATATATTTAGGAGTTGATGAAGAAAGTGGTCTTTGGACATGCCAGTATGAAAGAAAAAGTAAGGAAAGAGTGCTCCATAAGAGTGCGTGCAGTACAGTGAACTGAGCTGAATTCAAAAGATGGAGTAAAAGCCATCAATACGCTTGCTATCCCTGCTGTGACATATAACTTTAATATAATTAATTGGAATCTAGATTAGATTGGAAAAAATGACACAAAATCAGGAAATTACTGACGTTCTACGTAATACTTTAACTTAAAGCAGACATTGATCCTCGTTATTTGCCAAGCAGTAATGGTGGTTTGGAAATAGAGTAACTTGATCTGACATTTAAAACAACGACAACAACGGGATTACACAAGTACCTCGGAATCACGAAGGTCTCGATTTTAAACTTGGACAGAGAAAAGTATTCACAGAATATTGATATAAAAAAAAGATCAGGCAACCTGCAAAGGAGCAGGGCTATAAACAGCTTAGAAAAAAAAAGGAACAGAAATCTCTGCACGGGAAATACGCCTTCCAGAAAGCATGGATATAGACTAGTCTCCCCTCCCAATGGCTCTGGGGCAGTCAATTGAAAGCAGAAACAGAGGGATTTATACTAGCCGCTCAAGACCAGAACTTGTACAGTTAAAAGCCTTAAAATTTTCTGGCCTTTCCTTTGGGATCAAAGTGTAGTATCTGTTCCACGGCATCGCCCAAGTAGTCGGTACTGACACTTGCTCGTCGAATGAGCCGGAGATTGTGTGTGGATGGGCATCAGAACCCAAGAGCACCGGTGCAAGCGTTAGCCAATGAGGTTTTACTGAGGCTGTGCTTTGCTACACGCATTGGACGCCTTTGAACTCGTCCCTGGGCTCTCCCATTATTACTCGGCCCAGCTGCGGGGGATACGTTACCCCGGGGCAGCACTGCTTCATTGCACTTAACGGATCAGGTCCCCCTGGTGGACGCTTTCGTGGTGGAGGTTGTCTAGCTTCTACGGAGCGCTTGGCAACCGTAGCTGCATCGGCTGGAGCCATTTTTTAAAGGGTTGCTCCTATTTCTTCCCACGTTAAGCCCGACCTTATGTCAAATATTGCTGTGGTAGGACAGTGATTAAATAGATACACTTAAAACCTTCAAGCGAATATAATTAAGAATGGTGCCTACTTAGAATACCGTCCCTGCGACCTGCACATAGAAACAGTAGACTACCTCGAGTCTGGCTGCTCTGTTTTAACAACTAAATAAGTCCAGACATGACATAGTATGCAAAAATCAACGCTGTAAAATCTGAAAGCGTTACGTAATACCAACAAATAATAACCGGTCTGAACGACTAGAATACCACGATACTATTGACTTTGCAATAAATACCATGATAATCAAAGCAAATAAACCCGATATAGTAAAAAAGATCATCTTAGAAGAAGCTGCATTTTAATTGATATGAGTGTGCCTTCTGGTCAAAACATAGCAGCAAAGAAGCTTGTGAAGCAGGGCAAAGTACAAAGACCTGGAGAACAGAACTCAGACGACGTTTCACTTGAAAGTACAAACTATTCCCGTTACATTGGGGTACTGGGGACGATCAAGGTACTGAAAAATGTCTGGCTCGAATCGCTGGCGATCTCCCTCTCTCTCTCTCTCTCTCTCTCTCTCTCTCTCTCTCTGTCTGTCTTTTGAAACCAAAAAATAGTACTTGCATATTCAGGAGAAGCTCTTTTCTCTGATGCATGCTAATGTAAACTTCAATACTCAAAATTAAGATAGCAACACACAAATGAATGCACGAACTATGTTGATCTGGAAAGAGTTCGGAATGTTTGACTCCCCGGTGGGAGTGTTAATGTACCAGGTATAATGTTGTTTACACGGGAAAGTTTACAGGAAAAGGGATGGACAGCACGAAGAGAGAAGCGAGACAGACCCGTTGTAAAACTGATTAGAAACGAACGCTATGCATGAAACGTTGGAGAACAGGAAAATAAAAATGGAGATATGGGGGCCATGGATCGATGGATTGAAATGAATGAAGAAAGAAAAACGTGTTGGATGGTCAGGATGGTGGCCAGCATACGGATATGATTGATAATGAGCAGAGCGACATGGATATCCCTAATGGAGATGAAGTCCTGATACTGAGGCTGAGAGATATATCTAAGGGGTCAAGTAAAAACTAACGCCTGAATCCCAGAAATAAAAACCGTGAAAAGGTAGCCAGAGAAGGTTAACAGTATAATATGTATGAAAGAAGGATCCGCTACACAAACGTTTACATTTCAGCCTCGTTTGGGCTCCTTCGAGATACTGATTCAATTTATTTTAGATCCCTATTTCAGATTATTTTTTTTTGTGGGGATGGGGGCATTTTTCTAGATTATATGATCTTTTTTCTTATTCTATATATGTATCTTTACTTTTTTGTTTTATCATTGTGGTCGGTCATTGCTTCGAATTTAAAATAAAGCAAATGATTCGAATGAAAATGCCGTAAAGGGCAGGAACATAAACGTGTTTACCTAGCAAATCCTTACTCCCTGATATTTTAAGCTGTATTCTAAATCATTTTGATATTGAATGTTGGATATATAGAGCATTTTATGAAATAGACCCATCACATATCAGATATTACATTATATTGTATTCCTGATTTGTATTATATATATATATATATATATATATATATATATATATATATATATAATGGACTGTGTGATTTTCGAACTTTGTTGTCCGTAACACTTGACTCCTCCACTCAACGGAATTTCAATTCAGGTATACCTTTGAATTTATTTTCACTGGGATCAACGAGGAAATCATATGAAAAAAATAAGTCGTATTAGCAATACATAGCAATCATAAGGAAGCTAATCATGTGCAGCGTTTTAGTGGTTTTGATCCCCACTGGATCCTCCACTATTGACGATGTGATACTAAACTATTCTAAGTTGATAAACTATATGAAAAAAACAAAAAAAAAAATATATATCAGGATGCATGTTATGTAGCAATGATAAAAAAAAATTCGGACAGCCTCATTTAGATTGTTATAAACTTTCCTTGAAATTTTACTCTGCTCAAAACTTTCTCATTTTTTTACATGCTCCAACCATCATATCCTCCGCCAAAATACTACTAAAAATGTAAAAAAAATGAGTGAGCACAAACAACCATAGTCCTCCTGCACCTTCATCCTGAGTAAATAGATATACAGTATGAGGTTAAAATGACGAAAGTGGTTGTGGTCGTGTAAGCAGCAACGCTAATAAGATTAGCAGACATTGAAGTTGGTCGTTTCACGCAAAAAAAAATGAAAATTATTTTCAGATTTATGAGTGAATGAATTTGGTAAGAACTTCTTAACTGGAAACAAAGTCGAATAAAAAACGATGACATGAAGGGGAAAAAATCTAAATACAAAATCTTCTGAAGTGATATGAGTTGAAATAGAAAATACAACCTCTGAAATTCATAAAAGTTTTTAAAAAGCGTAGACCCATAAATCTATATGCATATGTTTTTCGTCTGAAATTTTATTTTGCATGTGTGCACGTCTCTGTCAGCTAAAGTTCCTATAGATCTGGTTGAGAGAATATGCGTACATACATTCATAAATGAGTTGGTGCGAGTGTGTCGGTATACTTTTTCGTTGACATATACATATGTGTGTGCGAATGGGTTAGTGAATTCCATGTATATGAATATATTGATATGCATACAGATATAGCATACATATACAAATGATCGTAAAAACTTATGACCAAAAGTGTGCGTGCATGTACGCATGTGTATATATGTAAATACATACCTTATGAAGAAGTCACCTGATTAGTCATCGCGTAAACACAATAAAGAGCATATATACAGCTGTAAATATCTATCTACATATATATATATAAATATACATATATATATATATATACATGTACATACACTCTACATACATACGCACAACACAGATAAATCTTCCCTCTCTCTCTCTTTCTCTTTCTTTCTTTCTTTCTCTCTCTCTCCCTCTATCTCTCTCCATATATATATATATATATATATATATATATATATATATACATATATATATATATGTGTGTGTGTGTATATATATATATATATATATATAAACATACATATTTTATGTGTGCATGCAAATATTGGGACTGTAAATAACACCGAAATTACTCAAGTTATTATGTTATAACACACAGTATATCATCAACAAACAAGAACTGCAAACATATTTTTAATGATTATTTATATCTTTCTAGTTACAATATTTCCGAATGAAAGAATTAGATTATTATTTACATGTACATAACATGATTTCTCACACAGAAAACAAATAAGCACTTTCCACTTTGATAAAAACATATTTTATCTTTATAATGGACATTCAAGAATAAAGATTCTTTGTATGTACATTTACACATACACACACACAAACACACACACATATATATATATGAAGATGAGCAAAATATACTCAATGTTTTATATATATATATATATATATATATATATATATATATATATATATATATATATATACGTTTCTGCGTCTGTTTAAAGTAGATGACATGATAAATTCCCACGTTTGTTTACTTACTGTGTCAAAACAATTTAAATTCCATTCATCTATATACATGTACATTGTCTGCCAAGATTCGTCTGGTCTTGGAGAATTTACCAGATAGATTGGAGGAAGTAAGAATCAAGGTTAGAGCCAAGACCACCAAGGTGACAGCGCTACTGAATACCAAGGAGGATCCTGAGACGTTGTGGAGACTTATTGCTACTTGATATCCAGTGCGAGCAATAAGTCAATACATAACAAGTACAAATTATTTTTAAAAAGTCCATGGAGATTTTAAAAGATACAAAATTCACAAATAGAAAATATTGCAGACAGATGATCATAAATATGGCTACTTTGAAGACACCTGAAAAGAGAAAAATAATTGCTTATCAACAGAATCTAAGAAAACGGCAAAAAACGTCTCCTTGGAGAAAGATATGAGACTGAGAATCACATAATCAGTGAACATAGCAAACTAGCTGAGGAGTATATAAGAATAAGCATGACAGGTTAGCAACTGTTATGCACTGGGATCTATGCAAACGACTTGGATTTGAACATGTTAACGAATTGTATCAGCACTAACCCGAAACTATCCTGGGGTGTAGAACACATTTATCATTCTGGGATTTCAATATCCGGACCAACCACTCCACCCGGGCGAGAAGATCGAGGCTGGTAATATTTGACAAAGGAAAGAGAACCTAATAAAACTTAGATGTTACTCTACGGTCTGACCGTAGAGTAGACACAAAAGAGAGTGAAGAGCTGGATTTGGTCCTTTTGGCTTGACTTTCGAGTGGAAAGATCGTGGATATGTAGACAACAGCACTGCAGGGGTCTGCACAAATACTGGAGAGTGTGATAGAAATATGGTGCGAGCGTCCTCCATTCGTCGGATATGGCCAAACATCTATAATAAACACGGCATGAGTCTTAGAATAATTGAGATAGGCTAGGTCACTACATACCACTGCGCTGCTGTGATCTGCGAGGCTGGAAACGCATGGAGACATCGTCATTCAACATTTAGCGGTAACCAACGCCACTCATCCGGTGGGAGAGCCAACTGTGGAATTTCTTAGAAGATAGCTGGAGACTTGAGGAGACTTGCTGTCACTCAGTCTACAGTGGTGGCCACCAAAGGCCTGATATTAACATGAATAGTAATAATAATAATGATGATAATAATAATAATAATAATAATAATAATAATAATAATAATAATAATAATAATAATAATTGGAAGTATCAGAAGGAGGACAAAGAACAAAACCAGCTAGTCTTTCTATGAGGCTATTGATTCTCATACTCGTGTGATATGGAAATATTTTTGCAAATATTCCCAATAAATTTTGTGAACGGCCATTTTCGACCTTTTTGAATGCAAAAACCTGTTATGACATCATTAGCAGGTCAAGAATAAATTATCCTTGGTAGCAGTATGAAAAAACAAACAAACAAAAAAGAAATCGCTTGATACGTTATCTCTTAATGACATCACATCGCTCATAGTAGCCGGTAAATAAGACACAACCGCCTTCTTCTTTTTTGCTATTTAACATAACTAGGACTGATCAACCACCTGGCCAATCGGGAAGCATCTTATTGAGATATTCGGACACATCGAAAAAAAAGTAACGGTGAAGTAGAAAGAAATAATGCTAGCAACTAAAGAAAGGAAAGGCAAAGAAAATAGACGGATATGTGGGAAAAGAGGAGAGATAAGATTTCTTTTAATAACAGGAAAAATCAGAAAGAATAGATTTTTGGACGAAAAAAAGTCAAAGTAATTGGAATAAATCCATCAGCACTTGTCTGCAGTGAATAAGTTGTCTCGAGTGAATAAGTTTATTGAACATGTCAAAGGAATAACAATATCCTCAAGCACTTGTCTTCACCATTCTTGTAATCAATATCTTTAATCCAGAATAAGTGTTAGGAACCAGCCAATTCCATTCTCTCCGGTTATCTGGTAAACTAATTTGTAAAGAAAGAATTGCAAAAGAATATATAAGTGTGTGTACGTGCATGCGTGGGGGCACGTGCATGTGTGTGCGTGTGTGTGTGTGTGTGTGTGTGTGTGTGTGTTTGCTTGTGTGTGTCCAAGCATATGAGCTTGTCTGTGTGTCTCTTGGTGTGCCTGAGGGTTTTTTCAGGAAAATAGAAAATAGAGAAAAGAACACATATACCGAAAGTGAAAGTAGATATCGGTGTGACGGTAAAAGTGAAAGTGAAAGTAAGTGAGGCAGCTGTAATCAAGCAAAAAGTAAACAAAGTGGAAATGCTTAAGAATTGAGTTGAGCCAAGTTAAGATGATTAACAGTGAAGATAGCAAACCGAAACCAGAGAAAATTAAGGGGAAATAAAATGTTATAAATAATCACATGTAGCAGCACTGCCAAACTTGTAATTACACATTGAGCATCAGGAATTACAATCGTCATTTTGAAAGGGCAGCGTTAACAATATTAAAAACATGACCCATCCAACGTATCATTATAGGTTTCTTTAGTTTTTAAGCTGGTTTATCTGAGTAACTGTTAATGCATATATGTATCAAGCGTATAGGCATACTCCTATATTATGTCCCCAAAAGTTTATTTATTCCTGTATAATAAGGTTTTTAGTCAGAAGATTCAATTTACAATGTACGTAAATCACTAGTGCCTCCGTGTTTTTTGTTTTATTTTTTCATTGAAATTCGAACTTTTAGTGATTATACAAAAAGCAAGAGAAATAACTTACTCAATGATCGACACTTATTCGAACATTTTTATTGAGCACTCCCAACACGGCATGCATCCAAAAGATGTTGATTTCTATCGAGCAGCCTACCTGTTTCTTCCACTATTTGAGAGAAAATAATGGTTATATATCAATGTATAATATTGTCAACATATTTTACACTTAAATCAATTTCTTCTAAACAGACTTCTGTCTCGAAAGAAGGGCAAGACAAGGAAATACCAACTCCTAGCTGTTTAACTCAAGAAGATCTAAAAACTAGACTGGAAAAGACTGATAATTAAAGGAAACAGAATCGACGGCAAATACCTAAAAAAAACTCATAAAACTTTCATGATCTTGAATATTGCTAAACTAGATAACTAAAGCAAGAAAGTCGGTCTCTGCATAAACCTCAGTAGAACAAATGTCATGTACAAAGAACATTGTTCGGACTAAGACACAAAAATTAGAATAGGAAAAGCAGAATTGAAAAAAGTAGACAGCTATATCTACAAATCTTCATGCAATCCCCAGAAACGAAAAGAAATCAAGCAAACAATTACTCTGAATAGGAGAGCTTTCGGCTTTCGACTTAAAAGACAGAAAAAATCCAACCAGTACTAAAAAAGTATTAACCAAAACATCCCCCGAATTGTTACCTTAAGAAATGGGACATGGAACCAAACCAAGAGATTGATCCTCAAATCGAGAACTATACAATGTGTACAGAAGTGAATCACACTCGACATCACATAGAAAGATCGTATGAGAGCAGAGTATACTAAAGGAGAAACAGGAGTCAAAAATATCGAATACATTAAAAAACCACAAACATCCGTGGCCTGATCGTGCAGCAAGAAAGTCAGACAAGCGCCGGACATAACAACTCACAATGCGGAGCTCGACGAATCATATCTGAAATTATTGTCCACAGAAAATTAGAAGGTATGACCAACTAATACTGGCAAGTACAGGTAAGTGCTGGCTCCGTGACACCCACCATTGAGAGGTCTGGTGAATCCTGGAGAAGATATATGTCTGACCACGAACGCTAAGATACCTTCCATGAAGTTTGGACGAACAAAATCTTGTAGCTTAAATTTCAAGTTAATATCTTTCTATTGAAATTTTGGTATTAGTAAGATAAATGGTTCTTGTCTTCCAATCTGATGTTGATTACGAAGGAGGTAGGCAGAGAAAAAACATGTCAAAACCTTAAATGAAGAAGAGGAAGAAGAAGAATAGGAAGAAGAATAAGAATAAGAAGAAGAATAAGAAGAAGAATAAGAAGAAGAAGAAGAAGAAGAAGAAGAAGAAGAAGAAGAAGAAGAAAAACAACAACAACAACAGCAGCAGCAGCAGCAGCAGCAACACGGAGATTTATGGCAAAAAAAACCACAGCTCAAGACTAAACAGACCAAAATAATTGGAAAGGGAGGCATGAATTATATATATATATATATATATATATATATATATATATATATATATATATATATATATATATATATATATATATAAAGAAGAACACATATTTTCTGAAGAAAAATTACTAAAGGACTGACATGCTTGGAATCGTTCATTTCAATAGTGCAAGTGATAAATAGACATCTATAGCAATTCTCAATTGTCCTCTAGATCATTTCACGCCGACGTGGAATGTCTGGTTTGCTTGGAGGTTTATTAAATTACGAATGAGGTGCATTGCTCATTGAGAATGAAGCGAATAAATTGCAAAGATCTGTGAACTTGCAAAGAATACAGTTATTGGTACCTGAGGGTTTTAATCAAGCACTAAAGATGAGAAAACAAGATATTAAAGTACATTGTGAAGATCCAAGGACACCTATGTAGTTTATGACACACACACACACACACACACATACACACACACATACCGACTCTTGTACATGTACAAACATTCACTCTAAAACACGTGCTCCCACTCACGGGCACACACACACGCACACACACTTATATATGCAATTTGACGTGTGCAAACGCATCCATCTTAGAGAAACAGTCAAATAGATACGTCTAAATAAAAACCCCATGTAGGTGCATATTCAAGTTTTATTAGCCCTCTTCTTCCAATAAAGGTTCAATTGATTATCTGTGATTTTAACAATATATATATATATATATATATATATATATATATATATATATATATCGTCTGAACCGTATATAAAATATTGATTTAGTTGGAAAAAAATTAGGATATTCATAGAAATAAAATGTAAGACGAGGTAAACTCAATGTAAAGTTTGTGATCTTTGAGTATTCTGTCAAATTCTTCAATTATTGACTAGAAATCATCCCGAAAAATCTTTTTTGACTAATTAGTATCCTTAAAGATGAAATCAGAATTCGGTTTGCATTTAGTCAGAGATTAAAACCGACATAAAGAATTTAATTTTCGCGTAGGTGAACACTCAGGGGTGACAAGAACGTCAAATAACACCCATTATTAATCTTATTCATTCCCAATTGTCAAATAATAACTTACGCAAGGAAGACCCTTGTTCAAAAAATGAATTTTACAAAATAGCATCCATAAACAATACATTATGAAAATACCCTTTATCAAGTTGTGCAGTTGAATAACTGCATACCCAAAACGTCACTCAGCTAGTTTACAGGATGTTTTATGACTTTTCCCAATGTATCATTTGATAAAACTCTCTTGCCGATTGCATCGAAGCTAGAACTGTTGGTTACATCCCCCCAAAAGTATTTCATGAGGTAGCAAATGACTAACTCATACCAAAACAAAATCATATTGGTTTGAAACTGAAGCTTCGTTTCAATTTCCAGAGCTCAGAAGTTATTCGAACTCCAGACAACTGATTCCTGTTTGGTCGGACTATCATCAACTGAACATAATCTTGATAAAAAAAACTCCAGGAAGAAATGGTCAAACCTTGGAAAATTTTTCTAATTTTTAATTTCTTACTTCATTCTGTCATCCAAATTTTATTACTGGACCCTAAAACTTTTCTCTTGTTTTTTGGAGAAGTGGAGTTATGAATTCGTTTACTATTTTTAACAACGAGTGGACAAAGGTGTGGCAACTTACAATAGTAAGTACTTTCCATTGTACTGAGAGTTGGGTTTGTAGAAGTGAATTAACGTCACATATTTTGTCTTTTTTACCTCCATGGTCAATCCAAACAACGTTTAGAAGTAATAAGAACACAAAATGAAAGAAATAGAGTTTTCAAAATCTTCCAAATAATAAAAAATAAGCAATATCGATTTGATTTTCAACTGATCTCTGGAGATTAATGGAGGAACTTATCTAATGGGGTGAACTTTCCTACGCGAAATTTTCATTTATCACCTGTTCACTTGTGAACGAAAGGCCAATGGGGACTGTTCGATTGAATATTTCAGTTTTATTCATGAATATTTGATTTGATTTTTAAATGAACACTTTTTGCCTTGTTATATGTGAACCATACTCACATACTTGATCAAAGATAAGATATGCTACTTACTTATATGTATGCATGGGGTTGTAAAAGAGTGACTGATTAAAAACACCAAAAACATGAAAGAAACGCGTCAAGTAGATTTAATATGACAAGATAAAGCGAGGTCTCTGGGAACCACCACAGATAGATAGCCACTCACAGTCACTTAATTAAAAAGACATTTAGAGGAAGAAAATGGAAAGGGATTGATGAAAATGGACTGTGTATACGGATTCTGAGAAGCGTAGACAGCAAATTTAGTGGCTTGAGAAATTAAAGAAAGCATGAGGAAAATAGAAGAGAAAAGGGTAGATTATTATTTAGTTCCAGTAATAGGTAAATGAAGAGAGTAAAAGTTAATTTAGCAAAAGAGATAGCGATATAGAAAAATGACCATTGCCAATAAGTTAGGGGTCCACGGGTTGGTCACGAGAACAAGAGCAGAATAGCCAGTGACTACGGACGGTATACAAGCTGATGGAACCTAGCAGCTTGCAGTAAAAGGACCAAATAACCTCTTCCTCTATGTGAGCGAGGATTTTGTTTGGTCTTCAAGGGAAGACTTTCAATGCAATTTCGGTCGTCAAACGTGTAGAAAAAAATTAAAAAATAAAGGTTCTTTTTCGAATCTCAACAGGAGTTGCATGTCTCTTGTTCCTTCCCTTGCTGCAACTGCACTTAGCATACAATGCAAAGAAATGTGGAATGGAACATGGTAAAAAATGTAGCCACGCCATTACACTTAAAAAACAAGCCCTGTTTTCGACAATTTCCTTTCTCAATAATCACAATTGAAATCCATAGTTTCCTACCACAAATGTCGGAATTTCTCTTCAAATAAACAAAATTTATTATCCATATTCATCATATTTACTCAGCAGATGTTATAATGTAAATTGGAAAATGAAAAAAATAATTCTGTTGATTTGAGGATGGACACTGCTTCGTGAGGCATGAAAGCTTAATTTTTACTCACTAATTGTTGTATTAATCAAACATTCTATAATCACTTCTTTTTATTGTTCGTTACGTGAAATAAAATATATTCCAATCTATTCTATTTAAATGCCTATAGTTGTATTTTAAAGATAGCTTGCTCGTTTTTTTTTCTCCAAAAATGCAACGAATCTGTGACTGTTATTTTGGCTACAGCTGCTCTTAAGATTATGATAGGGATTCACTTTTTTACCTCTGACTTTCTTTTTACCAAAGTAAAGGAAGGTATCCTGTTTTCCTATCCATGATGTCCGTTGGATTTCGTTTTATTTGCATGAATTGTGGATAAGGTTCGATAAACGATGGTGACGAATAGGCCTATACCAATGCTCAAGTTTCGCTTTGTTTAACTCATTTGTTTGGAAGAAATAATGGACTACAATTGAACCTCTCCCCCGCCAAGTTAAAAAATAAAGCTTTCATGCCAAACGTTATTCGTTGTTTTAATTAATTTCCGTGGTCTTTTTCAAGCTTTATGGCTTCAACTAGATAAATGTATTCTTCAAATTTCTCTAGGGATCATAGTCCAGTTTTACAGTCTTTTTCAGGACTTTTTTTTCAACATTATATTTGTCTTTGTTCTGTTCATCTTTGAACCTATTTTTTTCACCTTCCTTTTTCAGATCATTTGATATGTTTTGTAAAATTCTGCCAATAATGAATTATCATCACAGTACTTGAATTATCTTTTTTTCAAATCTATTTTTTTCCTAAAATGTGCTTTCAATGTTCGCTGAAAAATGTTCAAATCCCCTTGTCTCGCTCAATCGCTATGTTACTTGGATTTTTACTGAAATTTCATATATATATATATATATATATATATATATATATATATATATATATATATATATATATATATGTGTGTGTGTGTGTGTGTGTGTGTGTGTGTGTGTTGATTGTAAAAATTTTCCGGCTGCTATACCCTTGGCTACCTGGTCACATCCCCAGTGAACCCCACACAAACATACAATCAGCATGCACCTCTGTGATTGAACTTCCTCACGATTGAATATCCCCTAACGTGTGTAGTTTTAGCGTGATCAAATCATGATTCAATCCATGATTATACTTACCTAGAACCTAAACCCTTATGAACGTGAAAATGCAATAATCATACTGGTCAACACTAATTTTAATATCAATTATCAAATAGATTCCAGAGTAACTTCTGTTGAGATAATAGATGTCCTTGCATTTAAGAAATCTTCCCGCTCTTCCACTGTAATTTTCATGTATATACATCAGCTGCTTTGTTCATATATGTATACTTGGTTTTCAACCTGATCTCAGATATCATCATCATCATCATCATCATCATCATTCTTTTAACGTCTGTCGTTGAACATAGATCTTCCCCATGATTCGCCACACGTCTCTGTCGTGGGCGTCACAGGGCCAATATTTTCAAAGTTTTTCTTGTTCATCTCTCCATCTTGAATTCGGTCAGCTTCGGTTTCGCGTGTGATCAATGTGGATCAATTTTGTGAGTCGTGATGTCCATTTGTTGTCCGTCACTCTTACAACTTGGCCTACCCATTGCCATTTAAGTTTTCCTAATAGATTCTATGATGTCTCTGACTTCCGTTTTCTTCCTTATGTACTGTGCTGTCTTGTGATCTCTCCATGTGTGGTTGAGTATGTTTCTCTCAGATGTGCAGTGCATGCTTTTCAGTTTGCAGGTCTGTATCTTTGATTGGTTTCATGTTTCACCCCCAGAGGTGCTTATCTGGAGGATGAATTGGTTGTACACCCTTCTTTTTCCGGATTAATGGGATCTTCTTACTTTTGAAGCTTGAGCTTGCTTTCCCGAAGCCTTGCCATCTTAAAGTGTTTCTTTGCTTGATGTATTCCTTTTCAGATGTAATGCTGTACAAAGTCAGTGGATCTTTCCCTTTGTTTTTGCTGTGTTCATTAGCCACAAACGTAGCGGATTGGTTTGGGTTTGTTTTAGCAGCGTCTTTGCGATAAACTCATACATTGGCGTAAAACATTAAAAATTGAATTCAGTCAAGAATTCGGATTGGAGGTGAAATTTCCCCTGTAGCTTTGTATTCTACTGGGGATGTCCGTCGTCTCAAACAAGAGCCTATTCATTAAAATGATGTTATTCCTTTAATTCGGCACACCCAATATACCCAAGATAATTTCAAACATCTTTGAAAAGAAAAGCAAGTTTCTTATTGCAGTGCTTTGTGACTGGTCTCCCTAACATTTACAATCAAATCACACAACGCAAACAAGGTACAAACAAACGTCGGGACTTTTTTTTACCCCAACATTGGACCACAAAAATTAAATAAAACGATATGGATATGTTATTCTTTTGCAAAACATACGTGTAATTTGAGTGTTCGTGATTCTTGGCAAATGGATTTGAAAAGTGAATGCTTCCTTGTTTTCGACGATATAGTTATCCCCTTCTTCCTCCCCGTCAGTTTTTCATCTCACGGAGCGGGTGGACACCGCCTACATCAGAAATCGTTGGTATATGTCGTTGCAACAATTCATACCCATATTGACAAACAATTTGCTTTTCAACAGACTCATAAAAGCCTATCAATTTAAGCGCTATAGCTTTTTGAAGTGAAAAGATTCATAGAATAGCGTAGGTACTTCAAGCCACCGACAGCAAGTAGAGAAAATAGTGAAGCGAGCCAAATGAATAAAACCATCCAAAAAAACAACAAAAAAAAACGAAGAGAAACCTAAAGCTGAAGACTCCTCAGATGACAGTCCGTGGTCTATGAAACAAGCCGCCTTACAAACAAAAAAAGGAAGGACCTCCGACCAGATAACTTCACCATTGACTTACTAAAAAAGCCTGGTAAAGTCTTTACTCAAAACCTAGTCATCTTATTCGAATTACGCCTGAAACAGTGTAAAGTCCCAGAAAATTGGAATATTGCAATCATCATGATATCATATAAGAAATGAACTCGCATGATCTAAACAACTTCTGGCCAATTCACCTATTCAAGTGATTCTACAGGCTTTACAACGAAGTGATCACGAAGTGATCACGAACGAATCACCGAAACCCTGGATGAAAACCAACCATGGGAACAGGTTGTATTCAAAGAAGCTATTCAACCATTAGCAATCTCCAACAGATCAATCAATTAAAAGAGAAGGCAGCAGAATACAAGATGCCCTCCGAAACTTGGGCCGGGAAAATAAAGGAATCAGAGTAGATGGTGAATACTCAAGTAAACTAGGATTTGCTGATGACATCGTCTCTTTTGCTGGGAAACTTTATGATCACTAAATAATGCTAGACAAACTGAATGGAAAAAGCAAGAAAGTAGGATTTCAAATAATCTTCAGTAGAATAAATATCATGTACATGTTGACAATGAAGACAAAACGATCAGAACTGAAGATGCAGAATTGAAAAAAGTAGACCACTACATCTACATCGGACAAAAAATCCCCATCAACTGTCAAAAGAAGAAGAAATCAACCAAAAATCAATGTATGGTGGCAAGTTCTCGATGGAGGAAGCTCAACCTTCAAAAATCACATTAATCATAAAAAGAAGGATGTACAACTAATGCATCCTATCAGTAGTCACCCATGGAGCCTAAACATTGACCTGAAAAGTCGGGCATATGAAGTGAATCATGCCTAACTTAAGATGGAGAGATCGCAAAACACTATTGTATATTAGAGAAACACAGGAGATTTCAAGACAACATTCAAATGGCAATGGGTTGGTCATGTTGCAAGGTGGTCAGACATCACAACTCACAACGATGATAATGATGAAATTCAGTATGAAACAGAATGGAGAATATCGTCGTTTTATGCGACATTTTAATCATTAACATCAGAATTACCCTTTTTTCCATAATCTGGACCCAACAATGTATCATGAAAATACGTGATTTTTTCCCTGAAAGTTTATTACTTATCTTTTCCCTTCATATAATTACCTTGAAATCAGGAGTTTCTAAACCGACCAAACAGTCTATCCATCATGTTATCTTGCATTTCCGATGTCTTGCTGGATATTTCATGCTTTTTTTTGTAATCACTTTCCCAGAAAATGAAATCTAAATTTCTCAGAATTGTGTCTCTGAGGAAGTCATTTCGCGCATCACGTTCGTAGCAAAGTGGAGATTTTTCGATATTTCAGTGTTTTGGAAACGTATAAACGCAGAGCCATGTTACATCCCCATGAGCATTAGTGCAGAGTAAATATCAATAACCCCGACCAAAGCACATACATACGTATGAATAAATGAATAAATCAGTGTTATACCCTTTGATACTCGATACGCGGACTCGTGATTTGCTTGAACATAGTTATTCACTAACCTTAGTTTAAGCTGGCTCAGGACTATAGCAACAGGACACCCGGTGGGAATCCAATTCACAACATCCATATATTGGTCTGCAAGACTGTCTTGTGGGTGACTCTCAGGAATACATATACATGAGTATGTGTGTGCATGTGCATATACATGCATACATACAGGTATATGCCCCAAACTGTTCAGATTGAATATCCAATGTATATACATGGAAATATATATTTACATGGACTTATTTGTACATAATCATAAATGCATTAATTTGTATTTGAAACTCTATTTGGGCAACACACCGTCTTGATAGGGTGAATTTGCCAGTTGGTCTAGACATTTAAGTAGAAGATACAATTAAAGAAATCGACAGAAGCAAGAATCGAACCTGCGCCCAACAGGAGCTCGTCTTGATGTGACGCTGCTTTTACCATATAGCTGGACAGATAGCTGATAAGTTGGATTACTACTCATAAGTAAAGTATGCTCGTTCACCACCAAGTCAAACTAATATCTCTAAAATTGGTACTCAATACCTTTGTGCAAAGTACTTAACATAAGGACTCTTCTCAGGGCAAAGGGGGTTAAGGCCAAATCACGTTAGATACAATAATTCTCGTGAGATCAACGGGGTTAACTAACGTCGATTCTGATCAGAATCTCGATGGGTGACCATTGAGAAATACAAGGTGGCATAAGCTTTGACAGGACTGGAGAGCCAGAAGTAGGTCTTGATAACAATTAGTCGTATCTACAAAACCCTGCAATTCCGTTGATAAGGTTATAAGCGGGAAACTATGATACATACATAATCTTACTCTTGGTCTTCTTAATGCCAAAATCAGATGTTAAGATTATCAATGGCGATTTGCTGACTTGATATATTATCCCTAATGTTGGATACATTTAATAAACACGCTAAAGTGATAGACAAAGCAAAGATTATCGCTGACCACTAACTTTTGATTTAGAAATTTAGCATTGGTTCGTTTTCTTCTAAAACTTTTCTGATTTAAAACACTTAAAACAGACCTGCAGAGATTAAGTTTTAATAGGTTGTATCTTATGAATA
Source organism: Thysanoteuthis rhombus (assembly GCA_963457665.1). Classification (NCBI taxonomy): domain Eukaryota; kingdom Metazoa; phylum Mollusca; class Cephalopoda; order Oegopsida; family Thysanoteuthidae; genus Thysanoteuthis; species Thysanoteuthis major. Next base: position 52,888,714 of record OY735216.1, on the reverse strand, counting down.
GAGCATTAAATAAACTGTACTCTGAATGTAAGAAAAAAAAATGTTTGATTCAATTTATCAATTTAATGATTTATTTAAACATTCATCATCATTTGATATTGACATGATGTACCTTTTTGGAAAGCTATACGTCAGATGATATTTCAACTCTCAATGAGAAAGCTGCATGTGAAATAAATCTTCCTAAATGACGTAAAACTCTGCTACTGTCCGATCCAATATCCAAATAATACACATACCGTAGACACTAAAAAATGAAAGAAACAATGAATAGGAAGCGAAACCGAACCATTTCGATATCAGGCTTTATACAAGACATTGTATGGTAACCGCCACAGCAAAAACCAAAATCAATCATCATCATCATCAGCAGCAGCAGCATCATCATCATCATCATCATCATCATCATCATCATCATCATCATCATCATCATCAGTCTTTTATCGTCCGTGGCTAGACATAAGGCTTCCACAAGATTTGCCACATCTCTCTATCGTGGGCGTCAAAGAGTCAATATTTTCTGAAATTGTCCAGTACGTCTCATCATTTCATATTCTGCCGGCCTCGGTCCGTATTTGATCTCTGGGAATTCATGCTGTGAGTCGTGATGTCCATTGTTTGTCTGTAATTCTTGCAAAATGACCATCCTATTAGATTCTATAATGTCTCAGACTCATGTTTTCCCCCGTAATACACTGTGACGTCTTGTGGTCCCTCCATGTGAGGGTGAACATGATCCTCTCATATACACATTGCATGGTTCTCAGTTTCATTGCCAATCTCTTGGTTAGGTTCCGTGTTTCAGATCCGTAGGTGACCATGGGAGTATGCATTGGTTATATACTCTTCTCTTTAGGAGTAACAGAATGTAAAGATCATCTTTTGTTTTTTTAACGATATATCTGATGAAGCTGCATTGCTGAATAGATTTTCCTAAATGTCATAATACTATATATATTTAAATTTACATCTGCACACACATACACACACACACATACATGCACCTGCGCTTACACACATGCACACACACATGCACACACACACATGCATACACATACACACACGCACACACACATATATATACATATATATATATATATAGTCAAGCAAATATGGTTAGATGCAAAAGGATGGCAGCAAACAAATTATATCTATCTATCTATCTATCTATCTGTCTATCTATCTGTCTACCAATCATGTTTTGTGCAATGTAAGCTTCCAATTTCTCCTCTTTTTTCCCATCTGTCATCTTGCACAAGGATAAACAAAATCTGCCTCAGTCTCTTTTTTTATACTATTGATCCCGGTCTGTCTCATCTCGTCTGAGAATTTCTCTTCAAGCCTGTGGGTACATTTATGAAATTGGGATATTTACATACATTAATCACGTCTGAAAATTGATTCAGCTTTTGTCGTTTTCTGCCGGTGTTGCTAGCCACCCCATATCCGATAGAAACCAATAATCTGATGTATTTGTTTGCTTTTTTTATTCATTCACCTTGTGTTTTCCATTATCCAATATGGAAAATCTTTCGCATCGAAATGTTGAGGTTCTTAAAGCATCAATTATACATTGAATGCATACTACCGGCTATAACTTGAGAATGCAAAACATGGAAATTAACAATACGAACTGAGAACCGATTTAGAATCCCTCAGAGAGCCATGGAAAGAGTAGTGCTGGGGAAAATTCCAAGAGATGCACATAGATCAAGATGGATCCAGGGGAGAAACAATTGATTAAGCAATAAAAATGGAAATGAGATGGACACTTAGCAAGAAGACATGATAATAGGAGGAGCAAAAGACTAACGGTATAGAAATTGCAGTTGTCATAGAAAGATAGGAGTCATCAGGGCTGCTGCTGCAGATAAACATATATATATATATATATTGTACTGCCCAAATGATAATAGTGAGCTTAGCAAACGAGCTAAGAAGGAGTACAATAAATGACACAACAGGCTAACAACAATGAAACACTGGGAATTGGGCAAACGACTGGGATTCGACCATGCAGACAAACAGTATCTGCATGAACCGGAAACAGTTTTAGGAAAAACAAAAACAACTCCATCCAAGCAAGAAGGCCGTGTCTGGTAGTTTCGGACATGGGGCTGATAATATACCAGATGATTAACATTTCTGTGTCTGCGAGTCTCAGAGTATAAATGCGAGATAGTGAAAAGCTGGAGAGACACTTTGACTTGGCGACGGCATTGAAGAAGTTGAGGGACATGAGAGTCAGGGTAGTACCAATGATAGTACGTGCACTCGCTACAATGCAAAAGACATCGAAAACAATATCAGAAGAGCTTGAAATAAGAGGAATGGTTGAGACTATGCAGTTCACAGAACTACTTAGGTCTGATTGAATACCGAGGAGAGTACTGGAAATATGAGATCTACGCCCTACGTTGTCAGAGATGGTCGAAGATGAAAATAACATTCGTCGAGACGGTACAAACCACAGGGGGCCTGGAGACCTGACAAGACTTGCTGTCACTCAATCTTCAGTTGCCACCACCGGAAAATTGATGGCAAAATGCAAATAATAATAATAATAATAATAATAATAATAATAATAATAATAATAATAATAATAATAATAATAGTAATGATAATAATAATCACCACAGAACCAAATACAAAAAGACTATGGAGTAATAATAACAAACCAGTATAAAGCTGCAAAAATATCCATACCATGCAAGAGAACTGGAAGCATTGTGAAATGTGATGGTGATAACCATCCATCACCCCCATATATATATATATATATATATATATATATATAATTATCAAAAACCTGAAATACCTCTGAAGATCATTGCAAAATGGTTAGAAAATTGAGAAATCAGGAGAAGAATCGAAACAATCTAGATGAGTACGAATACATAATAGAAAACGTAAATTCTGATAACATATATATATATATATATATATATATACATATATATATATATATAGATATATATATATATATACATATATATATATATATATATATATATATATATATATATATATATATATATATATGATTTGTATCGTACAAGCAATCTTCTATGTACAGAAAAAAAAAGATGATTTTGAACTAAACATTTGATGAAAAAAATAGAGGCAGAGTTTTGATGTTAGCAAAAATGAAAAAAAAACCAGGCAAAAACATATACAAATTGTTCATTTTTTTTTTTTTTTGTAATTCACAGTTGTTTTCCGAAGCTGTGTTAATCACAAGGAACACTGAAGTTTTGATGTATTTTCACAGATCATAGCTTTGAAATTATCATCTTTTCTTTATTTCACGTCCAAGTTTTATCTTTTATATACATTTTTATGTATCTTATTTCCTTTCTCTCACTTTATGTAGTAAGATTTATTTCACTTTATGTAGTAAGAATTATTTCACTTTATGTAGTAAGATTTTTAGAACCTCAACCAAGATAGTCAACAGAACAGTTCACGTAAGTTTCTTCAGTTTTTGAACTAATGTAGCTGGCGATGTATGCATGTATCGCACGTACCGGCTGGAAGAAGGCTGACAGTTTCAATATTTACCTCTTGTTGTGTTTGGAAAAACATTTGGGGGGGGGGTTATTTTAGAAAATTCCTACCTAAAAAGGTCTTTAGCGAAAGGGGTCAATTTGCAATGTAAGTTTATGCTGAAGTGACCTCTTAGTTTATTACTTACAGCATTCTCGCTTGTACTTTTGAAAATTCAGACTTCATTTCAGTGATAACTGTCCAACAAAAGACGACAGACGTCAATTATATATTGTTCACCACTTTTTTCAATTTTTCAATTGATCACTCAATACGATATGCTGCCATGACGGTTTTCATTGGGTGACTAACCACACTTTTTTCTTTTATTTTTCATTCTTTTTTTCTTTTTTCGTTTTTTTTAGCTTTTTAATCGCCCCTAATAACTCTAGATCTACTTACTACTATTCTTAAGACGCGTTAATCAAGTCGTGGTAAGATCAAAACTTAGAGATCTGGTCTCGCTCCTAAACTCAAATCTGCCCTTTTATATCTAGACCAATATCAGTTCTATTCAGAGTGAACAGTTTGTTTGCTAATTGTGTCATTCACATGAACCTTCACGAGCTGATGACACAGATGTGATGTCGTGGCAGATTGGGGGTTTTACCTCATGAGGCGATGTACTGCTCAGTGAGGTTGAATCCAAAAAACTGAGGATTCAAACCGAAAGATCACCGTGTTTGTGTTATTGTGAGAATACTGCCAGGTTTAAAGATATTTTTGCTGATAGCCTACTTAAACGGTTGCGTATGTGGTATCTCTACATTAAATCGACCTTGTGTCGTATTCAGTTTTCGTGGTGGATCAAACAAATAGGCTATGTCTGTCGACAATCCAGTGTGGTTGGTGGATAGCTATATCTGTCTGTTTGCTGCCTCACCAAGGGACGGTATTACTCCTATTTTAACAGTTTTCTCTTGTAAGCAGGAGAGATCTTACACTTTGTACATAGGTTGTTTTTGAAGAAGTAAGTTTAGTCTCTTGTCAGTATGTGCTAGTATCGAAAACTACATATTTTTAACGATTATACGCTGATGTTCGTTGGTGATTGAATCCCTTCCAGTACATAATCATATAATGTTGGTTGTCATTTTGAGAACCTGTATGTGTTACCCCGGTGCGTCAGCTGGTTTTGTCGTTAAAGCAGCGAAAATATTGTCATTGCTGGTTTCATCGTTTTTGTCAACCTTTTCTCGTCATTTTTTTCAGTTGTGGATTGTGGTGTCGAGCAGATGCCATCGGTTTTGTTCAACCTCCAGGGTTTTCGCATTTTATGATTGCTACGTGCTATATTTTGGCCAGGTGTCTCTCGCTCGCCTGTTAGCTTTTGGATCTTCTAAATTCGTTGATGGGTTATATATGCCAGCTTATCGAAAGTTTTGTTGGAGATCGTGATCGTCGCAACCATTAAACGGTGGTCCATGGACGCTTTGGCAAAAATGTCAGCCGTGTGTTGTTGACTATAGAGACTACTTTGTATTTGGTGAGTCGGCTAATTACAAAAATGATGTACTTCCCGTTTGCTCTGGTCCACCGGCGATGTATTGACAATTCTCTCCAGAGCTCTGTGGGTGTTTCTGATGGTTACATCGGATCCTTATGTTTAGTTAGAGTTCATGACTGGCATGGAAAAATATCCATTAGCCATTTGCTCTATGAACGTGTTCATTCTTGGTAATCAATCTCCGTTTCGAGGTTTCCTTTTCATTCTTGTACTACTTGGGTGGCTATTATGGGCTATCTGGAGTAATAGGGATCTGATGTTTCATGAACCTGGATATGTATCAGTGCAAGGTATGGTGATCTTTTTGCCCTTTGGTCGGGGGGCCATCAACCATGTTTACTTCTGTTCATCGATGATGCTATACCGATGGTATAGTTGGTTTATCTCCTTTAATACCTTAGTTATGATGTTTTGGAATTTCTGGTTATTCTTAGCTTAAAACACGGAATTCATCTTGTGAAATAGCGTCTGGTTAATCTTTTAGTTGACTCTACGTAGATGAATTTTGCCTCCATTATCGATAAGGGAGCAAGATTTACAATCATAGGCTAATTTGTCTTGATCAATTGGACTCAGTTAGCTGCTTCCATAGTCGCATGGCATATTTTTCCAGGGTGGTACTTCATCTGGAAGTTTCTGGATTGTGACACGATTTGCTGCAATTGTTGTATAGGGAGGTAGTTCCTATTCGTTCATTTCTCTGCAGGTTATATGTGGCATCCCTGTCTTTAAGCCGATTGCCCTCTGTCTTGCTGTTTCGTGGGGTTGGGACCTTCTGCAAGAGCATTCTCTTTGGGGCATTTATCAGTCATTCCAAATATGACAGTATCTTTCACTACGTCGCCCTATCTGTAAAGCTGATTTTCAAAGTCAAGAATATGTACCTTTTTTTTCTCAGGGTACTTTGCAAAATCCATCCAGTTACATTCTCCCCTCTTAGTTGACAGGAGTTTATCCTTGGCTACTGTGCGGTTGACGAGGCGATTGAATTCGTCTTCTCTTCTCTTTACAGCGTTGATATATGTGTCTGTAGACACTACTGCCTCTGTAGCTGTGGATGGAAAATCATCGAATACAACATCGCTATAGACTTTCAGAAACTTTTACCACTTCTTTAAAATTCTGCCTTTTGGGGGGAATGATCTTTGATGAGTCGTTTGTAGTGCTCACGTACGTCATCCGAAATTAGAACCAGATGCCTAAGCGTCAATGAACTGATATATCCGAAAGGTTTCTTTGTCGAGGTCTTTTCAGAGTCTGAAGCGATTCAGGATTACTTCACTAGCTTCACACGGGTTCTTATCCCGTTTTCGTCGGTGATATTTTCAGGACGCCTGAATCCAGTTATGACAAGATCAGAACTTAAAGGTCTAGTCTCGCTCTTGAACGCACGCGTGTCCTTTCATATATAAACTCATATCGCTTCTATAAAGGGTTAACAGCTATGTATGCGTGCAATAGAAAATAGTGGCTGGCTTTGTATGTCTATTGCCAGCACACAAAGGACGTTATTACTCCTAATGTAACGGACTTACATTGTTAGAAGGCGAGATGTTACATACTTTTATTTCTATCATACTTTCGCTACTTTCTCTCCTTTTTTTGCTGAAGATTGGTTGTGATTTTACAGATTATAGTCGCCACATGATATTTTATCCGTTATACATCTAAGTTGGAAGTTCTATCTGACATTTCATTTTTTTTTCACTCCATTTATTTTTGTTATTTTCAAGTAGGTGCACCCGTCTTTATTTCAAGTTTTCATATTGTAAGCTTTTTATTCCCTTCATTCTCTCTTTTTTTTTTTTTACTTTTTCTTTTTTCTTTATTTTTTTGACAGGTAAATGGGAAAGATTGTTGAGAAAAAAAAGGACAAGATCCGACTGAAACGAAACAATTTTGGAGTGGTTTACAGGGAATCTGGAAAGAAAACATATTTACATCGAGAAAAAAAAAACTCCAAGGAAAATTGCAAACGGGGTTATTTTCACGTTTCACAATTCTTGAGTTTTCTGGCTAGATCAATTTATGCTGCTTCCAGTTTTGCACAATAGTCTGTTAGAGTTCTTACATCTTATATTTGGCCTCTAGTGGTTCCTCTTTTCTCCAGGATAATATCTGGTTTTTGATTATACCATTTATCTAGATGGTAAAATCCAAATAATTCGTACGACCCCCAGTAAATCACTTTCACTATACAGTTGTCTCTATTTTGTATTGTTTCTAGGCTGACATCTTTACAATCTCATCACCGCCTCCACACACATGAAAATTACTATTTTGTCTTGTCTATTTTGGCTCTGGAGGTTCGGAGTGCCGTTGGGAATCGGATCGGCGAGCCGAATTCAGAATCTGACAGAAGCAGTTTACTTCACTTCGCACTAATGCACTTGAGAAGGGCATAAATCAATTCCATCTCCCTACAGCTATGGGTATATAAGAGGGGAATCGGGGCTCTCTGGCCATGGTTGTCCACCGGTCTATGAGATGGACAACTATGATTCCAAACCAGTATGAAGAAGGATTGGCTATGGCAATCTATCTTGTCGTTGATACACACATGATGGAATCATTTTATGGTGTCCCAAAGACCATTCAACGGTTTATGAAATATTTACATATTCACATGTAAATCGGTTGTTCTCGAGAACTTGTTCTGGGCTGCTATTTTCTATGCATCTTTCGGGAAGAGGGATATTCCCCTCTCTCTCTCTCTCTCTCTCTCTCTCTTCATTTATATCGATTTTAATATTTACATATGTATGTATGTATGTATGTATGTATGTATGTATGTATGTAAGTAGCTATTCGGTATAGTCTACGAAAGTATATGCATGCATATACGTGAGTATCTATCTTTTGAGTTTGAATGTATCTCTAATACTCTCTCTTTAGTTTTTCTTCTCGCTCGTTTGCCCTTTAAATCATTTTCATTTAACCCTAACACTATTCTTTCTCCTGTTTCCATTTAGTTCTCCCCCCTCTCTCTCTCTGTATCTATTGCATCTTTGATACAGAAGTGCTCTGTCCCTCGAATTGTATGCTAATCAGAAGAGTATCACATTAGTGAGGCCGACCTATGGAGACCTACGGTGATTTATCATTTTACACGTAAATTCATACTCTAACATACGGTGTCCAAAATCATTCCTGGGATTTGATTCGAATATGTTTATGTGTGTATAAGAGGTTTTTAACATTCTATTGCTTGTTCCACTTCAGAGCAGATCTGCCTGAGAAGGGATGCCTTCTAACCACGGCAGCTGTTCGGTTCTGTAGCTCTTAGGGATGACTGTAGCATGATTACATCAGGACAGATATCAAGCTAACAGTCTTGGTTGATGATGCTCTTTTAATTGTTGCATTTCTCTCCAGCACTTTTTGAACTCTCCCCTTTTTGTTTTGGGATTTCTTCTTTCTTTGTACTATCGTTTGTTTATAAGTGTTTCCTTTCACCTTTTACGTACTCATTACCTTCGCCGTCTTAATGCTTCTCTTCCCCATGATTTTTTTTCTCATCCTAATTTTGTTCTCTAAGAACTAATTACCAGTGTACAGAATTTACAGACGTATTATGAAGCTATTGATCGAATGTCAGATCCAGGTAGGGTTCCAAGTCTAATTTAGCAACAGGGATATTCTTATCACTCCATTTACATCTATATATCTTAATACTTACATATATATATATATATATATATATATATATATATATATATATATATATATATATATATTTATATGTGTGTGTGTGTATGAGTGTGTGTGTGTGTATGTGTAAGTAGCTATCAGTAATAGTCTGTAAAAATGTATGTATGTACGTAGATGGGTATCAGTCTATTTAGGCTGAATATATCTTTCATACTCCTTTTTTTTCTCTCTCGTTTGCTTTTTATGTCATCTTCTTTATAACACTATTCTTTCTCTTGTTTCTCTTTTCTCTCTCTCTATCTCTCTTCCCCCCTCTCTCTCTGTATATATATATATATATATATATATATATATATATATATATATATATATATATATGGGGTGGGTATTTCTTGCTTTTTTGTTACTCAGCTTTCCCATCTCAGTACTCCACTGATATACAGCACTCTCGAATTCCTGGTCCTTCAATTAAGCAACAATTTGAGCAAATCCTGTTGTCACAAAAGATTTCCTGGGGTTGGAAGAAAAAAGAAGAACAATAACACAGAAGATATGGAATCGACAACAGAACAAAACCCGAAAAAGATTGGAGAGGAACGAACAGAAGGAAAATAATCCTAGAGAAAAAAGAAAAAAAGAAGAAAAAAAAAGAAAGTAATTAAGGAAGGAAAAAAAAGTGAATGCAATGGATCCAAAATGACATTTTCGATGTTGGAACACAAGGCATTATTGTGGAAGATGGCTGAAAATTCTAGAACCTCAGCAGGAGTTATGCAGATATTGGCAAGCAAATCAAAATGTCATTTTCCCCCTACGATGTCTATTTTGAGCTCAGAAGTGAAGCTTTATCACATTTTTTTTACTGGTGCCAGCCCATCATTGTTGATGTACGACAACCTTTGTTTCGGAACTAACCATTGTTAGCACCCTCATTGTCTAACAGAGAGGTTTATTAGAGATGCCAATTATATAAGATGAAGCAATTAACTCTAATCAAGAGATAAAACCAATGCAAATTTATCCAAACATATTATGACATTATATACAAATATTTGTTTGTTCGTACTCTAATGTGATAATCTTATTGATTAACTTGCACTCCTGTTATGACATACCAAAGAAAATTTGATCATAGAAACCCTGAAGAGTTCATGTCTGATCACACATCAAAACAGCTTGAGCAGATTTGGGACTTATAGAAAACTTAAAATTAAGATACGTAAATTATTAAAAAAAACTTCCAAATAAGATAGTGGTAGGCTGCATGGTGCTGATCCATCCATGAATAACCCGGTCGTTTCTGACTGATATATTCTAATATCATGATAATTATGTCTATCTGTTTGTCATCTTTTCAATCAGTCGGTCTGCCTGTCGCACATTTGAAATGAAAAAAAAAGTTTATGATGAAAGGGACTGGGGTAAAGGTAATGTTCTGAGGATGAAAATACAATGCAAAGACTGTGAAGAGGGGAAGATGAGATAAATAAGGTAGGGGTTCACAAAAAGGGGTGAGGACAGGAAGTAAAACAAGCTGGAAATGAACTCGAGTGTCTTTGAGCAGAAGGTTTAGATGACGGGCGGGGATGGCCATTACAGGCAGCTCCGACGAGTTATTCAGATGCTACTGTGTTTCAAATTTCCTTTCTTAAGTACATTGTTAGCAAAGCAACGGGCATTTTACAAGCTGCAGATAAAAGACGGCGATTCAATTATGCGTTAATTTTGCTCCCTGGTGTATCTGACAAACAACTACGGGATAATTTTGCAACGAAAGATTAAGCACTGGTAAGCATTCTATTTTTTCAAGGTGTTGCCCGAGAGTTCCATGTTCATGGGGCGTTCTATAATTAGAACCTGTGCGTAATACTTTCGGTAATACTATCTAGCAGCCAGCAACGTGAACGTGGCCGTCAAAATAATGAAGGTGGCAGAGGGGAAAATAAATTGAAATATATGTGCGAGAGAGCAAATGTTAGATTGTGAAAACAGGAAATGTTGAAAACGGTAGAAAGGTTGTTATTAACACCGGAGCATTTGGATTTAATATTTATAGTACCAATTATCCCTGTTATGTTATACTTTCCTAAATGACTGGATAACTTTTTTCCCTAAACAATGGCACTCTATGGGCGGAAAATATGGCTACAAGGGTAACTTGATCTCGTGATGATAGGAAAAGTGGCACCGATGCCTTGTAATTTGAAAGGTATATATATATATATATATATATATATATATATATATATATATATATATATGTTTGTGTGTGTGTATGTGTTTGTGTGTATTTTTGTGCGTGAGTGTATGTGCATACATACAAACATATACACATAAGTGAATTTTCATACGTGCATGTATGATTAAATGTTCAAAAACGGATATATATATATATATATATATATATATATATATATATATATCATTAATCGTCAGAAAAAAAATGATTTCAATTATTTAAGAGAACGTGTGTTGGTTCAAACCCATGTCAAAGTTGACAAAATATTGTAATTTTTCCAGATCTAGAGCTTTCGATTGCTCTCCCAGTCATCATCAACATCTTTGAAATTAAAGTTAATTTTCACAAATTTTATAATACATTCATAACAAAGTCGTAAAAGTAATATGGTAACAAGTGATCAACGGAAAAAAACACATACCATGCACACATATCTGTGAGCTTAATCGCGTTATATATATATTATATATATATATATATATATATATATATATATATATATATATATATATATATATATATATATATATATATATATATATACACACACATTCATATATAGTTTAGAAAGCTTCACAGATTTAAATACTAAAAATGAAAAAATTTTCCAAGGACACTTTTATATCACTCTTGTCACAATTTTCCAATATCTGTCAATGCAATTTATATATTTTTTCCAGTGCTTTTCCCTGTTTTGCATATTTTTTTTTGTAATTATGATACAATATATAATTTTTCTCTTGTTGGGATCTTCAGTTATTTACCATGTAACCGTTTCGGGGATTCTAAAAACAGAATAGTTGCAATAACATTCACCTTCTCCTTTTCTTCTTATATAGTTTATGCCATACATGTTGTAAATTTTCCCACCGTCCATCAAATGTTTTTTTTTTAATCACTTTGAATTATCAAAAAAAGTATTCTTTTATTTTGGTTGAAACGAAACCACTTTCTAGTGGAATGTAACATCTTAATGGGTGATTCCATGTTAGATCTCCCAACCTGCCCTAGTACCTACCAGTCAGAAGAATGAACCAGAGGATTACATTTAGGCCTCTCCCTGGATCCGTCTCATTTGGCTGCCTTATGCCCCTAACATTGATACAAATTGATTCATTTACATATACACTATTCATTTATTCAACTTTTATACTCTCGTTAACATACTCTTAGACTTATTGTTGTCATTTCACTACAGTCAGGCTGATAAGTTTTGAAGGGATCAGGATGTCTAATCATGGCTTGTTGAATTGTCTAAAAAATTTTACCAAATTCGCCGACTTGGCTGACCATTTTTACAACTTGAAATAAAATTTTCGTTATCAAACGAGAAATCTACAAGTTGCTCTAGCAATTCTCGAATATTCCAATAATATTTTTACGTGAAATATATAAACTTGTACATTACTTGTTTTAAAAAAGCATTCTCACTATACGGAACGGGAAACTATCTCATTAATAAAACAATTTATCGACAAACATTCCATCTTCGTTCTCAATATCCAAATCTTAGAAGTTTGTTTGCATTCCTTTATGTTCAAATTTTAATTCAATATCCTTAGGATATATATATATATATATATATATATATATATATATATATATATATATATATATATATATATATATATATATATATATATGTACAAGTATGTGATTTTCCAAAGCCTTCTTCATCATTAAGAGAACATGAGTTGTCAATAATACGAGAACAATCTAAAAATGAACACACTTGCTTGATATTAGTTTTAATTTGAGATGACATGAATATATATTCGTGTCTATACAAATACAAATTTACCAATTTAGGAGTAGAACCAATTCCCATAGGGACATGTATGATCTGATGAAATAGTTTATTCCCTATTTTAAAGTAACATTCCCCAATAAGATGACAAACAGCCACTTAAAGGGTAGAAGACGTAACGTAAATATTTCCTCTTTTTCTGTTTTACACCAGAATTCTCGACATTTTGTAAACTCTATATATTTACTATTTCCTCCTGAAAATGTTAATGTATCATTTTATTTAATTCTTTGATAAGATCTTCCTGCAGAATTTCTGTGTAAAGACTACTAAGATCATAGGTTGAGATAGATTTAGACCTTTCGGGTATTTATAATATCCAATTTTTCTTTAACGGGTATGGAATTATTTATTACCTAAAAGAGATTCAAATTACTACATACTATATATATATATATATATATATATATATATATATATATATATATATATATATATATATATATATATACATATATATATACATATATATATACATATACATATACATATATATATGCATATATATATACATATACATATATATATACATATATATATACATATATATACATATATATATACATATATATATACATATATATATACATATATATATGCACATATATATATACATATATATATATATATATATATATATATATATATATATATATATATATATATATATATATATATATATCTTATTACTGAGTTTGTGTGTATATCTGTGTTTATTTCTAAAAGGTTTTCTGCTTATTGATGGGCATCAAAGCACATACACATATACATTTTGTGCATGTGTATCCATTCATTGCACTTAATCAATTTATTTATTTAAGATCCACAGAAGAAATAAAGATCAGAGACTTCCAGATCTAATGGATTTGAATGAAACAGCGAATATATTTTTCTGATCCAATTTAGTATCCACTCACGTATACAAAGTATATTCCAAGACAAAAAAAAAACCTAGCCTATGAGCAACTACATGCTTTGATCATTAAGGATGTTCATTTTCTTATTGTGTCCTTATCTATGAGTTAGTATTAAGGAGATATATACTGGTATTTCAATAGTTGTATCTTATATCGTTGAAGCTTAACGTTACACAAATGCAATAATACAGTTCTAAGATGATTTTCCCCCCTAAAAACAAATTGGCAGATAAAGAGCAATAATACCCCGGCTAAAACTCTTTCATTTTCCTGAGCAAGACATACAAAAATAAAGCAAGCGTATTAAAATACATGGCAACCAAATTAAAACCTACAGCACTTAGATACACACACACACGTCGACCAAATTTAAAGAAACACCAAGCAAATAAAAATCTGCACGATCAAATTAAAAAATTTGGCAATGAAAATTTAGAATACAACAATAGAATGAAAAAACTTAAGCGACTAAATATACATATACAATAGCATAATTTGATTAGGTGACAAGCAAATTGAAAACTGCTGCAGCTGAATTCCCGAATACGACGTTCAAATTTGAAAACACACCAAGCAAATAAAAAAAACCCTGCTGCCATCGAATTAGAAAGAAAGCAATGAAATTTTTAAATACGCCGAGTAAATTATGAACTGCTGCAATCGAATTTTTAAAAAAAAAGGCAATCAAATTTTAGAATTGGCCAAGCAAAATGAAAACACGAATGATCTGAATCTTGGTGTTGATCTTTAATTTTTCTATCGTAGTTTATAAGTTGATTTAATTATTATGAAATTTGGTTGCTGTATCTTTCAATTTTGTCGCTTTACTTTTCAATTTACCCGAAAAAAAGTATATCTTCCTGAAAAATGCGATACTAAACGGAACAATGCTATATGAGGACATTATAACATAGTAAAAGTAGTATTTGCAGACTATCAGTGTTTGTCTTACTACGTCACTCCTTGCTGAGATGATTCTCGTTATTTCAGAATACAGGATGTCCTCGTTGAGCCTAAACAAGATGGAATGAATTGATGTTGTGCGTATCATTCAGTAGAAACATCCGGGGACTGATTAACAATCATGAGGGTCGACGTATATCAATACGGGATAAACTTTTGTGTATACAGGATTAAAACATGAAAAGAAGAATGAAAAAAAGAAAACAATCTGTATATTGGCAACACTAGACTTACGAATTCGAAAAAAATAACCAAAACTGGCAGCCTTACGCACGTGTCTTTTTCTTTCATATACATTGGACATTAACCAAATCATACTGTATACTGTCTTCCATTATTATTTATTTATATGGGAAATTTGACATTACTACATTTATGAAAAAAAAAGGGGGGTGGGGAGAGAAAAAGGCGAATCAGCGGTAAATGGAGTAGCGCTGAACGGAGTCCTGTTGTGGGCAACTGCCTTTTGCGGGTAACTGTATCTCAACAATCATTCCTGCTTTTATTTGCACGTCGCACTTAGAGACTTTATCTCCATCCCTGCACTCTAACAAGGTATTCTAATAAAGATATGCCTTACAGAGATGCCATAGCTAGAAACATTGCTAGGGTTGGTTAAGTTGTTTTTTTGTCTCAATTGAGAAATGTATTATTTACTCGCCATGTTGAGTCTTCGTCATTTGTAGTGAATTTGTTGCTGAACATCTAATGCATTTCTATTCGATAATAATGATGCAATACCTCCTAATGCATATCAGATTTATAATCTAAAAAAAAAACCTCAAATGCAATATAGAGCAATTTAAGAGGAACAAACAGAGAAAGCTGAAACAGGAAGGAATTTTTCAATTAGCTTCTGTTTTGGAATTCAGATAGCAAGCTCAACGTTCAAAGACAAGAAAGCCCCATTAGTCTCAAAAAGAAAGGGTATCCAACCGATGCATCCTTCCAGTGATCAACATCGGAACAGATATAGAAATAACCCAAAATATTGATCCTCAAACTAAAAATCATACTATGTACACAAGCGAGAATCGCACTGAACATTATATAAATAGATTGCAAGACAACACAATGAATAGAGAGAAAAATAAACCAGGGATATCATATAATCTATAAGGAAACTCAAATGGCAAAGGTCTGGTAACATAGCAAGAATGTCAGACAACCAACCCTGACTCATAACGTGGATCCCAGGAGATCATATGCGAAAATGTGGCCGACACAAGTTGAGAAAGTACTGTCTCCGTAACGCCTGCGATACAGAGGCCTTGAGAATCTTGGGGGAAGTATATGTCTATAGACAGACCCTGAAATTCTAATGATGGAGATGACGTTGCTTCGAAAATCATTGTTACGGGCAGTCCAGCTTATCACATCGGATCTTGCTAATTTTATTTCAACGGCTTCATGGGTTTTAAGGTATTCGTACAGAGTTCATAAGTAGTTGGCGGTTGAAGATATAAGGTTTCATCCTCACAATGTCGGCCATATTCACCAAGCCGAAGTAAAGGTGAAGCGTCTAACCCCCAAGGGAGTACGACGTTCAGTGACCAAGTTCTTGTCTAATGCATGTGCCAGCTTACTGATCCTTGGAAATCCCAAGTCTGGTCGAGACCTGGACTTTACATCAACAAGTTTTTATGATAAACCTCTTGGCAAGATGCAAGTTCATCGATGGGATACCTCTGCTACAAAAACTTCGCTTATGGTGTACTCAATTAGCTGCTAAGTGCAGTGGGAAATTTATCAAAATGAAAAGTTTCCCATACTCTTCGCTCACACCTAGAATCGAACTTAATACCTCCGACGAGTGAGGCAGACTTCAATGAAATATTCCTGTTGCGTTAAATAAGATTCATCTGTGATTGAAGCTGAGTATGTCTTTGTCTTTGCTCCGTTTCCATCAACGATAAAGTCAGTTACTTTTTTTATGACGTAAACACGAGAAAAAAAACAGATATTTTTCAAATCTTGCGACGTAGTCTACAGAATTTGAAACAGCATTTTAGCAACATTCGATTCTGTAATAAAAACTATTCCTTTCCAATAGAATGTGAAAATAGAATGATGTACAGCTGTTCAGATTTTGTGATCCCTTAAGTTACCGGTAATAATTCTACTCTTACAATATGAGATGTTGGAAAAAAATTTTTTATTCAAATTACGGACGCTTCTTATTACCTAACAGTCTTTTTTTTTTAATTTCGAAAATACATTTGAGAAAAGAATCATGTGACATTGTGTGACGTAAAAAAAAGAAAAAGATATTCGTATTTCTCTACACTCCCTCCCTCTATCATTCTTAATGAACGTTATTAACCTATTCAAATTTAGTCTGAACGGAAAAATATTTTTAGAACTGTCGACTTTTGTCGCCGGTAACTTGATCTGATTAACTCATTGTCTTAAAATTAGAGCCGACAGCAATTTGAAACACGCTATTATTGTTTGGTCGTCAAAATACGGAGCGAAAGAATTGAACAAAACACAATTTCCCTCTAAGAGAATGAGCAAGTAGGTTACCTCAGTGCCTGGGGGTGGGATTGAACCAGACACAGTTTAGTTTCGACTTTGTACTTTTAATGAAAAAACAGTCACCGAATTAGGTCGGCGTTCCTTGGGCAGTGGTAACGATGCTAAGAGATGTGGGTTCTGCCGAAAGCTCAAGAAAACATCCGCGGGCTAATGAGGTTCATAGATTTACGAATGAATGTAGAGTCAAATTTATCTCGAGGTTCTGATTTTACATAATTCATTGACATTATACCCAAGTTCGCTTCTGGGGAAAAAAGTAAAGGTACTTTTTGATCAATTCATTTGAATACAAATATCCCATTCTTTAAAGGATTCAATACGTTACATAGAGATAGATAATGTATCAAAAACATTGAATTTGCAGACGAAAGAAAAATTCACGATCTCCAAGTAAAGCGAGACGAACTGAACAAAGGGAGCAGAAAAAGGTTGGTCTTAGCAAAGACTTATTTAAAAAAAATATCATGTAAAAAAAAAAGATTCTGAAGACAGAGACAGGAAAATCCAAGTAGAAAAAGATGACCCTGAAAAAATAGACCACTACCTTTGCTTAGGACAATGAATATCAATGAAATCCTCAAAAGAAGAAGAAATCAATCAGGGAATCACTCTAGGGTGACAGACTTTTGGTAGAGCAAGCTCAATCTTTACGAACAACAACATCCCATCAGTCTTGAGAAGAAGAGTTTACAACCAATTCATTCCTCGATAGTCACCTATGGAGCTGAGATATGGAAACTACCCAAAAGACTGACTCTCAGACTGAGAACTATGTGACATGTACATGAGAGAATCATGCTCAATATAAGATAGATAGATCACAGAACCTCACAGCATATTAAATAAAAAAATGGAATCAGGGATATCATAGAATCTATTAGAAAACTAAAATGACAAAGGGCTAATCATGTTGCAAGAAGGTCCAACAACTGATGAACATCACAACTCAGTAAGTGGGTCCCTGCAGATTGTATGCAAAACTGCTGTCAGCAAAATATAAGAAGGCTTGATGGACTAGACAGTATTGGCTACTGGATAGAGAGGTCTGACGAATCCTGTGGAAGGTCTATGTAAAAAAAACTAAGGGTACGAACTCTTGTTCGGTGACCATTACCTCAAAAAGGGCGAAGAAGTTACTTATATATCGATCGCCTCTCTTTTCCAATTTTCAATTGATCATTCCCAACACGGCATGCTGTCAATAGACATTGGTCACGTAACAGTTTCTTTCTTATCAACAATCAATAAAAAAATCTTTGTCCTGACCTCAATCTCTGTTTCAGATACCGAGATAGTGATTCTTATAATTTCGTTGATTCTAAATGATCATCAGAGTTATCAATTTATCAATTTCCTTGCTTCCTGTTTTCCCTTGAGTCAGACAATAATGTACAGATTGCGATTATCTTATGTAATGTATTTACTTCATTAAATATATATATATATATATATATATATATATATATATATATATATATATATATATGCTAAAATCATCCGTTCATAAACAACGCCGATGCCAGGATATAAACTTATATCGAAAATCAGTTTTTATTTTCTCCTCTCGGCTTGTCTCAACTCTGTCTAGGAAACTAATTTAGAACCTCAACAAAAACAAAACTCTTTCCACCCGACTTGCCACGACAGTGCGTCCATATATTTTTAATTATTGCCGGACGACTTCATGCTAAGGGAACACTCGGCGTAGTGCAGTGTAACGTGTCTATAGCTCGACTTCTTATTCTTTGGGAACAATGAGTGCTTGAAAAAGATAATTATTCTTCTAGATTATACATAAATATATACGTACATACTAACATACAAACATATGTATTCGATTAAAAACGACTAACAATGATTTTTTTTCTTTTCGTTAGTTTTTCTTGTTAACGTACAAGTGAATGTATGTCTGGATCTAATGAGCGTAAATATGATCCGAAAGTTTATGATTATCGAGCGCTTTCGGTTATACCACTGGCCATTATCAAGACCAAGGAAATATGTGTACATACATATAGGTCTTATGTATATATATATATATATATATATATATATATATATATATATATATATATATATATATATATATATATATATGTGTGTGTGTGTGTGTGTGTATGAAAATGATAAATAATGATATTCGGTTAATACATTTGCAAAATTTTCTCATTTGCTCTCTCTATATATGAATGTATGAAAACACACTCGCAAACACACACACACACACACACACACACACACACACATACACATATACATATATATATATAAATATATAATGAGAGGCATTTTCTCTGTATTTTATAATTTTTGTGTGTCTATTTGCACTCAAACAGTTGGTTGATTTACCTCCTTATTATGACGTAAAAATGAAAATGACGCAGTAGAAACACTTGAAACTTCCTGTCTGATCACACATCAAAAGAGTTTGAGATGATTTGAGACTTACTAAAAATTGAAATCAGGATGCTTGAAATTTTGGAAACAAATTACCAAATAAAATAGCTTCAGGTTCCTTAGTGTCGTTCCATATATAGATAAACTGGTTATTTTGGACGGGTATATTCCTCTGTGTGTGTATATATATATATATATATATATATATATATATATATATATATATATATATATATTGTGTCATCCACGGACAGCTGTTTTGTTGTATTGTATGTGTGGCTATACACAATCCATTATCCCATCCAGTACCAAGAGGCAGGATTGCAACCTTTGCTTCAGCCCCGGAGGCTGGCATCCTACCGCTGAGCCACGGAACTGGACAGTCAGTAAGGCTGAATTTAATCGATATATTTATTTAGCTTAAATTCTCCATCCACCAGAGTGCTCTATTCATATGGAAGAGCATTATATATATATATATATATATATATATATATATATATATATATATATATATATATATATCAGGGTTAGATAGAAATGGGCAATTCTTCCTGGGATCCATTTCCGGCTCGCCAGGTCTTTTAAAGACCTGCTTTGCTTACGGCAACTGGAATTCCCTTATGTTCACTCATTTACGTACTAACAAGATTTGAAACTCCATGATTCCATGAGATCATGTGTATTCAACGTGATCAGGTTGGAACCCTGTCACCTCGGAAGGAGGTTCCATCATTTTCATCCCGCTGACAAGTGCTCAGCAGAGAGGCATTGAGAAGAATTTTTGAAGATTTAGCATGACCAGTGGATGAATTGTAACACGGCTTATCAAACAAGAAGCGAGTACTGAGCAACAACAATTGGTAAAGCTTAGTTTTTAAAAATAATAAATGACACTAAGGTCTAAATCCCTTGCTTTATTAGAATATGAACGGTAAACAGAACAGAATTATTTTTCTACGCAGCATTATCCCTGAATTACGTCTTCCAATTTCAATTCCTTCATTAGTTGTTCGTGTAAAAAGAATAAGTGAACCTGAGTTGAAAGAGTGAATCCATCGTTAGTTTTTTGTGTACGTAACTCTTATTCAAGCTGTCATGGCGTCACTGGTTTTGGATGATGTAATTGTCATTGTTGTGACGAACAGAAATAAAGTCAAAACTCAATAGCAGGAGTTTGATAATATTTTTCATAACAGGAAAATTGATAATTAAAAGAGAATACTGAGAACGCACGTTTGCAAGTTGACATGACATGGCAACATGGCAAATTCTTTCTTTCTCCCTCTTTCTTTTATTTATGTTTTAATTTCAGAAGACATCGACTACAGAGAGAATGCTTTTTCACACACTTGAATTTATTTCATTTTAATTACTCATTGGTTCATTTTCAGTATTTAAATCTGAACGCTATGAATCTCTTTGACACCGGAGGTCGGTCCAGAAATTGATACCTCAGCATAAGTCAACAGTCTAGTTTGATATCCGAGGTTCTCGTGTGGAAAACGGGTCAGTCTGTCCGTCTGTTCGTTTAATAATCTATCTGTGGAATAATGTTCGTAACAATATTGTTATACGTACAGAGATACACACACATGCGCACAGATGCACATAATCATACTTATGCTCTATTCATTTCTGTTTCAGATCCCGGTCATCGTGCTTATTAGATGTGTATCTATACGTTGAGATATATACATATTGATATGTCACATGAATACGTAATTGGACACTACAAACACACATAAATACATACACACACTCACACACATATAAAAACACACGCAAACACACACATACATACATATATATATATATGTGTGTATGTGTGTGTATAGAAAGAGAGAAAAGAGAGAGAGGAAGACAAAGAGAAACAATTTTTACATATCTATGAGAATGTATATACGGATATATATGTATGAGTGTTTATGGGAGGGGGCACACATGAGTATCATGCGTGTTCATTGAGGCAAGCTTTATTCCCGGAAGTAAACTATGGGCAGATAAGCTGCTCACGCATGCGCATGGTTCTCTTAAGGAGAACCGGACCGTGTAGAGATTGAATTAAAATAGATTACGTTGTCTGCTAATGACGAAGAATATCTGTGGCGAGATAATCGCAGTTTGGAAGTAAATTGCCTACGCAAGCATGATTATAATTGATATAACCAACGAATAAAAGAAACAGGGCGAGTTGTCGCAAAGTAGATTTACCGTGTAGAGAAGGTGCTTCGTTCAGTAATGTCTATTAGGCCCGCCTGGCCGATTGTTCAAGGTGTGATCGTCCATTACACGAGAGAGTTTCGACTATCTGGGCTGTTCGAGAATGTACTGCTGATCAGAAAGTCGGATATAGTTTATCTTGGAATTAAAGATGGACGTTTTCCCAATCAAATTGAGAAGTACAAGCAAATTGAAAAATACTGCTGGCAAGTTGAAAAACACGACATCCAGATGAAAAAGTATACGTGTGATTTCTCATCTTCATAGATTCACTTCACGTATATTTTTGATTTGCCTGTCGTATTTTTTAATTTGTTTGCTTTACTTTATAATTTACACGGGAAAACACATAGATTGGTTTTGAGATCAGCTTGTTAACCGTACACTTTACTTATATTCTATATATCTTAGATTCATAGGCATATTACTTTACTTATATTCTATATATATTAGATTCATAGGCATATTCACAATTGTGTGCGTCAAAACAGTTTATGCATGCAATATTTTTATCATATGGACGTAAACATTTTCGATCCGTGTATATAATTATAAAAAAAGACTATACGTAAATTAAAAGGGAGAAAAAAAAATAGACATCCATACAACTACTTACTAATTGATTGAAAGCGTCATTTGGTTAATTTCAAAATCAATTCTGTGTTCTTTGTAAGATTGAATTAGGGGCGTTTAGTTTCAACTGATTCCATCGAAGTTTTTCATTGAGTTGTGACAGTTGTCATATCAGTATGTTAACCACAAAACTGACACAATTGGCATTGCTTTCTTGTCGTTGATTCTCTTTGATATTTCAAGAAGAGTAAAATCAAAATGTGATAAAAGAACATGGGCAGTTTATGAGGAAGGTAATTTCAAAGATGGCTGGCAAAGTTTTGCGCTAGCGAATGTTTACAGAAGGATGGTCCATGAGTGATTGCTCAAGCACAACGGCGATGAAATAGAGACATTACAAGAGAATAATCAGCGTTACACGAAACGGGAATTACTCTACATATCCAACACATCAAAATCAAGCGTTGAAAATTATTTAGATCATGGTTATGTTTGTCAATTTGATGTATGGCTTCTGCATAAGTTAATAAAGAAAGAAAAGAAAAACAACCACTGACCCATATTTTTGTGTACTGTCCGCTACTTGAACGTAAGGAAAATGTTCCATCTTATAGAAAAAATACGTTTGATGAAAGAAGTGATCTAACGGTGATTAAACATAGAAACAAATAAGACAAAATATGTCAAATATTACGTATTCGTAACAAATAAGGTTTATCGTGTTTAGTATGGGAAAAGGACAAAAAAATTATATTCACTAAAATGAAACAAAAAGAGATCATAAGGAAAAAATATTGAGCCAAAATCAAGTGTCTAAAATCATAGTTCATGGTTATGTTATTCGATTTGATGTGTGCCTTCCACTGAAGTTAATCAAAGAAAATAAACCTACTAAACCGTATTTCAGTGAACGGTCAGCTTGTTACTTCATCGTAAAAAAGATGTTTCATTCCTTTGAAAACGAGAGAGATGATGAAAACTAAATATTTTTCAAAAACGTTAGACGTAAGCTATCGTTAAACAAGACTAACAGTTCCAAAATGTAGAATCGCCCCCAAAGAAACAAATGCTCTGTGAAATGCTCTGTATATAATTGTATTGAAATGAAATCCTTTATTATGAAGTATTTCTGAATAACTGATGGATTAATTCGAACTAGTACTGTTGCCAAATAGAAAAAGCGGGGATCGACGAAAAGCATCCGGGATTAGTTAAAAGAAAGACCGTCTTATGCTCCATCTGAGTAACACCAGACTGCATGCTTCTTTGCTGACAATATACATATTGTTACAGCTTGATTGGGATTTTCTTTTACTCAAATGTCGTATTCACCAGATATGGCACCTTATTGTCGCGATTTATCCCAGTCTTCAACTCTAAGAATGATAATGACTCTTGTGAAACATGAAGACGACTATAAATTGCATCATACCAGCAAATTAGCAAAGGTGAGAAGTTATTCCACGGATAGAACGTTTTTTTGGAGGGGAAAGTAACGAAGATTTTTAGCGCAATCGACTATAATTTCTTCTTTGAAGACATGATGATACTCTGGGGAATTTCGTAGACAATTCTTAATCCTTCATTCTCACAGAAAATAAAAATTTGCTCCTAAATCATAAACAAAACTTGGCTTAAGTCTTGTGTTCTACGCGCTAAGCTAGCAGCAGAACTTTATTACAGTTGGAAAAGAAGTTTTGCGATTCTTTCATTGAATACAGAAACGTTCCTTTTGAAACGATCATCTAAGAGTCTTGAGGGTCCTGACAAAGATACGATGGAGGCAAAAAAAAGTAGAAAAACATGGGTTGGAGCTGTTTATGACATAACATTTTTCATATATATTAAAAACCATAAACAAAAGCTGTCACTAATTTCGTCAATGTAAGTTTCTTCAGTTTTCAAATTGGTCTGGCCAGTTGGCAATGTAATCATTGATGTACACATATAAGCATCATGCGTACAGGCCGCATTGATGGAGCTATAAGGCTGATAATTTGATATTTAGTCCTTATGTCAATTTTTTTTTCAATTTTTTCAAACTCTCCCCTCAATAGGTTTTTACTTGGGGATTCAGTTTGCGACGTATACTAAATTAGTTCCTACTTTGTTCCCGCTTATTTTTGCTCACCTTATTTCCAATTTTTTCGATTGATCACCCCAACACAGCATGCTGCCAAATAAAGTTGGTCATGTGACAATTTCTAATGAGTGACTAACCGGACTTCTTCGTATTTTCCTTTGGGATGTCAAATATAATCGCTTCCAGTGCATTTTTTAACGAATTGAAACTCCAATTCCAACGGAATATTACTATTATTTTTTATTATTTTTTGTTCTTCTTGTCTCATTATGGAACGTCTGTAATTATACTACGAGTGAAAAAGCGGCTTTTCGTATGAATAATCGTCTATCATCATTGGCCCTCTATGTGTAAAATTATTTTTCTCAATTCATAAATTATTTGATTTGAAAAAGAGCTACAAGAAGGTAAACGTTCGTGCATATTCCGACATTTCAACGGAATAATTATTTTATCGTTTTATTTTCCCTTGATCAGACTAGTAGGGCTATTCGGGGTATTTTAGAACAAGGCTTCTCAGTCCCTTTTTTTTGTTGCCCCTCACAAATCGCCGGAGATTATAGTAAGACTTCATATTAGTTTTTAGTCGTAATATAACAGTAATCAAACATAAAAACAACACCAAATAATGTAAAATACTAGAACATATTCATGACATAAGTTTTACGGTGTTCAGTATGAGAAAATACTGAAGCAGGACATCCTAAAATTTTCGAGAATATTGAATAGTACTGAATCATTTTACAATAAGTTCCAGAAGGACCACATTTTTGTAAAGATGTTAAGAAACCCTGGTTACATAATAACTCCTTAAAGAAAACATTTTCAAAAATTCCTACGACCCTTAATAATCTTTAGGTGACCGAGCAAAGGGGACCTGGCCTCTGCATTGAAGAGCCCTATTTTATATGACCAATCCTGATTGCAATAATGATATAATTGATTGAAACGTCATTGATGACATTAATACTGACTTTAATGTCGTTCTCGATCGATTGATATATTCGGTTTGAGCGGATAAGAATCTGCCAATAGACGTCGAAAATAACCATTCCATAGACTTTTTTTTCATTGCCACAGAAAAAAAAAACATCAGGAAAATATCATGTCTGAGGCACCCATGAATTTGGCTTGTTCAGGAAATACTATTTACGAACGCAACAGACGTGACATTGGAGTATTTTGTGGTGATGAGACCAAGTTGTTTAGATTCTAACTTCAAACGATAGAATCGGGACTTGAATATTATTCAGAGTCTGTCTGCAGCGTGAAAAATGTTTGTCGGTTCTCCAAAAAACATGATCTCTTTTTTTATTGCTGAGTTCCGAATTTAGTTTATTTGTTTACAAAAATCTTATAAACTAGAAATATACTTTTCATGATATTACATAAAAAGACTCACGAGTCATTCTCTCGATCCAAACTCTCGATGCTATGATAGAATTATGGAGAAGGAAAAAATGTTTATCAACAACAAGGTAAATAAGATAATGAAGAAGGCAGTAAGTTAGCATCACCTACTCTAATGAATGATTTAAGGTCTACTTTATGCCCACTTTTTTCTAAGTTCCGTTTTGAACAGCATCAACCTCAATAACCCATGGACGGGTTATTTGGCTAGTTTTAAACATTTTCTTTAATAGCAGGAATTAATTTCTGCATATTTATTGCATAAAATAATTCATACTATAGAATTGAATTAAATCTAATCATATATTGATCTATCAAAATTTGAAAAAAAAAATGAAATTTTCGTTCTATGTATAATTTTAGCAACATTTAATTTACAAAAATTAAAAATCGCACTTTTCATCAGGAGAACTTTTAGGCAAATTGACCTTAGTACGTATCAATTTTTACATTAAAAAAACTTCAAGTTGAATTTTTAATTGAATTTTAGATAGCATAAATAAAACATGAATGCAAAACACTACGAGACAAAAAAGTTTTTTTCTGTTTACAACTTCCACATTTTATTCAATGTTAGTGTAGATGAACCCAAGCTGATTTGTCCTTTCCAATCTCTCTCTTTTTCTCTTTCTCTTTTCATTTCATTTCTTTCTCTGTTGTTGTTCTAGTAGATATATCACCATCAGACAGTGAATTGAAAGATACACACAAACTAAGACACATAACAGTGTTTTGTGTTTGAATGTTCGTTATGGTGACCATGTTTCTGATACGTACGCTAACTTTAGTTCTATTATAATAGGGATCTAAATCAAAAACATTATATATAGATTATATATATATATATATATATATATATATATATATATATATATATATATATATATATATGTACAGCGAAATAGATAGATAGATAGATAGATAGATAGATAGATAGATAGATAGATATAGATAGATATTATTTATTGGTTCAAACTGGTATTGTCATCTTGATTATTATAATCATAATTAAATTGGTTATGTTTTAGTTTTTCTTTGAATAAACATTTACAAAAAAAGCAATCTTTATTCATCTCATATGTTAGTTCATTTGTGACTTTCTTCTCGTTTTTCCCACTTCAAAAATAGTTTGACCAATTTTCTTAATTCAGAATTGATATGGTATTTTAATTAATTGAACATTCTTCATGAATTGTCTGCGATACCGTTGTGCAATCCTCCTGGGATGTTTCGTAACATGTCCTATATTATCACGTCCTCATTGTGCTGCTTTGAGTATTCCATACTTTTTTTTTATATCTGTCGTCCATTTCCATCGATTTCATCTATTGTTCAGCAATTAATTATTGGTTTATTCAATGCTTCGTCCATGTATTATAAATAAAGCACGTGTATGGAGAGCAAATTCATTGCCGGTCTCCAGAATAGATATATTTCTTGTTTTCATAAACATACTTCAATATTTCACCTTATTTTTCAATGAACTTTTCATCATTGTTACAGACAAGAACTCATACGGTTTCCCAGTATTTATCTTTGACAATGAGGCCAGAAGATAAACTACGAGTTTCTTGAAAGGTACTACAAATGGAGTGAGGTGGCCGGGGATGAAGTCTTCGTGTCTGCTACATGCATTAGTTCAGTGATCCTAACAAGTCTCAAGGACTTTGTGCCAGCAGGTTTTTTTCCATGGCCTCAGAATCCAAGTCCAAGAGATAATTCCATCTGATCACTTATCGGCAAATCGAGTACCTTTAGAGTGCTTAATGGTGTTTGCTCTAATGAAGAATCTTAGCTCATACCAAGAATCGAACGCAGTTCTTCCTCTGTATGAAGCAGACATGATAGCCATTGCACAGTCTAAGCGGACAATGAGATTGAAAAAGGTATATGTATTCAGCTGTGTTTGCCCGTCTGTCTATAGAATGTCCCCAAAAGTTCTTAGCAAATTTCAATAACATTTCGTGAATACATGCCATGTTTGCCCATACAATACCTCCACACGTTCTCAACCAATTCGAAAGTGATTCTGTCGAAGGGTTGGACTAAGTAAGCACTGATTAAATTTTGTGATGGATTCAGGGATTTCTTTTACTGTTATTCCTCCTGCATTCTACCTATTTCTGTCTTGACTTCCATTCATTTTTTGTTATTTCGATAAAATTTATGGATACGTTCTTGGTGTTATTTTTTTCACCAGGGATAGGCAGAATATAATTTTACATACAAAAGATTCGCCGAAGGAAATTGAGAAGTTACGACATCATTACCCTTGAAAAAAAATTGAAATATTTCGATCAAAAGCGTACCTGGACTGATAAATCAGGCTTAACTACTATTGTTTGGGAGATCGAGTGGCAAAACTCCACTACGGTTACTAGGACAGATTAAATAACAACCAAAATATCCGTTGTTACTAGTGGGATCAAGTGGCAGCACTCAGCATATAGTTATACTGCCACACACACATAAGCATGCACACACACACACACACACACACACACAAAAATACACACACACACACAAAAACACACACACAAAAAAACACACACACACACACACACACACACACACATGGAATGGCTACCAGATGTCTCAAAAGCGAATGTCTATAGTCTTGCAACAGAATTGAATAGTTTCAACTCCAAACATCTTTCGAATAAGTCAAAATCAATCATCAGAATAAAATTGTCGGAAAATGGATTGAAATATATTTTTTCAATTTATTGTTCATGAATATTTATGTGGCATCATATCATTCGCATGCAAGGGATTGCTATCTCTTGTAAATTTCACTTCAGCGACAATCTTTATTTCAAGAACCAAATATATTTTCTTAGTACCGATTTTACCAAAATTTTCATTTTGAAAATACTAAATACCCCCTTCTCTCTCTCTCTCTCTCTCACACACACACACACTCACACAAGTATACATGCATACACACACATGAATAACTTTTTATCAAATAGTTGCTATTGATATTTTAGCAAACTACTCGATAAAACCGAATGAAGTGAAAAAAAAAAGCTAAGATATCAAGAATTTGATCAAGTTCCCAAAAACTGTGGAAGATGAAGAAAAAAGATAAATACCATAATCATAGAAGAACAGAGAACAGTTCGAAGTAACTTTGCAAGAAAATGGGAATAAAAAATAGAATTTAGACGATTCAGACCCCAGCAATTGTGGAGTGGCCAATAATTCTGCGGAAAGTGTTAAATATCTAACTATGTTTGGGGACATTTAATCTTCAACCAACGTTCACTAAATAGTTCTAACATAGATATATAATTATTCATTGATTTTCTTGTTGGGTCTTCGCTTCGGTGATTATTACTAAAGACTGAGTGAGAGCATATCTCTTCAAAAATCTATCATCCTTTTCATTTTATTCACAGACCTAAGTTACGTTGTGGTCGGGATATTCTCAACTCTTCTTCAAATTTTCTAAATAATCAAATCTCGCTTAGTGCTAAAGTTTTCTCACTATTTCAAGTCAGTCACATATTATCGGAACTGACCTAACCTTTGCTTTCCATCCTTTTTTCAGTTCCAAGACTAAAAGTCTTGCTATTATTCAATTTTTTTTCGTTTCCTTTCAGTTGCACCTGGTGATCTGCCGATACAGCCACACCCATGACTAATTTTGATCACTACTATCATATTCAGGTATCTCATTTCAATGTTTGGTATGTGCAGGTTTCCGTCAGTTTGAATTCGGCTCGACAAGTCCAATTTTTTTGAGCTCCTAACCACTCGGCCATGATCTATCTCATTTATAACGTGGTATCTCTTTTAAAAACGAGTGGAAGTAAGTCAATGCTAAGATATAAATATACGTTTATGTGTACACATACATACATGCACGCGTATTCATATCTTAGCATCGACTTATTTCCATCTTTCTCCTCTTATACCCTCATTGGGGTGTCTAAGGGTTAGGTATGCATGGACAATTGTTATTAAGACCAGCTGGGCCTACTGAATGAAGTTTCATTCTGCTGACGGTAATTTGTATTCCTTAATGGTCACCTATATACGTATTGACCAAACTCAACGCTCCTTGATTTCGATGAGCTGATGTATCCATTGTTGATTGGCTGTAATCCCTCAGCCTCAGCGAGGGATCTGTCAACCGTAGTTTTTGTGCTGAGTGCCCAGCGATCATGCACTGAGCTCCATTCCAAAAGTCTTTATTAGGATTTGGCAGTAGATTGAAACCCGGCCGACCGAACCGAAGACGAACGGTCTGCCACTGGGTCTTCACGATCGGTTAAAAAAGCTTTATGTCTTTTATTAAATTCAGTTCTTACAAAAATATTCCCAGCGCGAAATTCATCGGCCAATAAAACACAACGCAGTCAAAGTCGTTAATCGTGCGGTAATTCACTCAAAGACTGATTCAAATGCAAGTCTTTTATGTCAGCAGATATAAAATTCCGACACTTGTCACTGCTTTTCACCCTAACAATCTGTTCAAGGCTGTAGTTTTTTCCCCGTTTCTACGTTGTCTCTTCTGCATATCTAAACAGGATTTTTTTTTTCTTTCAAATTTTGAATATGACCAAAAAGAACAAGATAAAAAGGAAAATAGGTATGGTTGGTCATTCAATAGAAACTGCTGTGCAACTGATAGTTTTTTGGCAGCATGCCGTGTTGGGGTTGATCAATTAAGAAAAAAGATTCGAAAAGGGAGTGATCAAACCATGTTACTTCTCTCCCCTTCTAGTGGGGGGAGTGATCATTAAAAAGTTCCAAAATAAAAAAAATTAAAAAAAGCATGAATGCTGCCGAACTCAACTAAGGGATCAATATAGCATAAACTTACATTGCAAATCGAACCCTTATAAGAAATCTTTTTAATGTCTATTTCTATAATGACATTATGAGTTGTGACGTTCATTTTTTATGCCCTCTGGGTTCAATGGTGTGGACTTTGCACCTCATACATACATACATACATACATACATACATACATACATACATACATACATAGCTAGCCAGAGTGAAGAGACCTATGCCGGCAGTTAAGGTTGACAGTTTCTAATATTTGCCATTTTTTTTCTCTTGTATACTCAGATATAAAATAATATGACAGCCATATACCTTTGATAATGTTTTTTTTTTATCATTATTATTATCGTGTACCGATCTCCCTTCTCTACCTCGGTTTATTACGGGAGAGTATACATATATTTTATGAGGGTTTATGTGAATATTACGATTAACGAGGGCCCATCAATTATCCGTAGCTGAACGCATAGCATTTGCCGCATTTCGATCTGAAATTATCAGTGTATAATGATCTATTCCTGTGATTACTATTCACCATTGAATTAAGAGCATCGACCAAGAAGTTTTTTTTGTTGCATTTTATATTTTGTGCATCTTGCTGATATGCATCCAACAGCCACATACTTTCAATTCAATCATTTTTCAGATGAGTTCCTCACATCTCTATGAGACGCTCTCCAAACGATCGATCGGTCAGTTTCAGTCATACGAAATAACAGAAAGGGGAATTTTTAATAGTTATATTTTGATCTCAGAAATCACAGATTTGGACGAATGAATGGTGGACGCATCGTTGAACTTATGGTTCTTTTTTTTAATGCCTGTTACCCATTTCTATGTCAGTGTGTTTTTATCCGTCTAGTATGTGTCAGTATATGTATATATTTATGAATGCGTATATTTTGGTATATACATGAGATCATCAATAAGCCAATAGATTTTAGCTAAATTTTGATCTAAGATTATTTATAATAATTGTTACATGTGATTAATATTCAGCATTGAAATTAGTGTATTGGCGGAGCAGGAGTTTTCTTTACGGCATTTTCTTTTCTGTATATTCCAATTCCTGTACTTGAAACTTTACTTTTATGTTTTGCATGCAACATGAAAGGAAACAAGAACCATAAGTTCAACGGTGTGGTCACTAACCATCGTTGCAGTAACAGGAGGAAGTGTAAGAAGAAGAGCAATTTGTCAATTTTGAAAGTGTTAAAAGAAAGTGTTGAGAATGATTTTCTTTGAAATATATTAGATCGTACCAACTGTACGTAAATGTACGCATAGATCGATGAGTGTTTGTGTATATTAGAATATCCAAGAGCCCATCCTTATGTTTGAAACACGACAAGTATTCGTTAGCTCATTTTTCCTCTTAAATTCTCTCTTCCTAATCAATCTATGTAATTAATACGCACCATTGAATTAAGTGCATTGACAAAGATTGAGATTTTGATGAAAATTGATTATCCGTTGCGTGAAATTGAATTAAGTGCATTGACAAAGATTGAGATTTTGATGAAAATTGATTATCCGTTGCGTGAAATAAATTCCATGATTAGGTAATGGACTAAAATGATATATAAAGAGCCAGCTAGAGAGAGAAAAAGAAAGATAGAAAGATCAAGAGAAATTCATATATATATATATATATATATATATATATATATATATATATATATATATATATATTCATATATATATATATTCATATATTCATTCCATTTTATTTGCCCAAGGGTATTTTATATACTTTATTTTCTTGGAAAGTCTTTAGTTCGTGCATACATAATTTGATTACATGGCCAAACTGTATTTACTTGCATAGTTCACAGAATATAACTCAGCCCACTCTGTCAAGCTTATTTTTGAGAACTAACATTAGCAGCCACAGTAAGTTCGTCCACTTATCTTAGTAATTATCTATATTCAATAAGTATATAGGTCTGTATGTTTCCCCAAAACTTTTTTTGAATTCTACACGCTATTCATGATTTTAGAGGCCTTAGTAGGCATTTGGGGCAGTAATCTAAAATGAATTTACAAAAAAAATCTGCAAGACTGAAAAAAAAAAAAAAAAAAAAGACTGAATGATGGCGGAGGATACTTAAACAAAACGGTGAATTTAATGTTCAATAAAATTAAAGTCGGAAAAAATAGTCCTAATAATCGAAGCGTGATGAAAAAAGTAATATATTCCCCCCTTGGGCCAATTTATTGTATACGTGTATGATATGATTTACTATCTTCGTCTCTTTGTCTCTTAAGACGACATTTGATGTTTTCCTGTGTTTTGTCAATTTTGGATATAACATAATTGGACCTCATGTATTTATTTCTAACAGGAATTATAAAACACTAGCTGGCAAACTGGTCTACGCTGGCTGAGCAGTAAAGATTTTGATTTTGTCTAAAGATATAACAATTGCAAATCATTTTAAAAAGAGACAGCACTTTTTACCGATGGGCATTTTCGTCGAACAGACTTCAAGGCGTTTCAGTCTTTAGTTTTTTTTCTCTCCTGATTCTGAAGTGTTTTGTATAGAATTTGAGCGCAAATAATAAAAGAAGAAACATAAGAGCAAAACACCAAAGGACAAAGTGATAATTTTTCAGCCTCATTTTCGGCAACAATGGCCCTGGGTATAGTCTGTTTAGAATGACTGCACAAATTGTTCTGGTTATTGTACAAAAAGTTATTGCATTTGATTTGCTAAAATTATCGATCTCATTAAAATCTTTGTTTAAAACTTTTCCTCGTGTCCAATACGCATCTATGAACTAATATCTCAGCACTGCATCAAACCGTTTTGCCCTCTACAAAGGACAGACGAAAAAGCTCTTCCCAATTATCATTATAGATTCCGTTTCTCTTTTTCGAAGCCCGTAAATATCAAGGTGTTCACCATATTTCATAATTTTTGTCTCTTTTCTTCTTAATTCCTGTCATTTCACAACAGGAGTATATAATAACTGGAGGTCAAGTGACATCAAATTTCCTCAATACCTCAGCATTAATTGCTAGTTTTAGTCGTGCTGTCGTCTGATCCTCATAAGTGAATGAGTAAGTAAGTGGGTTAAATATCCCTCTCACCAATATGAGCAAAAGAGACAAATTTTTTGAGCAAATCTATTCTTCTGTCTCCCTTAACCATGAGTCCCTATACGCCCATATTATTTCTAACCTGATTTCCAAGTTGGTGAGTGGAATTCAGACACAATTGTCGAAGTAACAATATTTTTGGAAATAAAGACTTGGGTCAATACATTTTTCATACCAATCGAAGCAAGATAATTTGACAGCTATCCTTCAGAGACATGAAATAAAATACTTTTACCCAATTTTGTTGTCGAGATTTGAGACTGTAGTCTATACTCTGAAGTCATAAAGAAACTATATATATATATATATATATATATATATATATATATATATTATGTACGTTAATATGTGTATAAGCATGATGGGTGAAAGTATATATTTTTACTTGGGTTGTTCATTTACAGATATTATTAATATTTGAATGTATGTTATTTCTTTCTTCGTCTTTACTGTATACTATCACACACACACACACACACACACACATAGGCATACGAACACACACGTACATACATAGGCATACAAACACACACACACACACACACACACACATACACATATGCATGCATACACACGTGTCTGTCCGTGGATACTGTCAGACAGATCAATAGACAGACAGGGACAGATGAATACTAGAAAGTGATAGATACTCATATTTTATTGGATATGTATGCGTACACAAGTTTTGATCGTGTGTTAAATCAATCACTTTTTTGCATACTAATATGTATGTACACATATGCCGGCATGAAATGGCACGCACTCTCTTTCTCTCTTTCTCTCACTTGCTCACTCACTCTCAAACACACGGATGTACAAATACACACATATATATATATATAGAGAGAGAGAGAGGGAGAGATAGAGAGAGAGAGAGAGAGAGATGTACAGAGAGAGACGGAGATTGAACAATAGGGAGGTTAGATGGTACATTATGTTTGACCGTGGTTGTACGGACATGTAGGGTCTTATTATGAGATATATCTAATGAGTGCGTATTTCCATGATTAAGAAATTGCCTGAAGTCTCAAAGGTGGCGGATACAGTTGACTTCCACGATACATTTAGCGTCTCATTCCGCCAATATGAATTGGTAACTTGCAGGTCTAGCAAAATTCTACAATGGACAAGAAATGAAACAAAAAAAAAACACCTATCTAAACCGCTCACTTCGTAAGTATCATTCAGTTAAAATCGTGAAT
This sequence comes from Thysanoteuthis rhombus, assembly GCA_963457665.1. Classification (NCBI taxonomy): domain Eukaryota; kingdom Metazoa; phylum Mollusca; class Cephalopoda; order Oegopsida; family Thysanoteuthidae; genus Thysanoteuthis; species Thysanoteuthis major. The sequence continues at coordinate 52,853,757 of OY735216.1, read as the reverse complement.
ATTATAGTAATATACTTTGGTTAGATGGAACGAAAGTTAGTCTCAGTTTCGCCCGTAATGTATTGGAAAAGCAACATGAACGTGTGAGCGTCCCAGCAAAGTATTGGTAAGATCATGGTATGACATTGTTATTCGTCTAAAGGTACTTGTCATAATAATAAGGAAGAGGTGGATAGGTTTTAATACTAAGATAGTTTTGAAGAACATTTTCCCTCTTCAGCCAGGGAGATAAAAAAAAAACTGAAGTATGGTTAAGTTTTCCAACATAATAAATTCTATTCACACAACAAGGGAGACTAGAAATTGGCTGAAGAGGAATCATATCAATATTTTTGAGTAGCCCAGTCAATCTTTGAATCTGAATCTCTCTGAATATTTGTGACATGAATTAAAGATTCCGATTGGAAAACGTCAACCCTATAATCAGGGAAATCTGAAGATCTGTGAAGAGGACGGGTTCAATATCTCTCCTGACGTCTGCGCAAGTCTGATGACCAGTACAAGAAACATCTGGAAGCTGTCGTAGCAAACAAAGGATGTGGAACTAAATAATGAGGTGCTTCCCAATAAAGATTGAATAATTTTTTGCTGTTCAATAACCGATATTATTGAATTTCAGCAACTAGAATCTTTCGATTTTTGTTTATATTATTAATAGAACTGTTGGAGATTGGTTTTATATAAAAATTCCAAATAGATACTACGTCCAGCTTATCTGTATATAAACTATACTTATGAATGTGTTTGAATACTTTTCGACCCATTGATATATTCATAGGTA
>OY735216.1:52840476-52847976 GCA_963457665.1 Thysanoteuthis rhombus | reverse complement strand
ACATGGGCATAAACTGAGGGATCTAATTCGGATGAATTTTCATTGTGAATTGAATTCCAATTAAAAACCCATGGGGGGGTGTAAAAAAGAAGATATTTCCTCTACTCTTTGGGAGCTGCAAAATTTCAAGTCCCTACTATGAGCAGTTAGGGCTTTAAAAAGTCCAGATATATCTATACATTGATCATCATCATCATCATCATCATCATCATCATCATCATCATCATCATCATCATCATCATCATCATCACTCTTTTAAAGTCCGTCGTTTGACATATACCTTACCCTGGATCCGCCACATTTCTCTATTACTGGCATTGTCGAGCCAGTATTTTCAAAATTGTATGTAGTTCATCACTCGATCTTATATTCAGTCGGCCTCGGTTTCGCATGTGATCTTTGGGGATCCATTTCATCAGTCATGATTTCCATCGGTTGTCCGTCATTCTCACAACATGACCTGCCCATTGCCATTTAAGTTTTTTGATCGATTCTATGATGTCTCGAACTCCAGTCTTCTTCCTAATATACTGTGCTGTCTTGTGATCTCTCCGTGTGAGGTTGAACATGATTCTCTCATGTGTACGTTGCATGCTTCTCAGTTTGCAGGTCTGTTGTGTTGGTTAGGTTCGATATTTTAGCTCCATGACTGTCTATAGGGGATGCTTCGGTTGTATACTCTTCTTTCTATATTATTGGGATTGTCTTGTTTTTGAAAGATATATAGACATATACATGTAAATTTCAGGAATAACCTACACCAAGCTACGGTGATCCTACCGGTCTATTGTGGGTAGCAGTGATTAATGATGTAATGATATTGAATAACGTAAAAGTTCGATCAACGAAGACAAAGGTGACGGCAACAGTGGATGATTAAGGTCATTGTGGCGCCAGGAATAGTAAGTACACTGGGAAGTTTGCCAGAGACATCAGAGTCAAGATTGGATGAGTTAGATGTAAGAGTAAAAGTTTAGAATATGCAGACCATGTTGTTGCTGAGGACTGTTAGAATACTGTAGACTGTCCTGTAAAAATATGAATCTAACGACATCTTAATCTCAAGCGATGATCAAACATCTAGCTTGTTGATGGCGGTCAGGAGAACCAGGGCAAGGTCGGGGGATTAAAGAGATTCCACGAAGATGCTGAATCTAGGACTGGATACCCGAGGAAACTCACCCTGTCTTGAGGGATGAGTCAAGTAATGACCAACCGACATCAGGCGCGAACATGCAGCTGCGTGGATGATATCATTGAATCTGGACAAGTCACAATGTTTCTGTGGACTGCAAAGACGCTGGTAGACGCTGTTTTTGAGATTTGGTGAGACTTGCTGTCACTCAGCCTTTGGTCATAACCTCTAGGTATTTGGTGTAAATGATGATGATGATTATGATGATAACATTATCAGTAATAGGTACACCTGGAACTGTACCAGACAACGATAACGAGATTGGACGAACTGTGGATAAAAAAAAAAATTAAGGCAGTACAAATCCCAGCACAACTGTGGACTGCACGAATACTGAGGAGAGTAAGTGTACACTACGACCATCAATTGATAGCGAAGGCCTTACAGCCAAGAGGAGGGCATGGTGTTAGCGGTACAAATCACAGCACTGCTGTAACAGGTGAGGGCGATATGAAAAGTAGGATGGAAACCTGAGAAGACTTACTGTCACAGCCTCCAGCTTTAACCAGCTGGCAACTGGTGTGAAACTGTGATCCACATCACTGCCGTGGATTGTGAAGGTGTCAGGAGGAAGACTCGAGACTCAAAGAGGCTTGCTGTCAATGGTGTGAGCGAAAGATAGCGCAACAAACAACAAAGTAGAAAACAATGGAACAGCAAATAAGAAAAGAAAGATGGGAAAAGAAAAAAATTGTATGGAGAGTTTAAAAAGCAGATACAAGATGTAGCAGACGAGAAATCATAGACGTGGTTACGAAAAGGAAACCTGAAGAGAGAAAACGGAATCGTTCATTATGGCAGCTCAAAACAAAAGCATAAGGACAAACTACATCAAAACAAAAATCAGCAGAACAGACAAACAGCAAATGCTGCATGTGCGGTGAAAGAGATAAGACAGTAAACCACATATCTTGTGAATATAATCAACTCGCCCAGAAGGAGTATAAGCACAGACAAGATAGAATAGCAACAATGATACACTGGGAACTGAGTAAAAGAATGGGATTCAACCATGCAGAAAAGTAGTATCAGCACGAACCGGAGGCAGCCCAGGAGAATGGCAACCACAAATTACTCTGGGACTTTGACACTCAAACAAACCACCTCATCCAGGCAAGAAGACCGGACTTGGTAATCGTTGACAAAAAGAGGAAGCCCTGCCAAATAGTAGACGTGGCAGTGCCTGCAGACCATAGAGTAAAGTGGAAGGAGAATGAAAAACGGGAAAAATACCAGGATCTAACAAGAGAATTGAGGAAGATGTGGAACACGAAAGCCAGGGTAGTACCGGTCATAGTGGGCGCACTAGGAACTGTCCCCAAAAAGCTGAGGGTGAGACTGGTGGAGATCGGGATTAGGGGAAGGATTGAGACTGCACAGACCATATCCCTACTGGGAACTGCACGGATACTGGGGAAAGTGCTAGAAATATAAAGACTGCAACCTTAATTGTCAACAGTGACCCAACAGAAGAAGGGAAATGAAAGCGGAAACTCAAATTGTAGCACTGACATGATAGGCGAAAGAGAGAAGAGACGTTAGCTGAAGACCTGAGGAGATTTATTGTCACTCAGCCTTCAGCAGTGACCACTGGGCAACCGGTGTTAAACTGTAAATCGCAGTATCACTGCGACCTATGAGTACTAGGATAGAAGGGCTTGAGACTTGAGGAGACTTGCTGTCTGTCAAACTCCAGCAGTTACCACCAGGCAACTGGTGTGAGATTGCAAATGATGATGATGATGATGATGATGATGATGATGATGATGATGATGCTAAAAGCAAAAATACGAGTAAATACTAATATTACACAAGAAAAAAAACTCAGTAGACCTTGAGAGACTGACAGAAGGACATTACCTGATCATATAATCTTTTTACTCGTGTTCCTTCCACCTTCATCCCAAATCAGACCGTCATTCTACTGTTGTCGGTGAGCTTTGAAGATCAGAATCTATAAACAAGTGAGTTTCAAACTTGCATAACTTTCGCATTCCAATTATCTTCAAAAAACTAATTATGGTTGCTGAATGAACAGATACAAATTGAAACCCAATCTTTTATGTCAGGAAAAGTAATATAACAATGAAGTATATCTAAATCAAAGGAGATGAAAGAAAATTGCAAATGTCTCCTGCGTATAGATACAGATATAAACGTAATGTGAATACGACGGCTTTTCGTATAACAATTTGGGAACGGCGCTCTGCAGGGAATAATGCAAATGCCTTGAATTGCACCAGGACCGTTCTAAAGAACTAACAACACGGACAGTCGCCCAGTGAGCCAAGTGCTACGGGCGCCTGTCATGTGTCTAAGACAACCGGATTTTGCAAATATGATGATGATGATGATGATGATAATAATAATAATAATAATAATAATAATAATAATAATAATAATAATAATAATAATAATAATGTTTTACCAACAAACTATTTAATCTCATCACACAGAGAAAAATATATATTCTCAACTCAAAATCGTAAGCCAATGCCAGCTGACCCACTGGGAAAAACTGGAAATAGAGGAATTGGAACCAGACATGACTGAAATCAGCTAGAATACCGAGGAGAATACTGGATTATTGAACTTCAGTGGAGGCTACTAAATACTACTTCAGTGAAAACTCAATGAAGACGATGATGATGATAACAGCAATAATAATAATACTTAGTAATAGTAGACAAAAAAAGGAAGGCCTGCCAAATAGTAGACGTTGCTGTACCTGCGGACCATAGAGTAAAAAAGAAGGAAGGTGAAAAAAGGGAAAAATACCAGGACCTAGCAAGGGAGTTAAGGAAAATGTGGAACATGAAAACCAGGGTAGTACCGGTCATAGTGGGAGCACTAAGAACTGTCCCCAAAACGCTGAGGGAGAGACTGGAGGAGATCGGGATTAGGGGGAGGATAGAGACCGTACAGACCACAGCACTACTGGGAACTGCACGGATACTCAGAAAGGTGCTAGAGATATAAGGACTGCAACGAATCGTAGCTCTGTCATGATATGCGAAAGAGAGAGGAGACGTTAGCTGAAGACCTGAGGAGACTTATTGTCACTCAGCCTTCCGCGATAACCACTGGGCAACCGGTGTGAAACTGTAAATCGCAGAATTACTGCGACCTATGAGTACTAGGAGAGGAGGGCTGGACTTGCTGTCACTCAAACTCCAGCGGTTACCACCAGGCAACTGGTGTGAGATTCCAAATAATAATAATAATAATAATAATAATAATAATAATAATAATAATAATAATAATAATAATAATAATACAGAAAAGACTCACAAACACAGAAGACAGTGCTATGAAACATATAAAGGAGTTAAAAAAAGTGTATGCAAGCAAGCAAAGAAGATATCACCGCTCATAGCAGTGAATTAAACAACAATGATATTCTTTTTTAAATATGGGAGCAGCAAAGAAGACAACAAGGAAAGAAAATAGGAACAGAAAAAAAACTACTTGGGGAATTCAAGAGACGAATACAACATATCACAGATGAGAAATCATGCAAATTAATCTGAAGAGAAAAACAGTACAGGGCATCATAAGAGCCCAAAACAAGTGCATTAGGAAAAACTATGTCAAAAACTGCAAATGCCACCTAAAGAGAGAATGAAGTTGAACTGTAAACCACATAACCAGTGGTTGTGGAAAATTAACACAGAAAAAGTACAACAAACACAAGATAGCAACTGTTATACACTGGGAACTATGCAAACGACAAGGAAGTCTGAGAAATCTTAGGAGCCACAAATTACCTTGGGATTTCAATGCCTTAATCGACTACTTCATCAAAGCGAGAAGACTGGACATACTAATCGTGGACGAGGGAAAGAGAACCAGCTAAATGATAGATGTGGCTCTGCCTTCGGATAATAAAATGGAACAGACAAAGAGTGAAAAGCTAGGAAAATACCAGGACTTGGCAGAAGACTTGAATAAGTGTGGAGCATGAAGGTCAGGGTAGTACCAGTTATAACAGGCACGGTGGGAACTGTGCCAAAGACATTTAAAATAAGACAGAAGGAGCTGGAAATGGATGGAAGGATTGAGACTATGCAGACCACAGCACAATTTTGGTTTGCACGAATTCTGAGGAGAGTACTGGAAGTATGAGAAGAGCTTTAGTCGTTAGCAATGGATTGACACCGATGAGAAGATGACATGTGTGAGTGTGAAGCTTGACAAGGTTGGAACAGTACAAACCACAGTGCTGATAGAGGATGATGAGGAGAGGGCTGGAGACTTGAGGAGACAGTGTCACTCAGCCTTCAGCGATTATCACCAGGCATCTGGTAAACCTCAGTACTGCCATGGAATGTAAGAGAATTAAGAGGACGGCTGTAGATGTGAGGAGACTCTTCAAGGATAATCACCAGCCAACTTGTGTACTACTACTACTACTACAACTACTACTACTACTACTACTAATTATAATAATAATGATGATGATAATGATAGTGGTAGAAGGATAAAAAATGGAATTGCTGAAGAAAAGAGAAAAAGACTCATCGCTTGAAACTTGCAAGTAACAATTGCAATCTGAATTTGAGAAAAAAATGTTGTAGACACAATTTCTTTGTCAAAGAGTTTTGAAACAATGGAGAGAAGATCTTCTGAGATGATCGAGTACAATAGGATCGATAATAGGGACAATTTCAATATCTCAGACAACAAATCTGAAGAAGATGGCGCGGATAATTGATAATTATTGATTACAATATCAAACGTGTTTCACTTTAATTGCTACAAAGGTCAGTCGGAAATTAGTTTTTATTGATCCAATATTATTGTTATTGTTGTTGTTGTCGTTGTTGTTGTTGTTGTTGTTGTTGTTGTTCTTCTTCTTCTTCTTCTTCTTCTTCTTCTTCTTCTTCTTCTTCTTCTTCTTCTCCAAAAATGTCACGATAAGTTTCTTCCGTTTTTAAGTTAGTTGCACTGACCAGCTATCAATCAAGTTTTGAAAATTCAATACCAAGTTTTTTTTTTAGTGGCAGGTTCAATTTACAATCTAAATTTATGCTCAAATTATCCTTTTTTTTTCAGTGTCTGCGTACTTGTTTATCTTGAAAAATTCACACTTTTTTAGAGTTCAACAAATGGCGAGAGAAGTAATTGATTCCTTGAATACCCCTCTACAACATGCTACCAAATGATGTTGATCACATGATAGTTCCCCTTGAGAAACTAACAAGGTGTATTATTATTATTATTATTATTATTATTATTATCATTATTATTATTATTATTATTATTATTATTATTATTATTAGTAATAGTAGTAGTATGTATGTATCAAGGAGAGTTTTCTTTTCAAAGATTTTTACACCGTTACTCATTGTGGCTTTTTATAGAGAAGCCATGAACTTTCATGGTTGTTATTCCGCTTCTGTTCCTTATCTATCCACCACAGCCCAACTAATGACCTGCCCGATCAGCCTGGCAAGTGGACTATAGATTGTCCTCTCTTTGGTCATCTGAGCCTATATGCGAACGTGTCTATGTCTTTGGGTGAGTCTCCGGGCAATCCTTGTCACATTTTCGGTTTACATCCTTGAAAACACGATTAAACACAATTTGAACACATTTTTCTCTTCCAAAGAGTGTTCTTTTGGTTCTCTATGGTTATCTTGAACCAACAATGCCCGATTCTTGTTCAAGATTTTTTCTTTTTAGATAATTATAGATAAAAAAGAATATGTACTTTTTTCAGATAATTTTTTTAGATAAATAGTTCTAGTACACGCACAGGTAGCGGTGATTCATTTATGCAAGGTACGGATATTTATCCTCATTTTTTCTTAACACAATCAATAATTCTCTTATGGCTTAGATTTTTAGTCGGTGGATATCAGATTACAATAAATATTTAACACTTTTGTTCGTTTCATGTATTATAAGAGAAGTCATTCATGGATCACTGCTTCTTCTTTGCTTTCTTTTCAAGCATGATAGTTTCAAACTGTCACTAAAACTATCAACATAGGTTTCTTCAATGAATCTGGCCGACTACTTATCTATCGATTGCCTCCATTTTTCAGAATTTGTCTAGACCGACGCCAATTTGCTGCACTTGTAATGGCTGTCTGATCATTTTCCTTACTCATCAAGTTACTGCCCGACGAATCACCCGCAAATAAAATGAGTGAATTCGAAGGTATTCCTTAGGGTCCCAAAGTATTTCACAAAACACAGGCTGACTTCTTTTTCAATAATGGAGCGATTTTTACGGGACCCTTATTTTTACAATTTATGAAGAAAAGAGAAACATCTATAGTAAAATTCAAATGATGTTT
>OY735216.1:52727976-52835476 GCA_963457665.1 Thysanoteuthis rhombus | reverse complement strand
CCTGTGGTACATTTTATCTTATCAAACTGAAAATATAGATACTTGAACAACACTCATAGCAAAGAACGCTTATTACGGAATTTCACTCAACTAGATGTCCTAATTACCCTAAACAAAATCATTCAGCGAAATATTTTCATTTTGACAGGGGAAAAAAACACGAAATTCCATTGAACTATCTAGAATCATTAAGATATGATCTATAATTACCTATGTTTATATCCTGTATCTAGGGACTTATTTTCTGATTGACGGACGGATATTTGGTGAAATATAATAAGATTATATAATTGTTAAATGATTCACCTATATATTTGTATCTATGAATTATTTATAAAGAGATTAGTACACTATATATTATTTAAAAGGTTATTAGTAAAGATCAAGGGTTTCGATAATTTCTTTATCTGGAGCGAATTACTGATATCCCATTGGTTAAATTATTCACTTAACGAATCTATTGAATCTTTATTCGTAAAAAAATGATGATCTATATAATATGTTTTTTTAAAAAGGATAATGTCTGACACTAAATATGAAAATATCAAACGATGCCTTGAAACAGTTTACCAAAATTATCACGCGAACAGGACCACGCGCTGCTGGATATATCACTTTTTGCAGTTCGTATCGAGTGAGCGTACCATTTCTGGGGGAATTTTCAATCGTCCAAGACTTCTCGAACTATTTCGGTTCCATCCATCCCTGAATCTTTATTGCCAGATTTTATTCACCCATGACAAAATTTGTTTATTCCGAGCGATTGCCCTGGTTTACAGTCGACTTTGCAACGGAGAGGCTCGAAGGAATGTATTCCATCTACAACGTCACGATTACGATTGAAAACAATGCACTTTTTAGCTTGAGATCAGCGGCAGATGTTCTGGTTGATGATTTGAACTTTCATAGAAAAACTGCTTCGCTATTTTCCATAACTTTCTTGTCCGAGCGAAGCGTTTTAGTGCAAAATTTAAATCGTCAACTACGACGGATGATGTAAATCTGAAGTGTTTAGTTCTGCATCGTAGTGTAAACGTCATAGATAGAAGACGTTTTTTTTTATTTGTTTTCCGGGCTCGTCTGTCGCAGAGTCGATTGTAAACCCGAGCAGTTGCATAGAATGATATTTTTTTTCAATCATGTGCATAACTTTTATACATAAGCTATTCATGTCATGGGATCTGAAAAGTTATATTACAATGAATTTTGGAAATATCCCACATCTCCGAAATTAAAAAAGAAAAGGAGGTGAAAAAGGAATCGAATTATATAGGAGTGTTGGGACACTTTATCTCTTGACCAACTGAATCTTTGCATCTAAAATAATGGAAGAACAGTTTTAGTCTGAGTGCCATCACGTTTTGAAAAATTTGGCAGAAAGTCAGGTTGAATAATGGACGCGTCCAAAACTGCAATTGGTGGCGTCGTTGGTTGAGTGAGAGTATTGGAAAGACATTCCCGAAAAAATGGCAACATTTTTTTAAGTGGTCTCCACTGCGCTGCCCTCATCGGAAAGAAAAATCTGACTTTAAAAATTAGGAGTAAGAGCTTACTAAACTTTTTGAAGGTAATGCTTTTTTAAAGTATAAAACGTATAAATACTCGCCCTAATACTCAATAATTGAACAACCATTGCCTCAAATTTGAAGTCCTAAAATGATTCCAGTAAAGAATAAATTTGATCGAAATGAATTCTATTCAGGACGTCACTGGTATTTTCCACTGGAAAACATCGAGAATAGAGTAAAAACATATCGGAAAACATTTAGATTCTGGGAAATCTAGATGTCATTGATAAGCCCATGAAAGTGTCACGGGCTAACGAGTTTTCAATGTGGTTTCAGGATGCTTGATTCACCTTCAAAATAATTTCATTCGTCCTGGAGTAAATCTTTGACCGATTCAAGAAACACTGGTCAAAATTTTCGAACGCAGAGGAACGAAAGCAGAAATAGATTTCAGGTATGCTTATGGCCTTTTTTGCAAAAACACAAAACAAAAACAAAGGTGGACACGTTCAAATTTGCATTTAGTTACCTTTTGGTTTAAACCTATCGAAAAAACTGAAAATATGTACTAAACAAATCAAAGGAATTAATGAGCGTTCTGCTATACGACACGCGTAACAATGACATAATAACAATTGTAGAGAGAGTTGGGGTTTTGTCTGTACAATTGTTTCCATCTTAAAAACTGGGAAGTCCAGAGGACACCCATTAGGAGAATATCAGAAGTTACTTTGTAGTAGACTCAAACTTTGAAGAGAACGAAAGGTTGACCAAACACCACCTGATAGAAAATAATGATGACAGACTTGTTTGAGATTTCATATCGAGCGGAGAACAAAGAACAATACATCGCACGGTTCAATAGTGGGGTTTGATTGCAGCTTTCAGACACAGCCAGGACATAGGGGATTAAATAGAATGAAAAATTATTGCTTCTAAAGAAGGAAAAGAGATTATCGAAATCCTGAGTTTTTCCTCTAGTGAAAAATGATTTCTCCTGGTCATAAAGAAGTTCAACAATGTGTTGGTTTTTTTTTTTCAAGATATTTTTCTTAGACGCGATAGTCAGAAGGATATGATAAATTTGTTTTACTTTTTGATTCTTGAAAACGTATATCAGCAATTAGAGGAATTTTTGTATTTCTTCTGAAATCATACCCATGGAAAAGACATGAATCCTCTACTTTTGCAGTGTTGCAGAGACAGATATCGAGTAAAAGTGTCTCGCCACTTCCCTGTCACGATGGTTGATAGAGAGAACGATCACTTGGACGAATCACTCCCCCAAACTTACTATAGCTGACTAGTCAGCATCAGCAAAAGCTGCTACTTTTATCCTTAAAAATGACATTATATATATATATATATATATATATATATATATATATATATATATATATATATATATATATATATATATATATATATATATATATATATATATGTTGCTACTTGGTGACAATAGAATCACAGCTTATGTATTGGTCAGATGGAATGAACCCAGATTTTTCACACATTTGTAAAGATAAATGAATAAATGGAAAATAGTAAGTTATGGAGTCTATTCTGTAACTAACATTAGTTATCTCCCTTGGCAAATGATATAGATTGTATGTTTTCATTCAAAACCATCCATTCATGTACAAAAGATAGCTGCTTACTCAAATATTTTGGCATAAAAAAGGCACTACAATATATATGGCAGCTCAGTTCTTGCAGGTATATTCTCAAGAAAAAAACAACAACAACACCCCTTTCCCTCCTGACCTCTACAGCTCTCCATTTTGTGAGGTTATTTCATTTTTCTCTAATCTATTAAAATTTATATTGACCCTCAGAGCGGCTGGTTGTCTAAATTATTTGCACTGATCAGCAGCGTTAGTAATCAACTAATAAATCGTTTGCCTGTCGAGACTGAACTTAGAAAACGTGCGTCTTATATGCCGTAGAACACGGCACATAGAACAAGTATTCAACTTCAAACTTACCAGTTCATTTTGTTTTGAGCAGTCACGTAATGACATTTGATCTTCAGCTTCCTTGAGCTATAAATACGTAAAGGACATACGACTTCTTCATGAAAGTAAAATTCAGAATCTGATCTTTACAAGCCAGTACGCATTAAAAGGATGTCAGAGCGGATATTTCTCTCTGGGACACTATTTGCAGACCTTTTAACCATTTCTTTGATTCAGTCAAGATTTTACTCTGGCTTCCATGCGATTCAGCCGTTTTACAACCATTCGATTTAATTAGTTTCTCGATCATTTCTTTTGAAGCTTTAGGGTTCGATTACTTCATGTAAATAATTGGATTAAAAGCCACGAGGATTTCAACCCCATGCCACGTATTGAGTGAGTATAGCTCTTATCAAACATACACCTCAAGGAAGATGTCTTGTTTCAAAGCAGAACATGGATAGCTTTTCATCATATAAATATATATATATATATATATATATATATATATATATATATATATATATATATATGTGTGTGTGTGTGTGTGTGTGTGTGTGTGTGTGTGTGTATTGTGAATACAAAGAGTATCCGACACATCCTAAAAACTTTATTCTAACACACTTATATACCTTTAAAATGGACCGAGATTACACCAATTACACATGACTTTTTGCACATAACCTTTTAATTTTCAATGATATTTTTCATTTGTTTGTGCATGTGTGTATGTGTGTGTGTGTGTGTGTGTGTGTATGTGTGTGTGTGTGTGTGTGTGTGTGTATGCGTGCGCATCCGTGTCTTTGATATGATTAAGATGAAAGTGATGGAAATTTTCCTCTTAATGAAACCACCTTGGCTGCAACTGGATGTTTCAATTCAAAGGAAGTGTGTATACTACTCGTATAGAAGCTAATGATATCGAAAGTGAACATGGTCTTCTTGGATTTTCCTGACATTTTCACGTAAGATGTGCACTCCATACAACCTGTGCACAAACATAAATATTTGCCTCTTTTTTTGTGAAGGTTTGATAGCTGACACATTAATGGAGAAACGGATCGTGAGTTCATTTTCTAAGAATATTCGTTCTTTCTGAACAGCTGGGTTTGGCGACCAGCAATTTAAACTAACGTTTTCCCAAAGGTAATGGAGGAATTTTTTTCCTTCTTATTTTTTTAAATACAGTTTTCTAGATAATCCGCTAGATCAAATCTTGATTTAGAATTCATTTGAACTATTTTCGCAAAGAAACCTGTTTTGTTTGTTCAGAACTATGTTGGATTTCGTGTAGGCATTTTTTTTTATCAATAAAAAAATGTTTATCATACGTTGGTTTGGTATCGCTTGCATAAATAAATAGTTATTATACGGATACCCCCTTTATATAATGAGCTTTGTTCACGATTCATACGAAGAAAAAAAAAAGTTTCATGATTATCATGAGTAGAGAGGACCTACAGGTCTTGCAAATCTGCATTCAGAATCCTAGCTTTTATATGTTTAGAACAAGGAACCTTACAAAAAATGGCCCTGAAACAAAGAACCATCAACGTGCACGAGGAAGAATCATGCCCAACATCACATGGGGAGATCGCAAGGCATCGTAGTATATTAGATAAATCAGGTGTCAGAGGTATCATTGAATCCATTAAGAAAGTCAAATTGCAGTGGGCAGATCATGTTGCAAGAATGCCAGACAACCTTTGGAAATCACAACTCACAACATCAATCCCCAGAGATCGTATGTAGAATGATGGCCGGCAGAAAATACGATGTCATAATGATTTGGACATGTTCGCAACATACTGGCGCAGTGAAGCCTTTGATAGAGAGATCTGGCGAATCTTTGGGACGGTCTATGCCCAATGACAAAACTTAAAAGGATGTTGGTACATGCTAACGATCAGCAAGGAAATAATCATCAGTCTTTTAACGTCCGTCTTTGGACATCGACCTTCCCCAGGATTCGCCACACTTCTCTATCATTGGCGTCGCAGAGCCAGTACTTTCTGAACTTGTTTAGCTCGTCTCTCCATTTAATTTTCTACCGACCTCGGTTGCACATAAGATCTCTGGGGATTCATGTCGGGAGTCGTAATGTCTGTCGGTTGTCCGCCATTCTTGTAACATGGCCAGCCCACTGCCATTTGAGATTTTTAATGGATTCTATGTTGTCCCTGACTCTTGTCTTTTCTTGGGAGTGGCTATATCACTGATTATGCCAATTTGCCGTATTCTGCAGCGTGATTCATACAGGGCATAAACCTTCCTTCTTACGACTTTTGTTCAAATTATGATAAATCTAAAAAACTATTTTAAAGACACAAATAAGAGGAGATTATCAAAACCAAAAAAAAGATGCAAATTACACGTACATTTTAATAGACAAAAATTATTAAAAGCAATCAACTCTAACCTGGAAGCAGGTTTGAACCTGTTTCATGACGTAAACGTCTCATTGGAAAACAAGATATTTGACACAACACAAATGAGTGGATGCTAGAATGATGCTTTCGCATGATGCAATCAGTTTAACTGCTAAATGCTATTGCCTCTAACAATAGCGATGTCATGTGACTTATATTGTAGCGTAAGATTTACGTCAGTGTCAATTCTACCCTCTTATCCTTGGGGCTGCATCCTTTATAAAACACTCAGCGTGAACCTGGTTATATTGATGGTAACTGCTCTTTTACGGCGATTTTTTTTTGTTTCGTCGTTGAGGTACTTGTCAAATGGAAATCTTTCGTTTTTTTATGGCTTCTCAATTGCTTCATGGAAAAACCTCGTGTACGGCTGAAAGGATAATCAATTTTTTTTTTTTTTACTTTTTATTAGAGAGCTCCATCCCAAACTCTCATCTGAACTGTCAACATACGTTTTGTAAGTTTTCAAGCTGATTCGTCTCTTTATCTTGCTGACTGGCTATGTATGAATGTATGTAACACAAGTACAAGCCTGACCAGTGGAGGTAGAGGGATGAAAAAATAGAAAATTTACTCCCTATCATGGCTAAGATTTTTCAAAAATCTCCCCAGTGATGTTATAAATAGAATTTTTTCGGGCCATATTTATTCTTTGATCGAATTTGTTTCCGTGACTTCAAATTTCGACACAGGAGTTGTTCAATAATAGACCGTGGTGGCGAATAGCCATATATCAATATTTATAAAAAAAAGCTGTTTCCATCGAAGTAATTTGTAAGCCCTTACTTCTGACCTTTAATGTCAGTTGTTCAATAATTGGGACAGTAAGTTTTAATGATGTTTTTATAATTTGAATCATACGCACATGCTTGCAATTCAATATATCTTAAGTAGGAAATGTTGAACAAATAAATCAAAACTCCCATTCAGTTCAGTGATTAAAATACAAGTGACACAATATATTTTGGCAATAGAGGTGGAAATGAAATGGTAATACCAGAATCAGTGCTAATTGCATTTGAATCTGACAACAGTCCTGATAACAAAAATACCGAAAGTAAAAAGAAAATTTGGAATTCGTTCAACCCACCTTACTCTGAATTAATAAAAATGATATTCTAAAAATGTTCCTCATATCTATCGACAAACATTTCCCCAAAGAAAACCCACTAGACAAGATTTCCTACAGAAATATCTTGAAAATTAGCTACAGCTGTACCAAAAATATCAAAATAATTATAAATCGATGTGATATAAAAAGTAATTAAGTCAAACTACTATAATAGCTATAAAATTAGAAATAAACAGACAAAAAGATAAAATCACACGTACTTTAGACAACAAATGTGCAATCATAGCGGTTTCACAGTAGCTTTGCTCTCACTATTGAGCTCTCCATTTTCATAATGAAATCGTCTGTATTAAGAAACAAACATCGAGGAATGAACAAGACGTGAAAGTGGGCTTAGAGGGCTCATTTGGGCCTTCAGCTGAGATGGATGGATCGATCGATAGATCAAAATATAGATGTTTGAGTGGACTACTAAGAAGTAGTATTGAAAATCTTGGGTTAATGGAGTGCGAAATTCGATAGATCTCAAAAACCAATTATAATAAACTTGGCTGCATTAGAGCTTAACAAAACAGAATTCATATCTGTTGAAGAGTCTGTCCTGCTATTTTTCCTGAGGCTATAATAGAAGATATAGATAGATCCATGCCTTTCCTAAGGGCATTAGTTAGAAGTGAACACCAACTGCCTGAACCAGAATTTTGACTCAGATCGCATATTACATTTTTTGTGCGACAAACTATTGGGCCAGCCGCATCTCTTATTTTAAAAAAAATATATCTGATTAAAATAAGCCCCTACCGATATTTGTTCATCTAAAACATTTCGTGATGGTTTTATATTCTTGGACTGTAACATTTGTCAAAAGAGATAACTTGTTAATGTTAATTATTGAGTAATATCCCGTACTATCATGTTTGTGTGTATGCATAAACAATCTGAATTCATACTAGTTGAACGTAAAAAAAAAAAAAAAAAAAAAAAAAATGCAGAACAACATAGCATTTCTGTATTCCAAGAAAATTGCAAAATTATTTAAATGCTGCCATTATTTATGACATTATGGGTAAATAAGTACTGGTATAATATTAATGATGCAAACACACTTTTGCCCACACATTCCGACACGCTGAGAAGACGTCTTTTCACCATATTCCATTTTTTTTCCTTATAAATGTTGAATTCACTTTCCAATTATATTCCAACTTTTTGCAATTTCTTCTATGTGGACACTTTTCTTTCGGCTCAAATCATATGCAGATGCCATGATGATAAGATTGGACAAGCACACATGGTAATCACAACTACAAGCGTAACGTCTTTGATTTCAGAACTCTTATTACAAACTGTTACTAGAAATGAGGCGTGAAACAAGGAACCCTATAAAGGTTTATGCTAGTTAACCTGAGATCAGCCACAATCTCAAGTCGTTATGAAGTCATATTCGCTCAAGCCCCGGTTTCGCTTGTGATCTCTGGGGATCTACATCGTGATTCGTGATGTCCTTCGGTTATCTGTATGACATGAGCAACCCATTGCCATTCAAGTTTTCTCGTGGATTCTATAATTTCACACTCCTGTTTCTCTTCGAATATATTGTGCTGTCTTGTGATTTCTCTATGTGATGTTGAGCATGATCCTCTCATGTGCACGTTACATGGTTCCCAGTTTTAGGGTCAGTATTTTGGTTATATTCCATGTTTCAGCTCCATAGGTGACTATCGGGCGTTTGCATTAGTTGTATATCCTTCTCTAGGACTAGTTGGACGTTGCTATTCTTCAATGTCTAGCTTCGCTATCAGAAGCTTAAGTGATTATACGCTCAAAGTCAATTTTTGAAAAAAGTTCTCAATAATTCTGACTGTAATGTACTATACAATTGGAAAATTATTTAAATACCGCTGTCAAGATTCCGAAGGCATGGGTAAACAAGTGGTTGAATAATAACTCGGTTTCTTTTGCAAAATATCCCTCACTCTTTTGCCATTGTATGTTTGGTGTAAAGAAGTTTTACTAGAGAAAAGTGTTTTCAGTAACAAGCTTCCTTGTTTATATCACAGTATTAGTTACCGGTAGAGAAGACAGTTTTGACACCTTTAGAACCTTACATTAAGATAACACTATTTTCAGTCTCTTGGCTTTTATTTGCAAGTGAAAAGAATATCCGTTGACTGCTGTTATTACAGCGGGGAATCTAAATGATAGATAACATGGTCATTATTCTCAGAAGCAAAGTGTCATGTTTTCGTTTTTCTATGTAAAAATCTTTAAAAATGTTTTTTTCTTTAACACGTCTACCACGGAATAAGTACATATACTCTGACTGTTGAAGGTCTCCGATACTTCACAAAATTTCATCTTGACATACTAGTACTGCTTCAAAATTGATAAAATCTGAGCCAGAGAATACAACATATATAAAAAAAAATTAATAAAAAAAGGATTGGACATCGAAAATTTATGTACAGAAATCGGAAATTAATATCTCAAGTTCCGAATATCTTCCGAATGAGATTTTCTGGTAGGATAGGCCATAAGACTGAGGAAGGATTGGTTAATTTTCGGTGGGGGATCTGGGGATTTCTTATCGATTTAGAGATGTTTTTCATTTTTTTTTTTAATACCTTTCATCCATAAAATATACATCCAAAAAGTCTCACTAAATTCTAATGACACTTTATGAAAAAGTACGCTACGGCCTAAAAAAGAATTGTGAAGATTTTGGAGCAGATTAAGAATTTCTTAGTCACCTCTTCTTGATCGTAACTATTTATGAACTGATTTACATTCAGTTCTCGATAACAATGGCGTTGGCAGAAGGCGTGCGTTCTCTGAGTGCTTTCTAATTGAAATTGTGTGATTTTATTCGCTGTTTTTCTCCTCATTGTCTCCTATCCCCACCTTTACGCTATTTATAGCTTTACAAGACCTGCCTTCGAGGTTAAATAACAGACAATACCCCGGTTATATTTCTGCCACCCCACCTAATTAAGCAGGCATTTTTCTGAAAAGAAACCCGGACTGCAATAATAACCCTTTTAATTATCACGTGATTGGGAGATTGAAGAATTATCATCGTTGGTGGTAGGTTGATGGGGGCCTGGAAGTCTCTATCGCTTGAAGGTCTTCTTCGGTTTTCCCTTCACTAATACCCACCTCTGCACACATTTGCCTCCCTTGCAAAGGTATGGGTGGGAGAATGAGAAGAAATCCCGGGGCAGAGCGACATTCCAAGATTTCCTCATTGTCAGTAGCTTTTTTTCCCAAACTTCTTCTTCTTCTTCTTCTTCTTCTTCTTCTTCTTCTTCATCGTCATCTTCTTCTTCTTCTTCTTCTTCTTCTTCTTCTTCTTCTTCTTCTTCTTCTTTTTCTTCTTCGTCATCATTTTGTTCTCGTTCTTGTCGTTCCTTTTTTTTCTTTTTCTCCATTATATTCTCCTTCTTCTTCTTCTTTTTCTTCTCGTTATTGGTCTTCTTCTTCTTCTTCTTCTTCTTCTTCTTCTTCTTCTTCTTCTTCTTCTTCTTCTTCTTCTTCTTTTCCTTCCTTTTTTCTTATTCTCGTTATTTTCATCCTCTCTATTCTCGACCTCGTTTTTTTCTTCATCACCATCTTTTTCTTGTTTTCGTTATAGTTCTTCTTCTTCTTTTCTTCTTTGTTTTACTTATTCATCCTTCAATGCCTTTTTCCTTCTGATTTGTTCCTCCCCTCCATCCCAATCCTCTCCCTCTTTTCCATTGTCTAATTTCTGTTGCTATTCCAGGTTTTTCATCTAAATATTATACAACGATAAGTTACTTCAATATTAGTTTCATATGTGCCAATCTTATCTGCTCAATAAACTAATCAACCTTTTCACTACCCCTTCTGTCTCTTTCTTTCTGTTTTCATTAAACTATTTAACTTATTTTTCAGGCCCTTATATCCCTAAACCCTCATTAGAGAAGCTGAAAATAGATCCATGTATCTCTTTCTTCTTATCTTCTCAACGAACTACTTGAGTAGCGTGACATTCGAACGTAGGTAAGAACAAGCGGAATAATAGTATAGATAACGATTTTTATGCACTTCCACACGATACCATCATCTCTGTTAACACTCATAAATATATACCTAAGTAGTAAAATTCTCCAGACGAACAATTTTTCTCTAAGAAAATAATACCATAAAAAGCTGTTGCTCGTAGAGATTGTGGTTTAGGTTTGCAGGCTTTTGCAGTTTAAGGTTTTCTTATATCTGATAAAAATGTAAAAAAAAAACAATCGAATCCTAAATTTCAGTAATGTATTTTTATGTTTATGTTCAGTTAGTAATTATAATTCAATTATCTCTTCAATTTTTCCCTGAAGGCAAGATGAAATGTGCTTGATTTTATATTCTTTTTCCTCGATACTGATATTTAAAGAAAAATCAAATTGTATTTTGATCATGATCATTGGAAAAAAAAAGAAGGTTCATATTGATTGTGTATCAGTCGGATCGACGGACTTATGGTAAGTTAAAACATCAACTGGAGATGCTCAGCAATGTATATGATTTTGATGTGAATATGAATAAGGAACTCACTACCACCCAGCTCTTTGTCTATCCCAAAGGTCGAACAATATTGGGTTAACTTGAGTTTAAATCTTCGAGTTTTTGTCATTGTTGTGGCATATTTTCCTCGGTCAATGAAGTTGGAAGAAGTACATATATTCATCCCAGTCTGATTGCCAACACAATATCTTAAAAGTTTTCAATAGATTTAAGAGATATAACTCAATATGAATCCAAGCATATTTTGTTTTTTTGAAAGTTTTGACTAGTTTTTACCTCTGACGACAAAGGTGATCTGGGTTTTAGTATCCACCAAAGTTTGTCTGTCTTATTATCCACGTAATGCCCACCTCAAATGCTCATTGAATTTCAATATTTCGTGGAAGGTTTGGCCATGGTCGTAGGAAAAATTGATTGAATTGTTAGCTACCTACAAGATTTTTTCAAATTCTTTGTGACAACGGCGTCAGGAGAGGCCTGCACTCTCTGAGTGCTTTCTATATTCTTCTGTGGCTGTTGCAGGTGTTAATGTCGTTATTTCAATCAATGCAGCTACAGCAGAAATAGCCTCTGCTACTCTGATAATTATTCCAATTGAATTGTATTAGGATTCCTGCTGGACAAAATGAACAATATGGTGAGGTCTAAGGTTGATCGCGAATGTCTCATTAAAAGGACACTAAATTATATTAATGTCGGGACGTTTCACACCAAAAAGCCATTGTTAATGCTGAGATATGGGAAAGAAGGATTTTGGTTAGGGTAAGGGTTAATATCAAATTAATTTGAACTCGGTGAATTAATCAATCGGCAAATTTCTATTGAATTGAATGGAAGAAGGGTAAAGGGAATAAAAGAAGGATGGGCAATCTGAAATTAAGGGAGACTCTTCATTGCAGTCAATAATTGAACGACAGTAGCGTCAAAGTTTGGAGTCATACTTGGAGTTTATGAAATTGCTGTTTTTTTTTCCGCTGGAAAACATCTAAAATAGAGAAAAAATATTTTAAAATATCTAAATGCAGATGTTATTATCAAATCTGTCAGAATTTTAAACTAAAACAAAAAAAACCAAAACGTCATTTTTTAATTAAAAAAAAACAACATGATTTTTATAAAGAGCGAAGTGAAGTTCTTATGCTGATGTTCAAATCTGTTGACAAAACAGTATGACCAGAAGCGTTCGTGCTCACAAACATATACACAATCAAATACGTAAGCATAAAAAAAAGGATAAAATTCTTAGCAGTCTTTGATGGCCACGGTTATTCAATGATAGCAATTGGAGAAAGAAAATAAAGGGAGAATATTCAACAAACTTTGAAAAAAAGGAAAAAATGAATTAAAAAGGCAAAGAGGAACTTTTAGAAGAAGAAGAAACAGCACTTATTATAAAAACAAACAGAGAACGAATTATTCAAGATAAATTAAAATGAAACAGACAATAAAAGGACACGGAATGCTTCTTTCACTTTTCATTGGACAGTGATCAGTAAAACTGAAGAAAAACAAAAACAAAAAACGCATGCTAAAAGATGAATTTGGCAAAATCTGACGGACTTATCTTCCATCTTGAAAAAAGTAATTAAGGTTTTGAGGGTCCAATTTTCTTTTAAAAGCCATTTTTGTTGTATGATAAGGGGTAAACGTTTAAATTTCCAATCCTTTCCCTTCACTGGTATGTCTGATGATACACACATAACCAGCCAGCCGGACAAACTTGAAAACTGAAGAGTCCTATTTTAACTAATTCGATTAATGATTTAAAATAGATCCAATGCAAATCAAGCTAGGGGGAAAAAAAGGAAAAAAGGAGTTACAGGTAGCCTAAAGATTAACAGCAAGGAGTTCGAAATTCGGCTCGGACAGTTCGCATTCACTTTGCTCTAATGCCCGTCGGGGCAGGCATGAATCTATGGATACATAGCAAGCAAGGCAGATCAGATCTGTAAGAAAGTCAATCACCGGCATCGGGCTGGAAACTCACAATTGATACAGAAACAATTATTGGGGCTCGATGAATATTTCAAGGACTTTTGACAAGATCATTTCCTTACGTATCGTATGAAATGGAGACGACTGGATCGTGGGGGGTGGATATTGGATTCTATGAAAATCAAACGAAAAAGAACGAGAAAAAATGAACGAATGATGAAGAGAAAAAGGAAGGAAAGACGTATATAAAAAAAGAAAATGAAGCAAAACAACAACTTCAAAGGTTTAGGAGCGATTATACATTTAAAAAAAGAAAAAATGGATCTAAATCAAAACAAAAACAAATTATTGTGCAGGTTTTGTCAATTGTCCAATAGACAGACAACTTTTGGCATCATGCCTTGGTGGGAAAAGGCTGTGATCAATAAACAAGTTACTTGTCCTGTTTTTCCTTTTGGCAGTGATCACTATAAAGTCCTAATTTTCAGAAATAAACAGACACGAACTTCTTTTGTGATTAAGCAAAAAAAAATTGTCATTTCAATTAAACCCTCCACTGTAAATCTATTTAAGAGGAATAATTCAAAGATAAACCTTTTTCGTAGACACAATGAGTTGTAAATACATAAATCTCCATTTTTCTAGCTCTATTAGAGCAGCCTGTACGCGTGATGCACATATAGCAAGCCAGCCAGCTTGGAAACTGAAGAAACCAATGTTGACAATTTTAGTGACAGTTTTGGTTGACGGTTTTTGATATATAAGCAGCGAGAAAAAAGCTCAAGTGATGTGAAGAGTAATGAAGTAAGCCGCAAAAATACAGAAGAGATAAACGAGTTGAGGGATTTGAAGAAGAAATGAGAGATTAGGGAGAAATAAAAGCCATTGACAGACAAAGAATGGAAAAAACTCTGAGGGTTACATTCTGCTCGAACGATTAGAGAATGACTTCGAAAAATATCACCTTAACGCCATTTCTTTCATGGTCTGTCGTTGATCAGCTAGTTGCCGCCGAGGTCGATTGTCAAAAAAAGTGTTGTTTTTTTGCTCCAGCATTATAACGTGCTTCCATATACTGCAGCACTCTCTGTTCAAACGCTTCAGGAATTGGGATTCAAGGATCCTCCTTCTGGTCCTAACCTTGCTCTCTCAGATTACCATCTGTTGGGTTCTCTCAAAGACGCCTTAAGAGGTCATCGATTTGCAATGGACCAAGACGTAAAAAAAAACAAATCTCGGTGCATGGCTGGCTCGGGGGACAAACAAAAACATTTTTTTCCTCCTGGGGGCATATCCAAACTCCTCGAATGCTGGACCAGGTGTATAACAAAGCTAAGGGTCTATATTGAAAGACAATGTTTTTGTAAATTCTGTAGTGTTGTTCTAATAAAATATTTATAAGATTTCCGGATGATTATTGATTCACCCCATATATATATATATAATATATATATATATATATATATATATATATATATATATATATATATATATATATATATATATATACACACACACATATATATATATACACACACGCACATATATATATATATACACACACACACACACCCCCACACACACACACACACATATATATATATATATATATATATATATATATATATATATATATATATATTCATATATATATATATTATTGATATAAACAAACGATGAAAAGAGTTTATTTGATAGTGGTGGTAATATTTTTATTGGCACTAACAATCACAGAATACTGTTTAAAAATTCGTACCATGTACCAACCACTGTAACCAATACTTATCTTAATGTAACCTTTTTTGTAAAATAATCTCTCGACGAAAGGTTTGTTGATGCTGTTTCAATTATCCAGAATGAGATCGTGACACTCGAGATGAGACCTCAAATTTATCAGCCACCAGGCTCTCACTCTTACTGTTGAGCTGAAGACAGGTTTTTCATACACTTCTAAGCATGACTGAAAGTCCCCACTGAAAGCCTTGATGTGGAAATACTCGATGGAAAAGATCAATGATCCCAATCTTCGATTTCCGCTCTGATGACTAATTCCTACCGTAGATATGTCTGTTTCCTGACCTGCTCTCAGACATTTGATCGAATCGGCGGATCGATTCAATGACACTTCCGATTTCTCAATCAAACAAACTTTGATTGAAGCAGTCGCCAAGCTGCCAATACTGTTTTCGGCTTCAATCATCACACAGGTTTTTCCTTGTTGTTTGTATTGTTCTATTCTTGAAATCATTGGGGTCGTCGTCTTCCCGATTTCTCTCCTCTTCCAGTTTGCTATCTCTTTTATTTCTCATCTGTTTTTTTCCAATTGTTTTTTTCCCCTCCCTTTTTTTTCCGATCAAGTTTTCTCATTCTTTCTCTTTTTCACCTCTGTCAGCCATGTTGGAAGATGTATACGTATTCTACTGTATTTATTTACGGTTCATTTTCAAACTCTTTTGCAGCAAAAAAATGATAATAATAAAATATATCTCAATCGAAAACATGGGCTTAGATCCTCCAAAACATTTAATCAATTAATAAAACAATTCATAAAAAAGTTTCATTTGAAATGTAAAAAAAAAGTAACTAAATATTGTTATTCTTGAAGTTCTCTTTTCTTCCTCGTGTTTCCTTTGATGCTTTATAGTTCTTTCTAACTTTTTTTAAAATCACAATTCTAGCAGAAGACCCGTAAAAAATGACGGGTACCTTTTTTGCTGTATCATAGTAACAAACCAACAAATACACTGAGTGTTGATCTTTACGTAAATTCGAGTTACTGAGCCAAAGCTAAATTTAAGTCAGGTTCAGTATTTGCGTTTTATATATAAATAATTTTAGTTCTGGTGTTTCATGTGTTTTCAAATTTGCAACGATAAGAGGGAAAATATATCACTGGTATCCGGTACAAAATGGAGGTCGCGTTGTATAAGAGTTTGCATATTTCTCGAGTAAATTCCGTAATGAATACTAAATATTAAAATAATGGAATCAAATATTACATTAGAAGTTTAATCACTGCAGCAATAGCTCATTTGTACATCATTAGTCTACGAAGGTCAACATCGGGCGGTGGAGGTGATGTTTCTTAATTTTATATATTGGTTCGGAACAGACATCAGTACAAAATAAAGTGACAGAGCTATTTATGATTAGATATTTCTGCTTCACGTACAACTCTCTTTCGTCCACTTTCTCCATTTATCCTCCCTGTCCTGTATTTATACACCTTCCAATCAGTTTCTTATTTATTTTGTAAGATTTCCTATCCTCGTTCTGTTTCTATCTTCATCTTCGTGCTCTCCTCTCTCGTCTCTTCTACTTTATCAACACCTTCAAATGCTTTCTTCTTCTTCCTCTTCTTCCTTTCTCTCTGTTAAATATTTTTATCTCTACTTTCCTATCATTTTGCTGGTGTCTTCTTGGTCCTTCTCGTCTTTTAATTACCCCTCTCTCAGTTAAACATGTTTCCTTTATTCTCCAACCCCCATTCCCTTTTTGGATTCTTTCTCCCTAATCCCCCAACTACAGTTACTCTTTCTTATTCTCTTATTCCTTTTTGTCTCTTATATCTTCCTCTACTTCCTTCTGCAACACTCTTTCTCTTTATTATCTTATTCTTTTTGTCTCTGTCTCTGTCTGTCTGTCTGTCTCTCCCTCTTTCCTTCTAATATCATCTTCACTATTATCCCTTTATGCTATTTACCCTTTATTCTCTCATCTTCACTATTTGTCCTCCTTTTTTCTAATGTCTTCCTCATCCTCCCCTTTCTCTACTATACTTTATTCTTTATTTTATTATACTCTCTCTCTCCTTCACTCTCTCTCTCTTTCTCTCTCTTCCACCCCCTCTCTCTCTCAAATGTCTCATTCATCTTCCTCCTTTTTTGCTTTACTTTATTCTTCATTTTTTGTCCTCTTTCTCTATCTTTATCTCTCTCTCTCTCTCTCTCTCTATCTATCTATCTATCTATCTATCTATCTATCTATTATCTTCTTCAACCTCATCCCTTTCTGCTATACTTTATACTTTTTTTTCTCCCCAATATCTTTTTACTTACTCCTACTCACATCTTCTCTCCCTGGTGTTTTCAAATTCGCATACATTTCCTTCATTTTACCATCATTCACTGATTCTTCTTCGTTACTTCCAAGCACGAAAGATACGTTAAATGTAAAGTGCAGGCAGTTGGGGGATGCGTGTAACATCCTGGAACATTTCCTCATTAACATTCCAATCTTTTCATGTATAACTGGAATAATTGTACGTGTTATCAAATTACATGTTTATGTTGGCAATAACTTTAATGTTGGAAATGTCCGTGAATTAAACACATGAGCGAGTAGAAGCTGCATTTTACTGTCAAGGAACATGTGCAAAAACTTGAGTTATGTAATGAGTAACTGGGCAATAATTATCCAGTGAGCCTGATCCCCGACAGGAACCGATCTACTAGCCTCTGTCTGTCCACTTGCTATCAGAGAAAGTTAGCTGCGTCGAAACCCAGCGAATATAGATGGATAGGGAACCAGTGAAAAAGACGGGGATAACCAATCGGACATCAGTCCTTTTTTTTCTCTCCTCTTTCCGGTCAAACTAAAGACGTTTGATTGGCTGACTATAGGTCGATTTGGTACCGCGACCGGTAGGTTAAGACTAACAGTGTTGCCTAATAAAAGAGTGGATAAAGGTAAGCAAAAAAGGGACTGCGTGCCATACAATATCAAAACAACATTCGTGGTAGTGTGGCCTACGACACCAAGCATTTTTTAAAATTCTTGTTTTCTTTACCTTTTTCTGATTGGTGTTTTTACTCCATCCTCTCCTCCTACTCCTCTTCCACCCCCTGTTCTCCTTCTATTTCTCTTTTGAGTTTTTTCTCTCGTCTTTTTCCCTTATCCACCTGCTGTTTTTTTTCTCTTATTCTTTCCTCGGCTTTTGCTCTCCACCAACCTTTGGCCAATAATCTTTCACGAATCCATGGCGACACTCCTTGTCAAGCGCTGACAAACATCGTTTTGTCAATTTCCCCCCAAACAGAATTTTTTTTCTATAATCAATAAAAGAATTAGAAAATATACGAACAAAAAAAGAAAACAAAAAAAAAAACGTACCGTCATCTTTAAAGCAAAACCATAAAAATATTGGTGCTTTGCTTCCTCAATTTAAAACAAAAAAACAAACAAAACAATCAGAAATATATTTATAAAAATGAAAAAAAAGAAAAATCAAAACACACTTACACCTTCAAAACTGAGCAAAAAACAAAAAGGTAATTTCGTCAATTCCCCCAAACAATATTTATTGAAAACACAAGAATTAGAAATAAACTTTTTGAAAAAGAAAAAAAAAACAACTTTATTTTTAAGGAAAACAAAAAAGTCAAAAAGATATGCAACTTTTTTTCTCAAGAATGCCTTTATACCCAAAAGTTTCTGACCTAACATTTCTCTTTCGTCAACTGCTACCAAGTTAAAAAAAAAATAATAAGGTAAATAAACCAGAAAATGATACACATAAATAATTCCTAACACAATAAAGTAAAAGCTATTTTTGCCGTATGATATCAACCTACTCTTACAAGAAAAAAAATTAGATTGTCAACTTTGACATGTTAGATGGGTCAGGAATGTTTGATTTTTAGATGTGTCCAAAATCTCTATGAGTTACTTTGTCTGTAACCTGTTAAATGATGTCATTTATATTTTTCCCCAATCCATTCATGAGGCAGATACAAACTTACATCATCAGCGTTCACAAGTGTGGGACTATAGATTAAAATTGTTTTTTTCTAGATATGATTTATAAACTGAATAGTTACCTTTATTTTGGTTCCTGCTATCTGTATTTTCCTCATTAGGTGTCCCTTCCCTTAAGCGTGGTCCCAATTTCAGTGGTCCACTTTAATCCACAGTTTACCACCTGGAATTTCCCCCATATCACCATTTTCCTCTTTCAATGCCCCCATATCCGCAGTTCCCATTTCAGTGCCTCCTATCCACTGTTTCAAATTCAGTGGTATGTGAACACACCATTAGAATCCCATTCTTTTTTTTCTAGTAATTTTTTCTTTGTCTATCTCCATACCCAAGTTGTAGAGCACCCTTCTCTAGTTAGGTAGAGGTAGAAGTACTATATTCCTGAACGAATCGTGAAAAGATCATATTCGATCCCCCGCCGAAACATAGCAAATATTCCAAAAATGGTAGTCAATTCCTCCTCGTTTAGGAAGCTCGAGTATTGCGGATTTAGGAACTTCTCGGGGCTATCGGATTGCATTGGATGGACAGATTCTTCTAAAATCATTGGAGTAAAGCAACTTCGACCCTGGTAAGTACCAAGGTGGATGTCAATTGGGGAATACGAGATGTTGTGTCGTAATCAGAATGAATCTTCACCAGTCATGGCAAGCCGAAAGTGGGTCTTACTAATAACTTATAACTAATAATAGTTCGTAGACACCTGACTGACGACCGTCTTGATGAGGGCTTCAGTTGAGAACCTCTCTTGGCAAACCCCAGAACAAAAACAAGAAAATCCTCACCAAATTTAAGTGAGTAAAAAAAAACATTCCCTTACCGTGACTAGTTATCACGACTAGTTGGTTGGTAGTTGTGTCTCGTACCGGCTGAGCTGGATTAAGAAGTCAAAATTCAATTTAGAAATACGCAAAGGTTTCTTTCATCCTAACGACTGAGCACATCAATAAAAAGAAGATCTAAAATAACCACCAACTGATTGGTAGGCTGCTGTAATACCGACTGAACTAAACTGACAATCCCTACCTAACGACGAATTTTATCTGACATGCAATGCATACATGGGAGAATCATGCTCAACCTCACATGGAGAGATCACAAGACAGCACAGTATATCAGGAAGTCTGAGACATAATAGAATCTATTTAAAAAATTGAATGTCAATGGGCTGATCATTTTGCAAGAAGAATGGCTGACAACCAAAGGACATCATGACTCGTAACATGGATCCCCAGAGAACACATGCTAAACTAAGGTTGACAGAATTCAAGATGGAGAGATGAGCTAGACCAATTTAGAAAATAATGGCTCCGTGACGTCCATGAGAGGGAAATGAGGGTGATCCTTCGGAAGGTCTATGTCCAACGACGGACGTTAAAAGACCGATGATGATGATGATGATGATGATACAAGGGCTTCTCTAATTCTAATAAATGAATACATTTGTTATAAGAAAATATTAGAAATCGAAACTGGAGTTATTTCACTTGTTGTGTTCCCATACAGTTTATACTATTTTTTAAGTTTCTTCTTTACTCATCTTCCATACTTCCGTCATCTCTCCTACCCGGTAAAGTGTTCTCTGGTAACGCCTCTCTTCATAAGAAGTCATAAAAAGAAATCCACACATTTTTTTCCGGATGCATAGGCTTGTGAACAAAAGAATCATATCAACAATGAAATAAGGAAAGATATGAAAAAGATAACTAATTATTACCTAAAATAATGATACTCCTGATTTAATGATACTTTTATTTCCTGACAAAATATCTTTGTTTTTTTACATATTTGTGTATAGGAACATATACTTTTCTTCAAAATAAGAGTCTCGTTATTTCATATGAATCATTATTCACGTAAGAATATCAATATTTTCATTTTTTTTTTCTTTCTCTCTTCCATCATAAACACTTCTACTTTTGTTGTAAAAAACAATTTTCTAACTAATAAACATGTATGTTCAAAAATCGTCAAACATTTCTCCCGTCGCAAAAACGTCAACAAACGTACTGAAAAGAACCTATAATATTTTGTTCTTATGTTAGTAATTTTGCTGCATATTAAGTATTGAACGACCGTAGCCATCAAAGATGGTGGATGGTTCTATCCTTTGTTATATATGCGTTTGTTTGTTTGTCTGGTGATTGTTCGTGAGTTCCAGCGCTCCTGGCAATACTGTATTGTCTACAGACTTGAAATTTGGCATCTAAAAAAAGAAATTGATTTTTTGAAAACATTTTTTGACTTCTGGTGATGCCTCATTTCGGTAGTTTTATTGATTTGTAGACTCACCAGAATGTAAATGGATATTTGAAACTTTATTTCTGCTGTTTTCTAATGGAAAACGCCAGTGATGTCATGAAAAGAGTTTATTCTGACCATATTTATTCTCTAATGGATTTTTTTTTACACAACTTCGAATTTTGACGCTACAGTTGTTCGATTATTGAGTGTGATGGTGAGTTTTTAAAAAAATGAATTAACTACTTTAGCAACGAGATTTCCCATGACAGATATCATCTGTTGTGTTTAGCGAAATTTAGTTGAGAGAAAAAATTGCTGCGAAATAAATAAAATGCCGCCATATAAGCCCTGTCTAGAGCATAGTGTCATATTATTGTTCCAGTAGCAAGTAAATTTCACGGGATGGGATTGCTAATCTTGCATCAAAGACAGAATGTCTTATTTTTTCCTTGGATATTGTACAATTGTCTTCGGAAAGCTATTTACTGCTGAATAGAACAGGGAACTAGAAAAAAATGATTTAAACTTTTGAGGTACGCGTTATTTCATGAAAGAAGGTGAAAGACGAAATACTGTTCTGTGCTTGTTTGCAGTGAGCTGTTATAGAGGGAGTACACACCCTACCCGCTCTCTCCTAAACCTTAGCCCCCCCCCCTATCTCTTATTAACCCAATCTCTGACCACTCAGCATAACATAATGTCGGCACAATTTAAGAGATTTTTGAACGCTCAAACATTTTCCAATGTAAAGAACTGGCAATTGCTTCTTCATTGGAGACTATATCAGCTAACGTAAGGTTCCTGCAGGAAAACTACTTCCAGATAGCAGTGAATACCCATGCATATCGTCTGTACACCTAATACTATATAACAGATGGACAGGAGAAGACGGTTTTTTTTATCCCGCCAACTACACAGCCAACGAGCCAATTAGGACGAAAAAGAATTTCGAACATATATCTCTCTATCATCTCCCATCTCTCTTCACGATGTGTTCATAGTGGCAACTTATAACATCTTTTTTTTAATCGAAAAAAAAAGTGTCTATGGCCGATCCGTTACATCACTGAAAACGGACTGGGTTAACCGAATTCAAATTCTGGCTGATACTAACACTGCTGCCTTTGGGAGAGGTATGAATCTAACTTTCACATTTCGATCCCTGCAATAGATAAAATAACGTACGATGGAGTGAGTGACATCCCTAAGTGTTCGTCCAAGTTTTTGTCTATTGCACACGTTACAAAAATCTTGAACTCTGAGACGATGCGGAAATGTGAAGCCTGGAAGAGGACGGCTGTTGCCATGGCCAGCGTGGGGGTACTTATAACTATTTCCGAATAAAATGCAGAAGGTAATTATGAGACAAGCTTTAACATCGATATATGTGTGAGATTTAAAAAATATCCAGGCGTTTTATCTTTTTATACAATGTGCCATGTATATTCCTATATTTGTCCGCAACATTTGTCAAGGGAGATAACTATTAGATTGTAATTATTGAGTCGTCTCACTTGCATTTTTTTCAAATGCATAAACATTTTTATTCATTCTTGTTGAACATAAACAAGACAATGCAGAGCAAGTCGATTTTTTTTACTTTTTTTAAATAAAATGCAGCAGTGTTACTGGAATCGTTTTTTTGTTTGGGACAGGCGTTGTTTCTTAAGTCTAATATTTGAGAGTTTTCAATTTTTTTATGTTTTAAAATCCATTTGATAAGTTTTTTTTTTAATTTTTCAAACTTGAAAATGATTTCAAGAATGAAAAAATTATGAAAATACGTCTATATTGGCAAGTCTGCGATGCATTTGCAAAATTATTCTATTCGTTTGCCAGTTTGAGACAGCATGGGTGAACTAATAATTCAAGAATAACTCGATAGGGGGCAGTATATTTGATACGGTTGGCCAAATCTATCAACTTGGGTTTAGGGCGACGGTGTCAAATATAAAACATAGGTTTCTTCAATTTTCAAATTGGTCTGGCAGGCTGATTGGCTGGCTGGTTGGCACTGTAGCTAAAGGGCTGAAAATTTACATTATTGCCCCGTATCATGTCTAGAAAAAAACTGTTTTTTTTGTTATTTTTGGGAAATTCTTCCATCAATAGGTTTCCACAATGGTGTTCTATTTTCAATGCGTATTTTTTCTGAATTTATCACTTAGTTTGTGCCCGGTTGCATACACGTTTGTTCACTTTGAAAGGTGAGAGAAGAAACTTCATTGATTACCCCATTCTTTTAAATTTTATTTTCAAATAGATGACCTGTGATACAGTATGCAGCGAAAAGACATTAGTTACATGTCATCTTCTACTTAGTGACTCGCCAGACCTCTCAGTATTTGTTTTAAGATGGCTGCCTCACTGGTTTTAAGTCTAAAATGAAATATCTTCTGTCCTCTTTTTGTATTTTTGAATTCTCTTATTCAGATTAAAATCAAATGAGAAAAGAAAAAAAAAGGATTATCTAAAGGAGATTATTCCATTAAGTGTAGAAGGCGGCAAATGTAATAGTTATCCATAGTAAGATGGAGGCTCTAGTTCATTGCCAGATAATCCATTGAGAGTAATCCATTACAAGATAAAAGCAGGTAGAACCGAGTTGACATCAATCATCGTAAAACGCAAATTTTATTGAGTAAGCTATAAAACTGCAATGACGGATATCTCCGTCATCTGGACTTAATAGATTTTAATGAATATTAGATTAATACGGGCTATCCCAAACAATCATGCTAAAGGAATACAAAAATAAAAAAAAAAGAAAAAAAAACGACTACGATTATTTGATAACTAAACATACAATGTGTTCCATTTTTCTGTCATTTCTGATAATAACACAAACATGTTTTGGATTCAAAGATCAAATTTTCTAAATCAGCACTTATAACATCTCCCAATAAAAACAACTTTGACGGTCTGGGTGAAATATCTAATGCTTCAGAAAAATGTTTTGTTTGATTCAATTGTTTGAGTCTTGGCGGTTATGCTTTCAGATCTATCTTGCAAGATAATGCTTGATAGTTTACATTATTTTATCTCGAAAGGCCTTGATTCTTTGAAATATTATAATCCTGTTTTTCAAATAATACCCTGATAACTTGTCTTATTCTTTTATGCCTTGAGGTTTTCAAAACATTCGTGCCGTTTTAGTGGGTTTTTTTAAATTCATTCCTACGAAGTTTAAAGAGGCATATGTATACATTCATGTCTTTCCGTCCGTATTTTTGTCAACATAAAATCGTCAAACGTGCTCAGTTAATGTTTATGGAATTTTGTAAAAACAGGGAACACAGGTTGCGTAAAAAATGAATAAATTTGGAAGTAGATCCAGGATTTTTTTTTTCGACTGTGGGATATTTTTTATTGTTCTGCAGCTTACAACAGACATGAAAAGAGGTCAGTAAAAAGACTGATTGTAAATTTAAGAGAAGTATCTCAGCTTGAATTTGTCAAGAGATTAAAGATAGCTCTGAGAACCAGATAAATAAGGATGGCACCTTGTAACCATGCTAAATAATATAAAACAAATAATTTCCCCCCTTTTTTTCCAGTTATTTCTGATAGTAACGCAAACTTGTTTGATATGCAGAGCCAAAAATTTCGAATATCAGCGATTTTTACGTGCGCCAAGAAAAATAACTTTGACAGTCTTTACAAAATATCAGATTTTTAAGAAAAAAAGTTTTGTTTCATTAATTTGTTTGTGTCTTGAATGTTATATTTTTAGAGGAATGGTAACCATCTTGCCTGAAGAACTTTGAAGACATCGAAAAACAAAATATCAATGAATCCCAGGCGAGCAGAGTCTTTTAAGTTATTCTTTCATGAAGATGCTTGGAATTTAAATTCTTGGCATCATCTGTTAAGATTTCTTTTTTGCTCTATTTCGTCTTTTCATTTCTATATTTATTTAATTTGTTCGGTATTTTTTTTCTTTCTTTTTCTTTTCTGAATTTACTTCTTCTGATAGTTCTTTCTTTATTTTTCACAATTATTATTTTTTGTAAATTATTTCTGTCTCTCCCTCTTTTTTCTTAGGTCTTTGTATCCGACGGTGCGGGTGGCAAAGCGGTTAGTAGCATGGAAAATAAATTCGTCGATTTTAGCTCGAAGTCTGGCTAGATTTATCTACACTCGCTTTGCACTAATTAGGGGTGCAGCACTGTCGGAGTTCACCATGTCGCTCAAACACATGATTGTTTTTAAATCAAAAATAAACTAGTATTCCAAGGGAAATTATGAATCACTGCCAGCTATATGTATGCGTTGATGGAGGTAATCAACGAAAGAGTTGGAAAAAGATGTGATCAATGATTAAGTTACTTGTCTCGCCTTAATCGGTTTGTGATCGCATAAAAAGGTCTGAATTTTCAAAAAACAAGCAGGCACTAGTGACCAATTTAGCATTAATTTACACTGCATATTGAACCCCCACTAAAAATCTGACTTAGGGAATTTGGAAAAAAAAACAAACCAAAATACTGTTTTCCGAACTCGGTGAAGGGAGTAAGTATGCAACATTTCAAATTTCTACTCTGAACCATAACGACTGGGTTAAATTTGAATAGATAAATAGATAGGTCCGTATAAATGTTAGAACACATAAATAACCTTAACCCAGCAACAATGTTCAAACTTTTTTTTTATATACTAAAGACCTTCTTGTCAATTTTTCCTAAACTTTTATTTCTTCGAATTTAATACTGTCTTTGAAAACCTTCATCAATTCGTTTCTCACTTCCATCTTTTATTATTCCACCCTCTTGTCCTTCCTATCCTACGTTCAAATTGTCAAACTCCAACTATTGAGTTTTGACTGCATTTCCGTTTGTAACAACACAGACGGATGACAATGACAAGAATTAAAACCAGTGATTTCATGCACGACCGACAGTGACACAGCAACGTGCGCAAAAGCTGATGACAAATTCACTCCCACTTTCACAGCCCAGCTCAGATCGACTTGTTGGGCTAATGTTTTGAAATTCCATTCAGTGGAACTACTATTTGGTAGAGGTGGCATTGAAATTGTATTGAAGAATTAATTCTGTTTTGTTTATCTTTATGTTTCCAAGAAGCAAAGGAATTTGTTCCTAGCACAGCTTATCTTACTTAGTTGAACTATTTCTTCTCTCTTCAGCTGATCTCTCCCTGTCTTCTAAATTATCTTTCCTTTCCCTACATCAGTCCTTCTTTTCACCCATCCTATCTTTCCTGTCACCCTCCCTCCCTTCAATCTCCCCCTCTTTTCCTTTCCCTTCATTCCTATCTTTCTTCCTTCCTCCTTCCCTAAGTTCTTTCCAACGGACTTGGTTCCTCCCCATTTTCTTCAGTTCAACTCCCTCAAATTCTTGTTTCTCTGCCACCCCTTCCCAAATCTCTCTTCCCTTTCCTCTTTTGTCACCCTTTTATTTTATCAAATCTCTCTTTTTCTCTCTCTTACTTTTCCCCACGATCATCCCCCCCACTCTCACATATTTTGTTATGTATCCTCCTACTCCCTTCAAATCTTCTGAGGTTCTGTCCAACCTCACATTCCCTCTTATTCTATTTCTTCTTTTGTTACTTTCCTTCGTTCCTTTCTTCCTTTCTTCCTCCCTTACTTCCAACTTTTTTACGTTACTTTTCTCCTACCTTCTTTTCTTCCTTCCTTATTATTCCTTTCCCTCCTTCCCATTTTCCTTCTTTCTCAAGTTCTTTCCTGCAGACTCACCAGCGTTCATCCCTCTCTCCCTCCCTCCCTCCTTCTCCTTTCTTCAATATCTCCATCCCCTCCATCTTTCCTCCTTGACTTCTTTCCTTCCTACATCTATCCCTTTCTCTCCATTGCTCTAATCCTTATTTCTTTCCTACCTACCCTCTTCCTTTCTCACCTCCTTTCACCTTTTTCTTTCCTTCCTTTCTTCCCTCCTTCCTTTCTTCTTTCTAACTTCTTACTTACTTTGCTTCTACTTTCCTAAATTTTCTCTTCCTTCCTTTGCTCCTTCTTTCTCAACTTTTTTCTTCCTTCTCTCTTTTCTTCCTTCCCCCCTAACTTCTTACTTTCTTCATTCCTTTCTTTGTAACTTTCTCTTCCCAGTATTTTATTCTTTCACTCATCCTACCTTTCTCCCCCACCTTTTAATGACTTCTTTCCCACTGAACTGCATATCTTTATCCTTCTGTCCTACCTCCCTCCATTCCTTCCTTCCAATACCTTTCTAGTCCCTATCCTCTTTCTTCTTCTAATACTTTTCTTCCCTCTTTTACCCTTTTTAACTTTTCCCCTACTTAGCTCCAACCTTCCTTTCCCCTTTCCAGCCTCAATCCTCCTCCTCCCTTTTTCATTTACTTTCTAGTTTTAATCCATTTGATGTTAATAATAGCCTCTCTAGACCCAGGAATTAAAAAGTTGTCTTACATCAGGTTAAAAACCTGACGTGTACGCTTTAAGGATTTATTTGCTGCTCAGGTGACCAAACTTTACATACGTACAAGTAAGTAACCATTTACTCACTTATTTACATACATATAGAGGGATAAAGAAACAAACTAGCGAAAATTAAATGCGATTATAAAGGATTAGTAACGATAAAAGAATAATAAAAATGATAATTATCAAAACAAAAGTAGTATGTTTATCTGTTCCAGGGAATTTAGAAACCATCATTATTCAAGTTTGTTTGATTTCGAAGAATCTTATAGTTGAACGAAAATAAGAAAACTTGCCATCACAGTCAATAATTGTATAACCGTAGTGTCAAAATTTGAAGTTGTATACAAACATTCTACTGAAGAATAAATATGGTTGGAATTAATCATTTTTATAACATCACCGGCGTTTTCGAAAAAAATAAAAAAACAAAAAATATAGTAAAAAAAAAAGGCAACTAGGTCCTGGAAAATCTACATGTTATCAATGAACGATCCACATCAGAACGAGGCTCACAAAATTTAAAAAAAAGCTTTTTCCCAAAAGTAAGAAAATTTTTTTCAGAATCGGTCTAACAAAGTACTGATGTCAATTTTCATGTCTGCAGATAGAACAGTATGGCCAGGAGCATTTGAATACACAAATACCTGCACATATGAAAAAAAAAGGATAGAACCGTACGCAACCTTTGATGGCGACCGTTGTTCAATGGCTGCAATGAGGTTTTTCCAACCGATAACGATCGAATGCTGATTGTCAGTACAAGTTGATCCTGTTTAGATTTTAATGAAATTCTTCTTTGATTGGTTGTTAGATTTCTTCCACACATTTCTCACTGGAAACAAAAACTTCATAAAATTTATGTATGTCTAACAATGATTGGATAGACTTCAGAGTAAGTACATATATAGAGAGATTGAAGTAACTCTGTGTAAAGGTTGATAATTTAAGTTGATAACCATAAAGCCTGTAGTAAGTTTGGTATTCGCTGGATGCCCCCCCCACCACCTTCACCACTTGTGCCAGATATCTTAGGTAACGTTGATTAATGCTTACCTTTCGAGCACACGATCTTTTATGCTGAAGATGATAAGCATTCTTGTCACTTTGAATTCCCTGTTACTGACAATACCGATGTATTTATCTATTTATTTATTTATTTATTTTGCAGTTATAAGAATCTTTCGATAAACATCTACTGTTGAGTTTTTACTTCATTTTCGCACGGAGCAACAATTAGGGATGACAATATCCGAACCGAAAAGCAGCTATGTCATGGACGAATAACAGTGACTCAGTGACGTATGCAAAAACTGAAAATGAATTTACTCCCAGGTTGACTTGTTTTGCTAAAGTTTGCAAATCCCATTTACTACTGATAAAGGAGTTGAAATGGAACAATTTGAAATAGTATTTAGATTTTGATCAAGCAAGGTAGTTAGACCTTGGAGCAGATAAACTTGCCTCATTTTTCATGAATTAAGAAATTTCTGACACATTCATTTTTTTCAGAAATGTCTGCCTATTTAATGGTGGTGACATTCAGAATTCATGGCGAGTAAAAAATGGATTATCGAAAGGCTAATTATTTGTTAAAATATATCAGCATTAAAATACACAGAAGACTGTCTTTAAATGACAACATTCATCTTGGCAGCTGGAGCTTTCAGAACGAAGTGGTAGCTCGCATCCAACCGCCTTCAGAGGGTTTCATTCCCTGGTTTGGGAATCAGCATAGTCGTTCTCCTAGACTGATTGCCTTCCTAAGGCTAAATACTTCGGTTTTTCTCCGAAAGTTCTCAATGATTGCCACTCTTGAAGAGCTGTTTTTTTTTATATTCCTGGCCGAATTAAAGGTTACTTGAATTAGCCAAGGGCTGGGGATGCATTTTAGAGGTACATTATTTGATACTTCTGGCTACGATCATCCCTTTCGGCTGGTTATAGGTCACGAACAAATGTACAAGGTCAGACATGATGATGATGATGATTATGATGATGATGATGATGATGATGATGGTGGTGGTGGTGATGATGATGATGATGATGATGGTGGTGGTGGTGATGATGATGATGATGATGATGATTGATACGAAAGCTGAAGAACAAAGTCAAAAAGAAAAAAGGAATTTTTCAGTCTGGCAATCAACAAACTTAAATCCTTTGAGATTTACGAGATTTCCCGGCTTTTGTTTCCTTTCGTTTCCTGTCATTTACTTTCTGGTGTTTTTTCTTTCCTTAATAACTCATTGTTGCTTTTATTTTGCTTTCATTCCCTCTGATCTTATTTGACATCTATTGATTATCGAACGGCATAAAAACACGGTAGAAAATGTCAATAAAGCAATAGTTTTTAGAACTTATTGTCTATCGTAAATTGGTACTGCAGACGGTAACTCATCTTTTATGATGAAATGATTAACATTCTGTTTGTGAGGACGCTTGAGTTTTTGTTTTTATGATTTATAGAATATTTCATTGCGGAATACAGTCTGGCACACCAAACAAAGAGAAATTAAAGAAGTTTTTGGCTACTAATTTGTTGGAAATGAGGCACTTAATTATAAGTGTTACATTTGAGTGCCAGATTCATAGCATTCCACGAATTATGAATACGAAGGTGGATCAGTAAGTCTCTTACCTGATACGTCATTATGAACTGAATTTTGATCCGAAATATCTGCTAAATGACGTTTGATCTATGTAATCAAAGGGGAATCACTGAGTTATGCATTGACATGGGGGAAGATTATGTAGAACAATGAATATCTATTGTGCTAAGAAATTTCTTTTTTTCATCATTATACTATCGATTTATTTTGACTGATTTCTGCACAAACACACAAACTCACACATATATATCTATACTCATATATACACATTCACATATACATGTTTAAACATATACATATCTATCGCTCTCTCCCCCCTCTCTCTCTCCCTCTCTCTTTCTATCTCTCTCTCTCTCTATATATATATATATATATATATATATATATATGTATATATATATATATATATATATATATGTGTGTGTGTGTGTGTGTGTGTGTGTGTGTGTATATATATATACTGACTGATAAACGGACAGGTCTGGTTAATCTCTCTACAGAAATCGTCTTCCGGCAACATTTTTGGTCGTGATTACTAAACATTTGAAAACCAAATGGACACAAGCTAAGTTATTGATTTAGCATAAATCTACATTGCAATTCAAACTTCCAAATAAAAACATATTTCGTGGGAGAGGATTTGAGAAAAACGTAAAAGGACCCTGTTTTTTCCGTAGACATAAAGGGAAGTGAATGTTCAATTTTTCAGCCTTCTAGCTACATAGGTGCTGCCTGTACGCGGTATACATACATTGCAAGCCAGCCAACCAGCTAGATCAGCTCAAAACCTGAGAGGAAACTATGTTTTCAATATTTATGACAGTTTTGTTTGACGGTTTCTAATAGATAGATGAATGCACAGATAGATATGAAGAGACTGCAATGCGCAGGTCACGGCCGAATGTTGAACAACGTCCAATCAAAATATATTATCGTTATATTCATTGCAAAATTTTATAAACGTTCTCTATGTTTCCCAAAGTTTCAAAAAGCAGTTCGTCTCTATTTACAGGTGAGTTGAAGGTTAAATAATGGAATTACATTGACTGGTTAATCCACATTGCAAACAGTTCAATGAATGCATACCCGGACCGCAATATCATTCTGATGCAGGATAACGCTCTTCTGCACGAAGCCAGGGTTATTTTAGATGATCTACAGCATCACGAAGTACTGGTTATTAGCATTGTTATTGGAAATGGGTCGGACATGATCGGACAAGCACTCAAAAGACAGGGATAAGATCCGATTCTTTTAGCCATAATTTGGTTAAGAGACCTATATCAAGTAGTTTCCGTGAAAAGAAGTGGCAGACTCATCGAAAATTCTTCTGCGACATTACACACACACACACACACGCACACAAATCTCTATCTCTCTATATATATCTTTCTCTCTCTCTCTCTCTCTCTCTCTCTCTCTCTCTCTCTCTATATATATATATATATATATATATATATATATATATATATATATATGTTGTTCGGTTTATATCAATAACAATTTAATCTGGGTGATGAGATTCACGTCATATCCGATTTTCGATATGATGATTTTTTTTTTCTAGAAAAGAAAATTCGATTCGTTTGGAGTGGAGTCCATTATTTCTAGAGGTGGATAGCAGATTTCATCTGAGAAATTGATACCTTTACGTGGGTGAGTCCATTGTTACGATCAGAGAAATAGGCAAATCCGACAATTCATTATATATGTAGATGATCTGATAGAACTGACCTTTCAACTTATAACCTCCAAAATAAAATGTTATTTGTCCGATAAAAAAATGCAATCAATGCGTTGGTTGTGATTTAGTAATAGATACATACATAGATATGTACGCTACAGTTTCCAATTTCAACTAAAATATAAAGGGAAATGAGTATATCAGATGCTATCTACCTCATGTATCTTCGGAATATCAAAAAGGTTTCTTTAGTTTTCAATTCGGTCTGGCTAACTGGCCAGCTGGCTGGCTGGCTGCCTAGTTTCATACAAACAGGCTGCACCAATGAAGCTAAAGCGCTGAAATTCAACATTTGTACTTTATAGAAACAACATTTTTTGGGGGGGAACCCTAGATAGGTTTTAAGTGGGGGTCCAAGTTTCAATTCAATTTCATGCCAAATTGATCTCTCATTCTATGTCTGGCAACATTAATCTTTTTTCGTTTTTTTTTTTTCATTTCAATTTTTTTTAGTGATCACTACCCAACAAAAGGTGACACAAGTCACGTTGATCGCTCCATACATAGCATGCTATCTGAAGACGTTGGTCATGTGACTGTTTCTGTTGAGTGAGGAACTATTTTATTAAATATTCATACATATAATGAATCTAATAGCCCTATTCAAGCAGTAACACTTGCTCCTATTCCTGGTCACAGGGAATCACCCCTGCCTCTTTTTTGATGCATAAAATGCATAATAACAGTTAAAATGAGCTGAAATGGATTTGTAAAAAATAACATTGTAAAACTGGGAGGGTAAATTAGCAATTTCTTTTTTCAAATGATAATTTTATTCTTATGCAAGTGATTTTCATGTATTCATCGGCCTGGCAACAATTTTTGCATACGCACAGCAACACTAACCAAGAGTAAGTCCGGGTTATCACACTGTAGAAACCATCATGTTATCAACACATTTCGGTAGCATGCTGCCTTAGGGGTGATCAATTAAAACATTGGAAAAAAAGTAATCAAATGAAAAGAATGGAAAAGGAGTTATCATCGAATTAGTTACTTCTCTTGCATTATGTGATCACTAAAAAAGTCTGAATTGAAAAGACAACTAAAAAAAAACAAAAACAAGCAAACAAACTTGGATGCTGCCAAATGCAAACTAAGTGATCAATTCAAAGACAACTTATATTGAAAATTAAACCTCTTCCCAAGTCGAAAAAAAAAGATCTATTTATGGGGGTTGAAAAAACAGAAACGTTTTTTCTACACATGATTGAAGAGTGAATGTTTGAAATTTCAGCCTTCTAGCTCCATTGGTGCCACCTGTACTCGTGATACATACATAGCAAGCCAGCAAGCAAGCCAGCAAGCAAGCCAGCCAGAACAAACTTTGAATGTCTTGGTGACAGTTTTGATTGACGATTTCTTATAGCTTATTATAGAT
Source organism: Thysanoteuthis rhombus (assembly GCA_963457665.1). Taxonomy (NCBI): domain Eukaryota; kingdom Metazoa; phylum Mollusca; class Cephalopoda; order Oegopsida; family Thysanoteuthidae; genus Thysanoteuthis; species Thysanoteuthis major. The sequence continues at coordinate 52,801,885 of OY735216.1, read as the reverse complement.
TCTCCGTTGAGATGGTACCATTTCTATACCCTAGGCATCCAACAGTTAATATTTGTTAATGTTAATATTTTGCATTAAAGAGTGTTAAAGTAACTACTTTTTGAATTATTACGATCAATATACAGGTTTACTCCATTAACCGAAAGTAAAGAGTTCCTATAAAAGCATTTTCAAGGCAATCTGGCATACAGCAAGAAAGCAATTACTGTACAGGGGGAAACTTTCTGAATGTTAAAAGACCCCAAAATGGAAATTATAGTACATTATGTTGAGTCGTTAAAGTAGTGGGGGTGACAGGTAATTTTAGTATAGGAGAAGGAGCAGGAAAAGGTTCCATGCTGCCCCTCTAACCTACAAAATATTAAATGGCCAACAGAATAGCTAGAACCTGCCAAATAGTGGTTCATTCAATTGAAGTGATCACTGGCTTGGAAAAATGAGAACGCGTTTCGTAGGGCAGCTTGGCCAAAACTGACTGCCATACGACTCGGAATGTTTCATGACACATATCACAATTAGAATATAGAGCTCCTGCATTAGTGTGAATACGCAATGTACATATATAAACTTTGATTAACATAAATAAATGAAGGGCTACAGCGACAATTTCCCGAGGGTGGACATAAAATTTTATACCGGTTGATGAACGCACTTATACGGATGTATTTATACGTAGAGCAATAGTCACCTTTGTATGTGGGTACATTCCACTTATTTGTAAAATTCATGAGGATACACACACACACACACACATATATATATATATATATATATATATATATATATATATATATATATAATATATATATATATATATATATATATATATATATATATATATATGAGGTCTCGTTAGATTTGGGATAAGATGTCACTGATAATAATTTCATTACTATAGTCAATACCTCGCAACTAAGTTGAATCTGAGATTTTGTTATCAGACATTAGCCTAAGTACGTCTTTGGCGAAAAGTTCGAGATTCGGAAAATGAATTCCACATAATTTTACAGAAAAGAATATTGTTCAGCATTTTAACATTCACTGTGAGCAAGTGGCTAGTTTGAATGAGACTTTGGGATGGAAAAGACCTTTTTGGGTAAGAAAGTGGGTTTGTGATTTTATGGAATGACAGCACATTATCTCAGGTGGAATATGCAACACGGCAAACTGATCATCAATCAGGCGTTGGAACTCCTTTCACAGGTAACGTATTAAGATGTTCGAAAGGATTTACGTATTTTCGAGTCCTGAAAGGTATTACGTATTTCACTGCCACAGATTATAATCCAACCAACGATGAAACCAGGGTTAAATGGTCACGAAATGATGTCTGGTTTTAGTTCATTATCTCTTCCATTCTGCCATGTGTCCGTCAAAGTGTAAAGAAAAGTTTAACTCCCATGGAAGATAGAAACTTTAAAGAGCAACATATTCGCAATTACACACCGTATGAATTTGAAAAGGGTAACACTGAAACACAGGCAATGAGAAACGTTTGTTAAGCGTATCCTGACGCAGTTCCGGAAATGCTTGATGTGTTTGAAAAGGTTTTAAACCGGGGAACGTGATTAGAAGATATATATGTACTTTCCGAAAAAGATATACATAATTACTTTCTGAAAAAAAAAAACCCTAATATTTTCCAGTCTTTCAAGCGTGGGACTACAGCATTTCTATACCACACTCTTTGTCTGGCCAGCATATCTGAAATTTTCTAGGAACCAAATAATTTCTCGAATAAGGATCTGATTTATTTTTATGATAGGATATGATGTAAGCCGATAATCGTGTAATTATCAACTCCCTGCCAAGATGTCATACGCCAGTGTAGCAGGATGAGCCCCTCATGTCTTCAGTCATGAGGATTCACAATGCTCATGGTACATCCTACTGAATACAGAACAAACAAGGGAGAAGACTTCCCGACTTTGAAATCGACCCAGCATAACGTTGAGGGGACACATGAAAGCACACCAGGATGCATGGTTACCAGCCAAATTGAAAATGATCCTGAAATACCATGTGTGGTAAGCCAGAGATTTTTTTTCCTTATGTGAAGATATCATGGGAGAGTAAGGCCAAAAACTCCACAGTGTCATAAAACCGGGAGATTTGCAATGACAGAAGTATGGAAGAGCAGAGAAAAAAACGAACATTCGTCTTTGAAGGATTCCGAGCAAATTTGAGTTGCAAGCAAATGGGCACACTGGTGTATAAAAAAGGTGGTGATCAGCCAATTTGGAAAAGTGTTCGACCAAGCATCATCAAATATTCAGATACAATACATAACTACTTTGTTACCCTTCATCGGGAGGTTTGAAAACGGGAGGAGACAAATATGCAAAAAAATATGGAGGAAAAACCATAAAAACATAGAAAGCCAGGGTGAACACGTTCATGACTTGTCATTGGTGCTGATAATTTGTACATTATGAACAGATTTTCTTTAGAGAGGCTGGAAACTTTTGCAATAACATTATAGTTCCTCATCATTATTATGCCGTTCAGCTCTCTGAGAGATAACATGGGCTTATCTCCAGATTTGCCCAGAATGAAATTCAGTCAGTCTGTCTCCTCTTAGTTGCGAGGTATTAGCTAATGTCATGACTTAATTAACTGCAACTCTTTATCACAAATGCCACCCACATGTACCGAAATTGTAAAGCTTCTGCACTCTGTCTACCTCTTTCTGACTCTATCTCTGTCTCTCTGTCTCGCTGGCAATGGATCCGTCTATTTGAATGTCTATCTAACTTTCATTGTCTCTGTCAGTCTGAATGTCTCTCTATCTCGCTGTCAATGCCTCAGTCTGTCTGAATCTCTCTCTCTCTCTCTCTCTCTCTCTCTCTCTCTCGCTGTGAATGTCTCTCTGTCTAACCTTCAATGTCTCTGTCTGTCTAAATGTCTCTCTCTCTCTCTCTTGCTGTGAATGTCTCTCTCTGTCAGAATCTCTCTCTCTCTGTCAATGTCAGCCTATCAGAATCTCTCTCTCTCTCTCTCTCTCTCTCTGTCAATGTTTCTCTATCAAACTTTCAATGTCTCCGTCAGTCTGAATGTCTCTCTATCTCGCTGCCAATGTCTTTTTTTGTCTCATAGAATTGTGTGATTACCACTTTTTGAGCCTGTGAAAGTTGGTGCATAGCTTTATAACATTATGTAATTGTACAAATCTTCTAACCTATATATGTGTGTGTGTGTGTGTGTGTTTATGGTTATAGAAATCCAGTGTAAGTCTTGAGTTGACTTTGTTTATATCTAACGTAACAACAATAACCATCCTCACCAAATCCAGGGAAGACAACTCTTTAGTGCTCACCTGTTTCATTTATGGAAATCGTTATGCAAAATTAACATTCCGTTACCGAAATTTGAAACCACAACCAACCAATTCGTCGGCTGTTCCCCAGCAAAATCAGCTGATATACCTAAGATATATATATATATATATATATATATATATATATAAAATAATCATCTTCACTTGGAATAGAAATAAGAGTGGGGTTTGAAACCAGGCTACTTTTCGAATTCGACGCAAGCTGGATAGTGGCGTAAACAAATAAGATACTATTCGATAGAAGAGACATTACGAGCGTAGTTTATACACAGGTGTATTGACAAGAATATCATCACACAATCACGCGTCCGTGTGAGGTGAATGCAAACTGTCAAGTCACGGTTTGAAATCAACGGAGAAATCAAACAAAGAGGGACTAACTTTCAAGGAGAATAAATTGATTAGCACTGAAAAGAAGGGTATACACTCAATGCATCCTCCCGATAATCTCATATGGAGCTAAACTAAGGAACCCGGCCGAAACACTGAGAACCATACGACTTCCACAAGAGAGAATCATGCTCAACTTTACATGAAATGATCACAAAGCAGCACGGTATGTTCAAGAGAGAAAAAAAGGAGTCCGAGATATAGAATCTATTTGAAGAAACACAAATGGCAAAGGGTTGGTCAAATTGCAAGAATATGAAATAACCACTGGACATCATATGCGAAATTGTGACCGGCAGATAATTATATGGCGTGGCAGGCTGGATAAGTTCAGAAAGTACAGGCTCCACGATGCACATGATAGAGAGTAGGGACAAAACTTTCGAAGGTCTATGTTCAATGATGGGCATTAAAGGGCTGCTGCTAAAGACAATGATTGAGATGTTTGTGACAGAATAGTTAGACGCACAAATGGTAACGACAAACTGGGTTCAATCTTTAGCTGAGACAATCATCGTTCATCACCATCATCATCATCATTCTTTTGACGTTTATCTTCGGACATAGACCTTCTCCTAAATTCCCCAGATCTCTCTATCGCTGGTGTCGCAGTGCCACTATCTCCTGAACCCGTTTAAATGGTCTCGTCATTTTATCTTTTGTCAGACACAGTTTTGTATAGTATCTTTCGGGATCCATGTTGTGAGTCATGATGTCAAGAGGCTGTCTGACATTTTTGTCTCATGACCTGCCAATTGCGATCACTTTGCTCTAATGCTTCTGGGAAAAGTAAGATAGAATCTAATTATACAATTGCCATTTAATAAATGCTCTCTGTTGAGAGGTAATGCCAAACGATATTTGTAAATTAGTACGGTATTTTGGAAAAAACGTATTTTTTTTATCATAAAATTAGAGAGAAAATTGGATTTGATTTCATCATAGGTCTTATATATATTTATCTATGCGTATATTCTTGCGAAATTTTATTGATATGAAATAGAAGTTTCTTCTTAATTGATTGGAAGCAACTATTCTGATAGAATTAACATTCCCAGACAATCATGTTACAATCTTTTAAAATCTTTTCGAGCAATATATACGACTTATTGCGAACTCATGTGATTGTATTCATTTTGAATATTTTGAGACCTGGACAACGTGGGAACTTCTAGTATATATATATATATATATATATATATATATATATATATATATATATATATATATATATATATATATATACATATATATATACCAAAGAGTTGTAATACAACGAAACCACTGTCTGTGGATGAGACAATTATTATTATTTTTATTATCATTATCATCATCATTATTATTATTAACGCTTCCTTCTTTAAGGTTGGACACTGTTAAGTCGGGCACATGTCTATTACTGCTATGAGTAATGCTTGTACAGCTCTGGGATAGAGCATTTTGGTAGATGGGGAATTTTCTCGTAAGTAAATATACGTTGCTTGGTTGGACCCTATTGACCCTTTCAGTTCCGCGTAGGTCAGGGGAAAATGTTTGCCTCAGGGTCTGACGCGAAGGTTTCGATCCTACTTCGTGGTACTGGATGTTGGGTAGTCTATAGCCACACTGGAGAGTTGAAATGCAACGAAATAGCCGTCTGTCGATGACACAATTATATTATATATATATATATATATATATATATGATACAAATCATGGATATAATATAGTGTAATGCTTTATCTGATGTTTGATCGGTTTCATAAAATGATCGATATATTCAACATCAAGTTGATTTAGAGTAGAGCTTAAAATATGATGGAGCAAGGAATTGCTACACAAAAGCGTTCATGTTTCTGCCCTGTTTGAGCTTCTTCATGCGAATGATTAGGCTCACTTTAGATCGCTATTTTGTTTTGGGGGGGAATTTTTCTATGTTGCAGGATTTCCTTTTTATTCTCTCTCTCTATTTACATATTTTGATTAGTGGTTGATCGAAGCTTGTTATTTTTTAAAAATTATATTTAGTTTTATTTAGTGTGGATGTTATGTTTGTTGGTTGTTATAAATGATGAATTAGGAGGATATTGTATAGGCATTTTTTTTTATCAGAAAGTACTTCAACCATCAATTCTCTGTGGTATGTTTCCTCTCTGAAAATGTTTTTTCTCACTGAAATTAGTTTCCCAGTGTGAAAGTTCTCTTTCATATGACTTCAGTTGCTAATTAAATTAGCCTCAGTTCGTTCAGTTTGTACATCTTCGAGATAATTGTGGATATCAAGATGAATATTTTTAGAAGTTGGTTCTTACTTTTAGCTTGAATATCAGTATATACGAGATGATTCCTGGTATACACCAACATTCAATCTACAAGTAAAACCATCATAGGAAAAACATTCATCCAAATAATAGAAAAAAAACAGACACTGCCCCCATGCAACCATACTGAGTAAAATATTTAACAAGAACGAACTAAAAATTAGCAATAGTTGAACGGATGATTTTAATAAATTGATAATAAGTCATAATAATAAAGTAATTAAGAAGATCACTAATCGAGAAAGCATGAATAAACCAGAGTGAAACTAGAATTTTTACGTTGGCCTTAATTTCAACTTTAATTCATTTTTTTTTTCACTTCTCTTCTGATGTATTTTTTGATTTTTTGCATTTTTTGTGCGTTGCTGTAATCTACATTTAATAGGCTGTCGTCCCAGTACAGTCCAATATTTTTAGAGTTTCGTTATCTGCCGACGTTATACAAAATCTGCAAACCGATTTGGTTCAAAATCTCAGCTGGATGCCCATAGAAACATCAAGACTGCAAACGTCAGTTTTCTTCAGTCCATTGTTCTTGAACTTTGAATAGTACCGTCCGTCTGCAGTGATTGATCATCTTGATATCTTTATTATTGATGTTAGTGTAAATCTTTGCGAATTCCATGGCTTCGTCAAAGATTCTTTTGCATATAGAAGGGTAGAAGTCAATGTTATCGAATTGAACAATAAACAATAAGTATTTTTGCTTTATTTTCCTGAACCAGGTGAAAGTTTCATTGGTTTAGTTGTAGTTATTGTTTGATGCTGTAGTTTATGCTTTCTAAAATCTTCTTACTAATTTTTTCCTGTCTGGGATTTTGTGGGGTTAATTAGTTAAGTGGTAGGTTTGGTAATCAAGTCCGGTTAGAGTTTTTTCATGAGTTGGTAAACATCATTTTTTGTAGTTTTCCTACCTTATTACTGATGTTTACTTTGTTAGCGATGTTTCTGCTCTCTTTATTCATAGTTGCTCCATAGTTGATCTTGGTGTTTATTTTTTTGTAATTCTGTTTGATGTTATTGGTAGAGATTTTATCATTGGTCTGATTATTCATTTCATGTATATATTTAGTCTTGTCTCTTTTCACGAATATGTTGCTTGCTTTGTTGATTTGTCCTACTATCTTTTCTAAATTTTTTCTTGTATGAACTCATGAGTTTTTAAAAAAAATGTGATTCGGTGATGATTATAAGTTGGTCTTTTCCGAAATTTCCCAATAGTTTGCTATGTGTTAGGCTCTTTTGTTCTGCTTGTTGGGTTAGTTGACGTATAAAAAACTTTCCGCTCTGTGCGTTCAATCAGATACTCTGGGGTCTTTTCCAGTAACCGTATTAGATAATTGTGTTTGTTGGGGATAGGGATGTCCTTGGAAGAGTGTTTAATTATATCATTTGAGTCGCTCGTAAAAATAATACCTGTAAAAGCGCTCTACTAAAATATTAGACAATGAGCTCTGTTATACGCTAGAAGTCGGGAACACAATAAATTACAATATCCGACGTACAATGGGTTTATCTAATGAATTCAGTATTACACATTTAGATTTTGAGTACACCTTGAAATATGATGAGATAGGGATTTGTTACACAAACACGTTTATGTTTCTACCCTTTTGGGTTTTCTTCGGGCAAATGATTCGGCTTATTTCTTAACGCTAATTAGGACATTTCATTTTTTAGAGGGAGATGTTTTTCCAAATTGTAATATCTTGGTTTTAATATATATATATATATATATATATATATATATATATATATATATATATATATTCCGTTCAGTGGTTGGGCAATGCTTGTGATGTTTCTTTTGTTTTTTTTTTCCTGTTTTATTTAGTGGGAGTGCAGCGCTCGTTAGTAGTTATAAATCATAAATGAGGAAAACATGATGTAGGCATTTTTGTCATACGGTTGATCCATCAGTTCCTCATGGTATGTTCCCTCTCTGAGAGTATTTAATTCTCACTTAAATCTGTTTCCAAGTGTGAAGGTCCCTTTTTATATACCCTTAGTTATTAATTCAATTTATTTAATTATTCTGGGATTGGTTAGTTTCTACGTGTTTGAGATAATAATCGTGATTGGGTGGCTGGAGGTATAAAACATAGAATATGATAATGATAATGGTCGTAGTAGTGACGATGAGAATAAGATATCCATGGTGGTTAGGTTTTAGTATATCTCTATATGGGTTATTAAGTCATGTCTGTTAATAGAAATTTTGAGCGGTGCCGTCATATCAACACAACTTCATTTTCTCTGTTTTAAATTCTTTTCCTTTTTTTTTTTTTTTTTTTTTACTGAAATCTGAAATAAACCGAATCATCCGTCGGAAGATGCCCAAAGAGGGCAGAAACATTAATGTGTTTTTGTACCGAATCCTTACTTCATCACATTGTATATATATATATATATGTAAGTGGATAAGATTATCCATACGTTTGCATTCATACATATATCAGTACAACTGTTTGCAGTGAAATCGGTTCCAAATCGACTGGACCGTACTGATTTTCCTGCTTTCGGTTGAGCGCCAAGAAGTCTCGCGAGAGCGGCTCCGAAGTAACGTGAACACGCAAACGAGTTGGCGCATGCGCATACCATCTCCCCTTGACCCGGGCGTTATCTTATCCAAACGACCGCCGGTGTTCCAACGTTGTTGACATTCGATGTCATTACCCACGATGTAACCCTGCTTCTTCCCAAGATACCTTCCATCAGACAATCGGCTTCAGCGAGTCGTGCTTGAGTCATTCATCTGCTTTTCTCAGGAAAACATTCTGTATTGTATTTCTCATACTAATATTCCCCCGTCTTATATCATGAATATCAGCAGTTTTCCTTCTAGTAAATGCGTATTGATATTATTTTACCTGTAGTCATCATTTGGCGCTGGTTCCCTTTCTTTTACTGATTCAAGAAATAAAATAAAGAAAAGTTCGGTTGTCTTTGGATTCGAATGCAACGAATTTAACCATTGAAAAAATCGACTAAGGATGCACAGAAAGAACAAAAACCCAAAACAAAACAAAACAACGTAGATAGGGAACATCCAAACTAATCATTCATTATTTCATTATGTAACGTTTGATATTATTCATTTATTCAATTATTTTTATTCATTTATATCTTTATTCATCTATTATTTTATCGATATCTATTATCAAAGAATTTGACATAAAGCAAGTTAATTCCCCACAATCCATCAAATTAAATGCATATATGTCTTTGAAAACTCATCTTACCCGGTAAAAATTTTTCTCCTCTCTTTGTGTAAACTTTAAGCACAATATCGAAATTATTTATTAATCATCCCATTTTCTCCATTTTGTGCATCCATAACCGATTCCATAAATCGTTGAAATTAGTGCACCCAAATCCAAAGATTGTCAAAACTTCTTCCCGTAATCACTGAGTCTTCATCTTGTTCCTAACTTATTGATTTTCTTAGAGATCAAGGGACAGTAGAACACTTTAATAATCTAGGACTCTCCTTAGTATTTTATTCTAGTTAATCTCCGTAAAGAGAAAATCACAGATATATTTGAATTTCTTCAAGATTATTTGCTTTGAATGAAAACTACTACAATATCATTTCAATGGAAGAGTCCATTGATCTAAATGGAAGATAAAATGTGTCAGAAAATAGCTATAATCTTCAAACAGAAGAGTTGATTGTTACAAACAGAGAAAAGGAAAATCACACCGTTCATTCTATAGCAGTAGCAGAAACAGCATTTTCACATCAGTTGCCAGATCGTTACCGTTCGAGACTGAGCGATAGCAAGTCTCCTCGCGCTCCTCTCCACACTCTCATAGTCTATAGTAGTACTGTGATTTACAGTTATACACCAGTTGCCCGGTGGTTATCGCTGAAAGTTGAGTGACAGCAAGTCTCCTCAGGTCTTCAACCCTCCTCTCGTTTCTCTCTCACCAATCACAGCTGTGCTGTGATTCGTACCTCCACTACCATTTGTGTGTTTTTCTCCCTCCCTCAATGTTGAGCAATTGCTAACTGCTGGAGTCGTAGCTCTCATATTTCTAGCACTTTCCGCAGCATTTGTGCAGTCCCTGGCAGTGTTGTGATCTTCACAGATTCAAGCCTTTCTTTTATCCATAGTTCCTCCAATCTCACCTTCAGTCTTTTGATACAGTTCTAGGTGCACCTATTATTACTGGTACTACCCTGACTTTCGTGTTCCACACCTTTATCAGTTCTCTTGACAGGTCCTAGTATTTTCCCAGTTTTTTCATTCTCTTTCCTATTTACTCAGTTGTCTGCAGGCGCAGTCACGTCTATTATTTAGCAAGTTTTCCTTTTCTCTACCCCAATTACTTAGCCCGGTCTTCTCGCTTGGATGGGGTGGTCAGTTTGGATGTCAAAGTCCCAGAATAATTTGTGGTTTCCATTCTCCAGGGCTGGCTCCGGTTTTCGGCATGGTTAAATCCCATCCATTGACACGGTTCTAAATGTATCACTGTTGCTACTCTATCGTGCCCGTGTTTTCACTCTTTCTGGGCTAGTTGACTGGTTATATGGTTTGCAGTCTCGTCTTTCTCTCCACATGGACGTCACTTGCTGTTTGTCTGTATATTGTCGATTTTTTGTTTTATGCTGCCATGATGAGCAAATTTGTTTCTTCATTCTGGTTTCCTTTTCCTAGTTGTGTCCATGATTTCTCGTCTGCCATATCCTGTATCTGTCTTTTAAATGCTCCGTATAGCTTTTTCTGTTCCCATTTTTTCTCGTTTGCTGTGCTGCTCCGTTGTTTCCTGCTTTTTTTGTTTGTTGCGCGGCTTTAGGTACTCTTTATAATTTCTTCACTATTTGCTTGCACGTACTTTTCTAGACCTGCTTTGGCCCTCTGGACACAGTCTTCTATGCAGATGAATTCTGTGCCACCTTCTTTTTTCTTCATGTACAGTCTATCCGTGTCATCTCTGGTGTGTAAGGCTATGTGCATTGTCATAAGCTTCCTCGTTTGCCGATCCATTGACTGGAGTTCTTCCTTTGTCAATCCAAGGAATGGTCCAGTGTATCTTTCTACGGATACGGCCCATGTGTCCATTTCTTTATAAGGTTCCTGCAGTTTCATTTGATCTCTAATATGTTCCTTATCCTCCTAAGATATTCTTTAATTTTCTCTTTCATTTCTTTCTATTTCATCGCATTACATTCGAGAACTCTCAGGTATTTGTATCAGTCTTGTGTGGTCAATACTGTCTTGCTGTCCGTGAGTTCGATTCCGTCTGCTCTTACGAGTCTTTCTCAGTGCATTACCATTAGTGCGCATTTCTCTACTCGAAACTCCATCCCAATGACATCACTATATTCCTGTCCATCGGTTGTCCGTCATTCTTGCAACATGGCCAGCCCATTGCCATTTGAGATTTTTATGGATACTCCTATCTTTTCCCGGATATACTGTGCTGTCTTGTGGTCTCTCCATGTGAGGCCCAGCATAATCGTTTCATGTGCACATTGCATGGTTCTCAATTTGCGGGTCTGCCTCTTGGTTATGTTCCATGTTTCAGCTCTATAAGTGACTATTGGGAGGATGCATTGGTTATACACCCTTCTTATTTTTTGAGGTTTAGCTTACTCTGCCAAAGGCTTGCCATCCTAGTGTGATTCTTTGCTTGATTTCTTCTTCTTTTGAGGGTTTCATGGAGCAAAGAGTCAAAGATTTCTTTTTTCATTCTTACCCCTGCTAAATTTTTTATTGTGACTGTCAAGTCTACATTCCAGTTTTTCATAGTGTTTTCACCATGCCTTTTTCTTGACTGTTAGACCACTGCTAACAGCTGGGGGTCGTAGGTCTTCTGTTTCCGGTTATCTCCTCATTATTCGTGCAGTCTTTAGTAGTTTGATCCATTCTCTTATCCTCAGTGCTTCCAATCTCATTTTCATTGTCTTTTGAACGGTTTCAAGTTTATTTACTATCATTGGTACTACCATGACTTTCATGTTCCTCACCTCCTTCAGTTCTCTTGTAAGGTCCTGGTATTTCCCTAGTTCTTTACTCTCATTAATCCCTCGTATTTACACTGTAACTGTTTTTTTTTTTGGCATCATATCCCCCCCCCATTTTTGAGCTGGTATGGCTGACTTGCTTGCAATGTATGAATGTCCGTATGTATGACGGGTACAGGCTCTACCGATGTCGCCAAAGTGTTTCTCTTTTGTAAATTCCCCTTAAATAGCTTCTAAGTGAGTTAAGTATAATTTGCAATGTAAATTCATGCCAGATTGGTATCTTATTTTGTGCTTGGCCGCATCCACACTTCTTTGTTTTTAAATTCAGATTTTTCAGTGATCACTGCCGAACAAAAGACGAGGAAAATAACTTATTCATTGATAACTCCTTTTCCAATTTTAATTGATCATCCCCAAGAATATATATTACCGAGAGACTTTGCTTGTATGAGTTTCGACTGACTGACTAACCAGACTTAGTCAATCTGATGCCAGTGATGCTGACGTTTGGAAGTTTTTGATTCATTTTTTTTTTCTGATTTTCCATTCTTTCAACGTCATTGCAAGGCTTTTCTGAATGGTTATGAGCGCATCAATAATTTTACTTCATGGTCCATAATTTATCCGAAAATGTCTCGATATTTTTTCGAGCTTTTCACTTCCCTTCAGTCTACAGCAGGAATCCCCAAACTATTTTATATCGTGGAGCGGTTCAATATGAAAAATTCTCTTGCAGACTGGTCAATGTCCGTGTGGGTGTAGTAGTTAATCACTTATAAGAAACTAATAGATCAAAAGATTTATCTTAATAAGTTGATATTTAGATTCAGCAAAATGACTTGGCTTTCAAATAAAAGAAAATAATTTTGATATAATTTGTACGAATCAAATCAATTTCTCCTTGACTGGTAGCACATGGTTTTGTGGTCGGTAACAGCCTCGACCCAATGCTTGGGGACCATTGGTCTACAAGAATAGAAACATCCACAATCTAACAAAATTCCTCCATGGTATTCTCTCCTGGATTAGGTGATCTGTTTGAATTTCAAATCCCATCTATTTTAATTTCTAAGAGAGCTTCTGTCTCGAGTATATTCCATTGTTTTGTATTGTGATATCCCAGTCGTTTGCTATATTCCCAGTCAGGTTTATTTTTGTAGTCCTTCTGAGCTAATTTGCTTCATTTGTTGTTGTTGTTATTATTATTATTATTATCATTATTATTATTATTATTATTATTTGAAACAAGCTAAACACTCTCTGTATAACAACGAATGTTTTCCATAAAACTTTCGAAATATCAGTCAGAAATAACGGATATTATGTGCATGTTTTTTAATCTATATAAGAAAAATCATTTTAAATATATTTCTTCTGCTTGAAGCCTTGAATACGAGGTGTTACAAAAAGGTCTGAAGTCATTTTGAAAACCGGTGGCTATAAATTATTTTCAATCCCAAAGTTAAAATTGCATTGAGGCACCGATAAAAAAAATTAAATTCACTCGTCACTCTGTGTGAGACTTACTTGGTTTGCGTGTTCACAATAGTTTTTAATATTGTTTAAAGGATAAGGTACTGAGCATTTTATGGTATCCGAGACTAAAATGTGCTCCTTAATCAAGTGGATTTTCCGCTAGTTTTATGAATAAAAATCTATTGTAATGATTCACCATTTCATACCAGTTATTACATTTGGAATAAAAATATTGATATATTTGAATTTCTCTGAGAAGATCGTAAAGAATGAACAACTAGGATATATAATGAAATATCTGAATCTGATTCTGAATCCATCTCTCTTTCTCTCTCTCTCAATATCTATATCTATATCTATATCTATATATATATATATATATATATATATATATATATATATATATATATATATATATATATATATATATATATATATATATATATATATATATATATTTAAAATTACCCTGGACACTCAGACTCTTACTGTTCACTTGAAAAATCCTTTGAATATTAATGACCTTTCTCAAAATTACAGACAATATGGCCTCTCGTTTCGTTAAATTTCTTTCATTTGGGTTTTAATTTATTTTCCACTTCAACCGTTTGCTGCAGTGACTGTTGATTTCTAGTGAGAAAGGTACTCATAGATTAAATAAAGACTTCTTGCAGGCCACGAACTCCAACTATAAATCAGCCGAAGGACCGGACGAACACTATCCTTACAAACGTCGTCGCCAAGAATCTTCGTTCTTTCTTTGGGGCAGACAGAAAAAGGAGAAGAGTAAGAATCAGTTGTAAATATATCAGGAAGAGAAGAAACAGGGTTGGTGCTGAACTTATATAAATACATGTGACACTGCTCTACAGACTTAGTTATAAAAGCGTTCAAGACGGGCAAATAATAAAATGTAATCCTTAAACTCATCTTTCATACTTTCTTGCTCGTTTGGCGACATATTTCTTAACGTTTGAACGTAAACTAAATGTTGTAATAGTAACATTATCCTGATTTTTATTTCTTGTTAGGTGAAGCATTGTCAGCCATTATTAGTTTTTCACTCTTATTTTCATCTTTCATCTTAAATTTCGATCTGCGCTGTTTACTGGCTGACATAGACGGACGATCTAATCAGGTTGTGATAAGAAAGCAACAAAAAAAAAATGGAAGATGAAAGAAAATACTTGTCAATAGCGATTAATAATGGTTGACAATGTATCATCTGATAAAGAAATTTTGGATGATATTATCAGACGACTAATATTTATCATACGAAATCTTGCTGAAGATATCCCAAAAGAACAGTTCTGTTTAGTCACACAATAGAATCCATCACGTAACCGTGCTGGGGGTGATCAATCAATAAATCAGTATATGTATGATGATATAAAGGTCAGTTCTTCCGCCATCTGTTGGGAGGTAATCACTTAGAAGTCAGATTTTTTTTCTTCTAAAACCAAGCATAATGCTGCCAGACACAGAAAAGCGATCAATTTAGCCCAAATTTACACTGGAAATTGAACTCCACACTAAAAACCCATACAAGAAATATCAAAAAAGATAACAGAAGAGACGTTATTCTGGACATAATAAAGAATGAATGTTGGAATTTTGAACACTCTAGTACCATTGGTGCGCTAAGTGTGCGTGATACATACATACATAGAGAATCAGCCAGACGGTAGACAAACTGAAGAGACCTTTGATGCTAGGTTCGGGAACAGTTTTGATTAATAGTTGCTAATATAGCTTTTTGTTTCCTTGGCCTCTTTTCATGTGTCCCTACTTTATTCTCGACTCGCGGTCAAATCATGCTGAAATCTCCAGTTTTCCCCAAATTACCCAGATTGAACAGCGTTGAGACTGATCAGTGCTCAGGGAAATACTTGGTTTGCGCCTTCACGTCCATATGAAGGCTCAAGCATTCTACTTTATTTACCACTTCAATCTTCTGCTCCTGTTGTCCATCCGCCCTTGCCGTCTATGATAACCATTGTTTTTTGAGTGGAAGGATACTCATAAACTAATTCTAGACTTTTCAACAGGCCACGAACTTCGACGTGCACTTCCACTACAAATCAGACCGGTTGGGCACCATCCTTACAAGCATCGTCGCCACAAATCTTCGTGTATGAATCAGGTGTATATGTTTCTGAAAATTGAAAGAACGGAGATTGTGCCAAACTTTACATTATTTCTCTTCTTTTGTAATATCAGAAACTTGGGCCACGTAACACCTGCTCCTCTCATCGGTCAGATACCGGGACATTGTTTACATAAGTGATCCCTGGGGTCCTGTTGGGTCTGGATCAAGTCGCCTATGCCCTTTGGTGAATCAGTTCATGCGCGTTCTGTGGTGGCTTGGAAAATAACTCTGGTTCGCAACCAGGTTTATGCGCACCTGAACCACGGACGTTTATTCAAAGGGGAAAGCATAATGGAAATTGGGGTTCAGAGATTAGTTATTGCCAGGTTTTATTGAAACATCTAATGTATCTTATAGTTGATGGGGGCATTTTGGGGATCGACTGGCACAAGTTCATACATATATATATATATATATATTTATATATATATATATATATATATATATATATATATATATATATATATATATATATATATATATATATATATATATATTCATGAGCGTTTGGATGCTGTATTGTAAATCCAAGGGAGTAGCAAAATCTATTTGTGTTGATTTCAAATGCGTTAAACCAAATTTTTTAACGTAATTAGATTAATGTTGGATATCGTTTACCACTCTTGAAAAATGAATTTACCGTGAAAAACGTGTCAGATGCTTTCTCTCCCGGATCTTATATATATATATATATATATATCATTACTACTATTATTATCATCATTATTATTATTATTATTATTATTATTATTATTATTATTATTATTATTATTATTATTATTATTATTATCAGTATGCATATAAAATATCAATCATACTACTTTATTTTAAAAAATAAATAAAATGTGTTGTGCAGTTGGAATTTTTATAAACTAATTATTATATAAAAAAGTGCTCAATAAATCACTGATACAATCATCATCATCATTATCATGAGTCTTTTATTGACCTCTGTGGGACATAGACCTTTCCCAAGATTCGCCAGACCTGTCTAGCGTCGCAGAGCCAGCACTTTTTAAACTTGTCTAGTTCGTCTTCCCATTTTGTATTTTGCCAGCCTTTGTTTAGCATGTAATCTGTGGGGATCCATGTTGTGAGTCGTGATGTCCATCGATTGTCAGCTATTCATGCAACATGACCAGCCCATCGCTATTTGAGTTTTCTAATGGGTTCTATGATGTGTCAGACTCCTGTTTTTTCCTTAATATATTGTGCTGTCTTGTGATCTCTCAATGTTCTGTTGAGCATGATTCTCTCTTGTGCACGTTGCATGGTTCTCAGTTTGATAGGCAGTATCTTGATGAGTTTCCCTGTTTCAGTTTCATAGGTGACGATGGGGGGTGCTTTGGTTGTATTACAGAGTGATATTTACTTGAGATTATGGCAAGAAAACGTTCAACACGTTTTTCATGGTTTTTCATATATATATATATATATATATATATATATATATATATATATATATATATATATATATGAGTGTATATACACATGTGCATGTGTGATAGAGGCAGGAATAGAGAGAGATCTCTGGTGTAACTTTTATGTATTTGCATTTTTACGTCTTTTTCATCTCTCCCTCTTCATTCATTTATCCAATATTTTTTTAGTTCCTCACTGATACATAGTGTTAAGTCGGACGATACTTTCGAAACTATCTTCAGCCAATGAAATAAACGGATTCAGTATATCTGCTCGGGCATGAAATGACTATTCCGAAAATTGCCAAAATTCAAGGTAGAATTACAGTCTATAATTTGAAGGAGAGTCATTTTCCTACGGACAATTGTACGAGCTAAACGACTGTGGAATTCACCTCGATATAACTTCTAACTGCTCACCAAGAGCAGGGTATGGAATTCCTTGCAGTGGGGTAGTTTCGCTGAAAAAATGCATGCCAATTGTGCATTTATTTATGAAAGCATATATAATTCGATACGATTACAGTTACGAGCATTCAAAAAAGAAATGGATATTGAGCTATCATGAATTTTCAATATCTTACCCAAGGCAGCCAATCCAAAATGACAACTGTTTTCAGAATAGTTTTCCTACCAGTGGTGGATATAAAATAATATTGAAGAGATAATTAGTTTAATTTTGTACCATTTTTTTCTCACCATTCAGGTAAATCATTTAGAATTCAAGATTGTGTCCGTGACTGGCATAGAAATTGTATGATATATTCCTTATCCCCACCATATGTTACAGGCATTGCTATTTATTGAGCAAAAATCTGTTTGCTTCCGTTACTTGACGCTACTGAGGAAGTAAAACCACCCTTACCCTCGGATACACCTGAAGAAGACCGTAAGATTGATCGGCTGGGATGACGAGCAAACAATAAATATAATAAATAAAATGAGTTCGATTGCACAAAACCCCCTTTGAAACCATTTCCAAAATGTGACCATGTCATACCATCGAGCAATTATGGATACTATCAATAGAAAATCTCACTTTGCATATAGACAAGATTTAATAGGGGATGAATAGGAACCACGGGCTGAAATTTCCAAAATTCTCCCTCAGGTGAGGACGGCTAGGTTCAAATCTTACGATATTTCTTCAATTTTCGAGGGGTGGGACGCAGATTTCGATTTTCGCTTAAGGTTGACCGCCGCTGGCAATACTGCAGTGAAGATTTGAACGAAAGAAAATTTGCAATTTAACACTCAATAATCGAATGAAGAGAGAAATGGACGGGCAATACTGTCTGGAAAATTGCAGAGGAGTCAACTGGGGCCCCGGGAATATAGCTAGGTGGAAGAGTTCAGAATAGCTATGATATATTAATATTCTAAACACTTATTGAATTATAGAAGAACTTTGAACACTTTGAACACCCGAACACTTCCCACAAGTATTCCTGGAAAGGTATTCATACATAAATCCATACTAATATATGACAGCTTTAGATATGTCAAACAGTTTCTGTGTATCTCAACACCAATCCAAAATTATACACGTTTGTGAATGTGTCTGTAAGTACGAACATAGACAAATGTGATTATCACAAGTTTAAAATATACAAATATTTATGTGTGTATATACATTCGTGAGCATGTGCATATAGTCATAGAAATGTGTATATATATGCATATATATATATATATATATATATATATATATATATATATATATATATACATATATATATATATATATGTGTGTGTGTGTGTGTGTGTATGTCTGCGTGTGTCTGTGTGCCTTGATGAATATGTTGGATGGATGCATCGATGTATATGTGTGTGTGTTCGAGTGTTGGTTTGTAAGTGTTTGAGTGTGGGGGTGTACGGATGTATGGAAAGAGATATAGCGGGAGAGAGAGAGAGAGAGAGAGAGAGAGAGTGAGGCGGTTAAAGGGAAGAGAGATACCGTGGAATGTTTTTCAGTATGATATCCTTGCAAGACTATGTTAATGATTTTTTTCTTATCGCTATAGGTTCCATGAAAATCTGCTGAGATGCAAAAATCTATTATCATACATACGTACACGTGTAGACACATACGCATTCATGTGCACGTCCAAATTACAATCACACACACACACACACCTACACATCTATATAGATTTACAATCACAAGTGCATAAATAAAGACGATTTCATACTTAACTACAGTGTTTGGCATTAGCTAATGGAAACACTAAACTAGTGAACCGCTCAAAATATAGCAAAAGCAAGAATAATCGATTGCTGATAGCTTTTACTGAACGAATTTAGCTTAGGCTCAGTTTCTTTTCCTCTCTGTAAAGCGTTAAAACAAACCTAGACAAATGAAATGGTAATCTATTGTAGCTTAGACGTAGAGCTTTGAATTAACTCTCTGTTGAACGCAAATTGGTAATCAATTTCATTTGTTCGTTTCATTATTTATTCACTATTTTAAAAAGCTCTGTATCCAAGTTAGAGAGCAAAAAACAATCTGCATAATAGAAATTAGTGGTTATCTTTGCTTCCGATAATTTGCTAACGCTTTATCAATTTAGCGTTCCAGTTAGCTGTGTGCTCATTTGCTTATCTATAGATATTTCAGATAGATTTACACAGCCAACAATGTTCAACATCTGTCATTATAGGTAATCAACATGACAGATATGTTCCTTCTTCTTCACCGTTAAAGGGGGGAAATTCAAAGCCAATATAATGTTTTCAGTTTCTTTCTAATGTGACATGTGATACACTTTAGGAACGACTCGCTTCGGTGGCTGTCAAGTTCTATGTAAAGTCACTTCCTATTTGTAGACTTTGTATTTTCTTCACACATCAACCAGTTTTTCAAAAACATACGAAAATATTTGAACCTCTAATAAACCGATTATCGTTGCCTAAGCATGAACCAGGACTAATTATCTAAAAAAAAATACAAACCAAGATTATCAACAAAAATAGATTTTGTGATTAAAATCATTAGGAAAAATTGATTTTTTATCTAAAATTATCCACAAAAATGGATCTTTTATCTGTAATTATCTTGAAAAATAGACCTTTCATCGAAAAATTATCCTGAAAAAAAGGCTCCTATCATCAGAAATAATCTAAAAAAAAAAAAGAACTTTTATCTAAAATCATCTGGGGAGAAAAAAAACCTTTTTATCTAAAATTAACTAAAAGTTACCAGCACAAGACTTGGGCATTGTTAATACAAAATGATCACTAAGACCGGGCATTTTTTCTTTACACAAATAAATATGTATTTTTAGATGGCATATACTACTGTAGTCATATTGATTTTCCAGGTTGTTGCCCAAATATATTACTAGAGGCAGTGGAGACACCCGCCCAACCACAGACACACGGACACTCAAGGAGTGAAGAATCTGTAGCTTTTTTGTCGGCCATTTGTGGGGCTATGGGTTCAAAATGATGGATAGTTTGATAGATTATTATCTTATGCAGCAATTAGTATTCTCCTCATTTCTTTCTTTCTTTCTTTCGAAGCTGACGTCAATTTCTTTTCAGCTTCTCTAACAAACATCATCTTTTCTAACCGATCGTCACTATCGATGCGAGCGCGAAAGCATACCCAATACTACTATTATCAAATTTCAAATTAGACTGAAAATATCTATAATCCTCAAGTTGAAGCATTTCAACGCTATTGCACTAATAATATCCTGTTATAATGTGCCATTGTTGTGTTACAGTAACTTTTTCTTTAGTATTAGAATTTTTTCATATGTTCCTCTATTTTATCCGTCAAAGTTTTCTGAAGCACAATATTCATATATGTTTAGCATGAGAACAAGTAGTTTTCAAACTACCATTACATTACACTAAACACACATAGCTGCTCTCGTGATAACGACACTATTTGACGGCACGAGGATTCTAAGGGTACGTTTGTTTGTATATTCTCCCAAGACTATTGTCGGGGATCAGTTTGCGGCATCAGCACACGCAGGTTTCAGTGCAATATCTTAATGACTAAAATTAGGAAGCCCTGAAGATAATACTTCAGAAATATGGAGGGTTAGTTTTTGAAAGGGTTATAAAGAGTAATTTTTGGCTGTGCTTTCTCGTTTTCCGTTATCAATACATTTCGCATAAAATCCACTCGTTATATCGGCAATTTAAATATAACGGCACCCTTAACCTGCACATCCCCAAGTTGCTGTTATATCGGGAGTGTATTGTAAATTGAGGCTCTCTTTATTGATTGCAGCGATTCGTTGGTCAATTACGTTGGTAAACAGCGCCCCCTGTCCATTCGGATTGTTTTGCCGGTCAGAATTGTGCGTCTCGCACCCAATTTTCTGTTGCAAGCCGTAAGGCGTAAAGTTTTTTCTCTGCCAAAACTCAGAAGAGATTTTCATCACAATGGCTGGTTGCAATTCGTCAGATACACTTCCTGGAGCAGGAAGGAGTGCGTCAGTTGTGGACGAGGATTGATAAAGGGAGATAATGAGAAGGTTGGATTTGGAGGATGAAAAAAGAACCAAACGGATGTAGAATAGAATGGAAAACAAAAAGAGAAAGAAAACGAGTTAAAGAAAAGACGAAAGAGAGTGAGAGAAAGAGAGAGGGAGGGAGAGACAGAGAGACAGAACGGGAATGAATTGAAGGAAATAATACAGGGAGACCGAATGAGTTGGGGAAAATAATAAAGAGGTAAATAGAGAGAGAGGGAGAGAGAGTGAGTGAGTGAGAGATAGAATGAGTTAAAGGAAATGATAGAGGGAGACCAAATGAGATGGAGAAAATAATAAAGAAGGAAATAGAGAGAGAGAGAGAGAGAGAGAGAGAGAGAAATGTTAAGGAAAAGAATAAAAGTAAGAGAAAGAAGATGAGTTAGAGAAAAGGTTAAAGAGAGACAGAGGAAGAGAGAGGGTGACAATGAGTTAAAGAAAAGAATAGAGAAAGAGAAAGGAAGAGAAAGAAAATTAATCGGGGAGAACAATAAAGAGAGAGAGAGAGAGAGAGAAAAAGACAGAGGGGTGAAAATGAGTTCGAGAGAATGATAGAGAGGAGGGGTTGGAAAGAGAGGGATAGGTAAGGAAAATGAAAGTGAAATAAAAAGAAAAAAAGAGAGATCGGAGTGGCGTAAAGGAATTCATGAAATATGCAATACAGCAAATTCTTGCTCTATCATCAGTAGATAATGATACTTGCGTTTTAACGGCACGCCTGTTTTATCTATTCTCGAAGATTACTTTGCAGCAACAGCACATATAGATTTCAGTTTACTTGAAATACTAAAATTAGTAAGCCCTAAAAAACCTGCCCCAACGTAGGACACTACAATGTAAAAGGGTCATATGAAAACATTCGCGGTATTTTAAGTAAGTGTCTTTCTGTGGGACACAGCAACAGCCGTCTCCGTCAAGGCTTTACACATTACAAGTTTCTCCTTGTCTCGGCGTTCATCGAGGTTTTAGCGAGATGTGAAGATAGACTTAGGAGTGACAAGCACCCAAAGTGGCGCCACTCACTATACGCTATTTTACCCATAGCTGGGGATTGGTGTCGAATCTATGTCTTTTTCAAGCTCTTTAGTATCAGTCTCAGTCGGAATTTGAACTCGGCTCACTAGTCCATTTCCTACGCTGATGACCAATCGGCTAGTGGCACTTTCATGTCTGCATTTTCAGTTTCTCAATATTATTACACTTGATATCAAATCCGAATCGTTGTAACCACAAATTTGTTATAATGGCACTCTTGAATCCTCAAGAGTGCCGTAGTAACATTATGCGATGTAGACTCAAGTCTGTTGGGGTCGAGAGCGATAATACAGTTTAATTGAGTGTTGCACATTATATATAACGAGCTGTGATACCTGGCGTTGCCCGAAGGAGATGTGCAAAATTGACATTCCTGAGAAGCAAATGTTATTTCATACGGATTATAAACAACACCGATCAGGCATTCGTAGCCCATCTTAAAACCCTGAATATTAATTTTTCTTAAAACTGAGAATTAAAACAATCTGTTTTGGCGTTAGTAGTTTGCATGTCAAAGCGGACAGTGGGATTTAAATATGGCTCATGTTTATTGTTATGTGTGGATTAGGATAAAGGTCAGATTAAGGTTATCGCTTTTGCACTTGAGGGAAACATGTTTTATTGACAGTTTAGGGTTAGATTCTTTAAACAAATCTGCAAAACTGGTATTACCACGGATAGAATGAGAAACTCACGTCCATAATCACTTATGATGGATGAAAAATAAGGTTGCAGTTCATACTTACATTGTAAATAGAACCCCCTTTTCTAAAACTTTCAAATATATCTTCTCTGAAAACTGACAGAGTTTCTGTGAATTTAAATGAGAGCACATAAATCTGAAAGAAAAAAAAGTAACATTTTTTCCAACGGGCCTACACTATATTGATATTTCACACTGGTGTATTGCTGATTCCAGTGATTTCTTTTACGTTAATATTATTTTCTATCATGTTAGCGTGCACAAAGACCCCTCACCACCACGAAATGAAATGAACAGTTTATGTTTGATTTATTTGAGCTTATTATGTGAGTTTTAGGTAATTAGTGATTTGCAGATCACCGATATACCTTTATTTTTCCACTGTTGGTCAGCACACATCCTAAAAATTACCTGCACTGACCAGCGTGCAACTGTGGGCAAACTTGCATGAACACTGGGGGAAGAAAATTTCACTCCCATGGTCAGTTATAACGAATTGAAATCGATGTTGCAGTTCAGCATTAAAGGTACGATGTGAATAGAATCCCTGTCTTATAAAAAGTTCAAATATTTCTTTTCTTGAACCTGCCAAATTTCCAGTCTGTTTGAAGATCTAATAAATTGAAACCACATGGAATCTAAAGGACGAAATCAGGATTTACTACTTTATATCTTTAAATAGAATGAGGCTGCTGAAGGAATCCAACCATGCAATTGATTGGGTGGCCGCTTCAACATATCGATGCTCTTACCATTGAGCTAAATGGCCGCCGGTAATGGTAAGGTGCAAATAACTATTATCACGCCAAACTCTAGTCTCGTTTATTCAAGGTGTATTTCAACACAGCGGTTATGTATTATGAAATGGATGTATCTGATCCGACGGATTGATTAAAAAAAGGAACGTATTTTAAAATGATATCTTGTAGTTACACAGCCAATGTATCACTCGCCCTAGAAAACATCAACAGAATAAACAATTAACAAAAATGGGGCTGCAACAAAAATCGTTGAAAGAAGCAAATAAACCGAGAATAAACAAGATAAGGATTCGGTGTATAAACAGTTATTTCTAGCCTTTGAATTACTGGTGGCTATTTGATCAATCTTACGAGCATTTCTACGTTGAAGCGGCTACCCATTCAAGCCCAGGTTCGATTCCTGCAGAAGTCCCATTTTTTTAAAATCGTTTATTCTGTATACTTTTTATTATAAAGACACACCCAAAATTGCATTTGCACTGAGGGGATTTTTTTTCTCTGTCCAAGTTTGAACTTTGTCCATCTATCCTAGTTACGACCCACTCAGTCACTTTACTGTCATGACTGTGAAACTATGGATTAACAGCCTGAAAATATTTTTTTAAAATCCAACTACGCATTTGTTTGCTAGGAGCATGAAGAGAAACCCTATAGAAAGCGCCCAACGAGTTTTTGTAAAATTGATATGGATATGCCTATTTTCCGAGGATTTAACCAATTGACTATCGCACTGCTATGACTTTGGAACGATGAATCACTCTTCCCCCAACCCATTTGATTTTAAGTATTAAACCCTCTCACATGTAAGCTATGTTTAAATGACTAATGAAAAGAAAAATAAATAAACAGATGATGCTGATTCAAAATATACGTATATTTTAATTTCATAGATCTAACTCTGGTAGTTTTTGAAGAAATGTTTAATTAAAGCAAGACAAAATATTTTCGATGGATTTGCTTTCTGAGAGTGCAAACGCAGCACCCATAGAATTCGACTAACTTTTTGTGAAAATCATCCTAAGATATTTGCTGTAGACACATTGTGTGACTCTGAATATAGCTCAAGTGAGGGTCCAGTTAAGTATTATAACTATATTGTTAATAAAATTTTCCTGTAAAACTGGTGAGGAATTATTCCATCATAACTGACAAATTTTTAGTAGTTCAAAAGTCAAATAGTTTAATTTAGAATAGAAAAATAAAAAACTATCGCCGTGGGAGTTTGCGAGTCTCTAACCAATCGACTATTGGACCACCAAAACTTAAACCTAAGAATTACTCCTTAAAAAGAAAAAAAAATACAATTGAAACTCGTAGGGAAAAAATCATCCAGTATGATGCTTATCCAAAATATATAGATTTAATTTCAGAGATGTAACTTCTATAATTGAATAGTATTTTTCCTGAAAATCTTTGATGAAAACGGTAAATAAGAAATACCTTTCGACGGACTTGTTCTCTGAGAACATGGATGAAAATAGACTATTTTCTTTTTGCAAAATCCGACTAGAAGATATTAACTATACATAATGATAGGGCTGCTAATACCAAACTGGCAATTGTTTTTGTTCTGTGATGCTTTTTTATAGACATCTTTGAGTACAAAATCACACACGTTGATAATTAATAATATAGATACATGTTATACATCGTACATAGTAACAAGATACAAAGATTGACTCTCAAACTGGGAACTATGCAACTGTTACATGAGAGATGATGTTGTGGCAAGCCATAAGGCGAAAAGTTTTTTTCTCTGCCAAAAATCAGAAGAGATCACAGCACAATATATTCGAGAAGCCTAGATTGCCGACGGGGAGGGGGCATGAGAAGAACAACCAGGTCTAATTAGATGTTTCTGATTTTGTAATTGATTCATGAAACATGTGATCCGTTGACATCTAGGATGGTGCTATGGTTAACACGTCTGCCTCACACACAGAAAGGCTTGTGTTCGATGCCCCAGTGTGAGCAAAGTGCGTGGAAAAATTTTCTTTGGGACAAAGATTTTCCTGTGCACTTAGCAGCAATACTAAAAACATATTCATCATGTATACACTGCAAATGTTGCAGTAATGATCTTCAGTCGAGATTCAGGTTGGAGTGGGGGATGATTTTATCTTGTTGATAACTCAGGCGGTAATTGCTCGCAATCTTATGTTCCACAGTTTTTTTTAAAATCTTATCTGCTTAAACTTTGTCTGATCAGCAAAATATGAGGGAATAAGTTTTCAATGAAACATTGACGCATAAGTAAAGACAGATTTATTGCATGAATAGAAAAAGGAAAGGTATTTTTTGAACAGAGATGGATTATCCGTTAGGCTGAGTAGGCTTGAGCCAAGATACCCAGGGGGGAGGCAAGTCCCAGAGCTAAAAAGAGTGAGCAAAATATTTTTTTTTTTTTATGTTGTACGCGTGAGTATTAGGGACTTTGCAAAGAACCTTCACGATCTCCAAATAATGTTAGACGAACTGAACGAAGCAAGAATTTTGGTCTCGACATGAAATTCAGCAAAACAAATGTCGTGTGCAACAAACAAGTTGAGGACCAAGACAAAACGATCAAAATCGAAAATGCAGAGCTGGAGAAAGTAGACAACTAAATCTGTCTTGAACAGCAAGTCTCCATGAAGTCATCAAAAGAAGAAGAAATAAAGCGAAGAACCACACTGGGTTGGCAAGCCTTCAGTGGAGCCAACTCAACTTCCAAGAACAGGCATGTCCAATTAGTCCTAAAAATGTATTCAACCAATGTATGCTATCAATTGTAAACAATGGGACTGAAAGATGTAACTTAACCAAAAGACTGACCCTCAAGCTAAGACCATGCAACGTGCACATGAAAGAATCATATTCAGCATTACACAGAGAGATCATAGGACAGCACAGTATGTATGAAAAGACAGGAGTTCAAGACATTATTAGAAAAATAAAATTGCAATTGGCCGAACATGTCCGACAACCACTAGACCTTACTACTCATAATGTGGATCTCCAGAGATCATAGGTAAATCTATGACCGACAGAAAGTAAGATGAGACGAGTTAGATAAATTCAAAAAGTATTGGCTCTGAAATGCCCATGATAAAGAGGTCTTGCGAATCTTGGGAGGTTTATGCCCGATGACTGACGCTGACAATCTGATGATCCTGAATCGATTCATAGACTTCATTTTGGACTGATATTCACTCGTTCAAATGATTTTATAGATGACAGATATATGAACAGATGACTGAGTCGAAGCAGATTATTGGATGTCCACATAATTCAATTCAACCGTCGTATTGTAAAGACATAAATGCATGTACTCAGAGAGAGAGGGATATCTAAGTCATCCGTGGCAAGTTCACAACATAGTCACATTTCTCTAAATGGCCTCTTCCCACTATTCTTAATATTCACCCACGTCATAGCTCAAGGGCTCTGGCCAGATTTAACTTATCAAATTCTAGTCTGTGTTTTCTCTACATCCAAAATTGAACCGCAGTTTCGTCGGTAAAAAAAATAAAAACAAGAACGAGAAAAACAAAAACAAAAAAAAACAGATTTGCTTTTCTATGGGTTACCTCTTCATATATTCCAACAATCCTGACTCACAATGACTATCTCTAGACCACAATGCACCATGGACTTCGTTGAGTGGCTGTTTCGCTGAAATATACCGATACTTATTTCAGAAAAACATTTCCAGTATCACGGCAAATTTTCAAGATGCACGATTATTAAAACAGCGAACGCAACGCACATTTCCTTCCTGTTTTCAGGAAAAATACATTTATATAATTTCCAATACACCACTTCATCATCCTTTAAAGATTTTCTTTCAGTTTTAAGGTGTCCTGTTATGATTTTTTTTCTCTCTGAAACATCCGAGCTTTATTCTTCGATGAATTTCGGTTACTTCTTTTCCGGATTACTGAATTGAATGTTTTATTTCTCAAAGTAGAGCGGAAGTCAAGAATGATTATTTATTGAAAATAAGAAGGAGGATCTATAAACTTGAATATTTTATTTATTTTCATTAGATCTGTCGAGAACGACGGATGAAATGATCTCCAAACTCGATACTGCACTGGCTTACGTGCTGACGAATACATCTCTCAATTTCATGCTGTGCCCAGTTGTCGAGTAATTGCGATGCATACAATATTATTCGTCTATTAGAATTGGATGATTGAATGGCAGCATCCATTCAAAAGGTGATTTTTGAAAGGGGGGGTGTATGGTTTGTGAAACAGCCTCCTACAATTGACATATAAAACAATTTTCCGTCCGTCGTATAAAACAGCGGCTTCCAGGAATTTCGGTTACTTCTTTTATTGCTAATTTATATATTTTATATATAAAGTCAGATGATTTTAAAGAGCGGAAGTCGAGGGAGATTACGTGTAGATACTGAAAGGAAAGATATACGACGATGTAATTGTGATGCATACACACAGACACTGGAATCTTCAATTGTAGTTAGATGAACGGAGAAGATATTCGAAATGGAAAGTGAGCCGAAGAGTTATAATCTGGATAAATTTAAAGAAGAAGAAGAAGAAGAAGAAGAAGAAGAAGAAGAAGAAGAAGAAGAAGAAGAAGAAGAAGAAGAAGAAGAAGAGGAAGAAGAATATATTGGGAAAAATAGATTATATAATTGAGAAGAAGAAGGATATTTGGTTATAACAGAAGATATTATTTAAAAGAGGAAGATGAAGAAAAAAAGAAGAGGAATAAGAAGAGAAAAGTTGAGATCTAAAAGAGAACCAGTGGCTCTTGCATAAGATGTACAACCAAAGAAGTCTAGGGAAAACACGATTTGCGTATCGGGAATATAACGACTTCCAATATGGCCGCCGGCCTCACCAGTGGCGACATTTGTTGTTCCGCTTTGATCGTGCTTCTTTCTAACAACCAAAAATTGGAACTCGCCTACAGACCGTAAAAAGTGACGCAAAGAATCGGTGCATCTTACAGATTAATGCTGCAGGTCAGTGAATCTTCCTGTCCGATTCCTTCTGCAAACTTCTTTCGTCTTTTTGCGTTGTTCATCTTTGATTATACGATCTGTATCTGCGCATGCGCGTGTGTGCGCGCGTGTGTATACAGCACATCACATAAGTATTCAAACGAACAGAAGTTTTGCATGCATGGCTCGGTTTGAAGAGTTTGAAATGGGAAACCAACGCAAAAAGGAACCCACTTGGCACAACAAAGCATGCATTTATCCATTTTGTGGAAGTTGCAATATCAAACTTCAGGAAATTTTGTTTTTGAAATTGAATTTAAACGCCAAATCGGTCATTCAAAATATGTAATTTTATCCTGCTGAAATATCGTCTGAGATCAAGAAACGGAGATATTGGAAAGGTCGACTGTACCTATCTGTAACGGTTGCAAAACTAATTAATGAGTTAGTCTTCAAGTAGTTCAGGAAGTGGCGCTGTTGGTAACGACGCTGGCAATGGAAATCGGCGACAGGAGTTCAAACTTCGATCGGACTAATTCACTTTGCTGTATGATCCATGAAACCATCTCTTCTAACCCCGGCTACGGATAAAATGAGAGCAAAAATTTGCCCCTCAAGCCTTGGAAAGGACTAAGCCAAGGAGTGGAGCCTAATTTTACATCCTCTCGGCGGTTCTTATGACCAATCTGATGCCAGACGTATCCCTACCTGCTTATTTTTGGACAACCCCACCAAGCGATAGATGGTGATTTGGCATTCCAGGATCTCTATACGCTTCATCTGGCCTAGGCATGTGCCCCGGGGGCACTTTCAAATAGACCTATACGTTCATGGAAAGAATGCTTATCGTCATTTGTGCTTGTTCTAGGATAAGTAAGTGCTAAAATGTTGATTTTATAATCATTTCTATGTGGTTAGAGGACTCTGTTGAACTTGAGAAGATAAATGTAATTATTTGCAAAGGAATGTTTTTGGCAAGCGTTCCACTAGTATGTAGTTTGAACGTATATTAGTATGTGGTAGCATACTTATAATAAGGCTGCATATTATATGGATACACTGCTATCCGATTTTATTTGTTTGGACAATACTTTCCAACTTATTTGCATGATCATGTGTATGAGCAATGCGTTCTGTTATATACAAGAGGTTGTAACTAACTTCTATCCATACACACGCACTCATGGCATTCCCCTGACACAGAATAACAAAAGGAAACAACCCTTGCCACACCCTTACATCAATACCTATCCTCCATCCAACATAGATATCAGAATGACGTATACGAACACTCATCCTTAACAGAATTCAGCCATTTATAGACAATCTCAAGCACTGCTCCAAACCACCTACTTACAACACGAATAACTCCAGCACCGATAGGCCCTCCCTTTCATTCTCCTTGGCATGCTTAATAAATAGTCTGTGATGTAAACCTATTCTCCCAATCTATATTTTTTTATCGTCTGTAAAGATTTTGATCCATTACTATACATATATATATATATATATATATATATATATATATATATATATATATATATATATATATATATACACATATAAAGTCCCATATATATATATATATATATATATATATATAAAGTCCCATAACGTAATTATGGCTTAATATATGTCAATGTGTATTCATATCTAAATCGAATAATTAGTTAGTGTCAAATGTCACAGGGTCAAGTACGTTACTTGAGGTGCCGTCATACGATAAAGGTTGACAACACATGATGTGTGCGAACATTAAGTTTTTGTTTATGTGTCCATGAGTATTTTTCGTCTTTTTTTTTCTTTCAACTTGAAAAGTTACGTATAAATACTTGCAGAAACATTCATGCTTTAAGTTCTTATGTCTGTGGGCGAACACAATCCCATTGTGTACGCTTTTATATATTTTCTATAATTACTGTCACTTGACCCCCATGTAAGCCCCCAGCTACCACTGGTGTGATCACTTAATGAGGGAAATGATGCTATGAATTTTGTTCCTTTATCACGTTCTCCATATCCACGTTTTTGCTTTCTTTGACGAAAGGTAATATTTATTTTCTTTCTTCTCTTGTATCAATTTGCTTCCAATGCAGCTAATTCGCTTGTGTGTTTGACATTACAGACTATAGACTTATAAATAGACACACACACACACGCACACACACACACACACACACACACATATATATATATATATATATATATATATATGCATGTACCTGTATGTGTAAGTGTGTTGGCTATCACTCCACGGAGGAAACTGTGATAAACGCTTATCACTTCGGTTACAGGCTCGTTTATCCATATTCAGGTTTGTACTGGTTGAACCGGGCGAGTGTTTTGGGAAATGTCACTCGTTAATATGTCCTGGCATTTGCAAGAGATTCATTTTTTTGTGGGGGGCAACATCGTAATGTGCAGTGTGATTTCCTCTGCAATTTGTTTCCCCTTTCTTCCCTTTTTGTAGTCTAGATTGAATGAAAGAACAAGTCGATCAGTTCAAGTGACCAGTCTGGGAAACTGAAAATAGGCAGGTTTCCAGACAAGTTAAATTCTAAATACTTTCATACAATCCTACTCGAGCCGAAAGATGTTTTTTCTTTTCCTCTACGTACCAATGGACGGAGCGCTCGAAACACTTGTGTAAGCCTGAGGAATAACATGAATTAAGCTTCATTTGAAGATGAAACTCCACTATTTTATGTCCAGTAATATACATCATGTCCGAAGGAAAGTGTGATGCACCCAGTTTTTCAAGGCCTGTTCAGAAAATATCAAGCGATTTTAAATAACTTGAGAAAAAGTTATGGGGCGTTGTAAACCGATCAGAGGGGATTCTACGGTGCATGCATAGATATAAGAGTTATTTAGTTGCCAGTGGATTGCTATTGAGTATTGGTCAACAATCACATTCACAATGACGAGGTATATCCTTCACATCTCATGTAGGAATTTTTGGCAAAACTTCACACCATACAGATCTGTCAGATTCCGTGCAGCCCTGATCTAGCTCCTGATGGCTTCTGGATTTTGCTGAAGAGATTCTCAAACTGTCGACAAAATTAAAGGGAAAACGGCGATGCAGCTGATGGGGATCCCGCAAAAAGACTTGGAGTACTGTTTGAAAAAGTGGAACGGAGGCTAGGGAAAAATGTGTAAGCTTCAAAGGGGAGTATTTTAAAGTGGACTAAGGCGTGATTACCCTTGGTATGCTGTTCCTTTTTTGTTAATTATAAATGGTTAGATTATTTCCGGAGAGATCTCGTGTTTAACTGAGCAATTGCTATAAATGTATGCATCATATAGACAAAAATCTGGAAAAAATCACATGCTCAAACAATCTTACGATGTACGATAAAAGTCGTCATCGTCGTCAGCGATTTAGCATCCATCTTTTGACGTAAACCTTCTCCAGATTCTCTGCGATGGGCGTCATGGAGCCGGTACTCTCTGAACTTCCTCAGTTCACCACGCCATATTATCTTTTTTTTCTTTTTATCTAGCTTAGCATATAATCTGTTAGGATGCATGTGTGAGTCGAGGTGTCAGGCGGACATTCTTGCAGCATATCCAGCCGATTGCAATTTTAGTTTTCTAATGGATTTTATGAATATACTGGGCTGACTTTTGATCTCTCGAGGTGATGTTCAGCATGACTATCTCGCGTGCACCTTGCATAGCTTTCATTTCGAGGGTCAATCTTCTGGCTAGGTTTACTGCTTCATAGGTGACCATGAGGATGAATCGGTTGTATAATCTCCCTTTTAGCACTGATAGAATTCTTTTCTTCCAGAAAGATGAGCTGTCCCCTCTTAAAGCTTCGGATTCCTCGCCATGTAGCAGTAGTTAGCAACCTAATATCACAGACCATTACTACGGTTGTGAATTCAATCTCCACTGAGAGCTCCTCACTTGTACACACCAATTTGTCCTCGTTTATTCTTGTATTGGAGTCTACTGCGTTATCTCATTGGTTGAACCAAAATCAGTTCCTCACGGATTTTGTCTGGCAAAATCTTCCTGTTCTCTTCCTTGGCTGATTCAAGATTCAGGAATTAATCTTTTTTTCCGGAGATAACTGCATCTGGAAGAAAAAATCGTTTCTGAATCTTGAATGATGTATATATGTATATTCAATATATATATTGAATCGCGTTAGATCATTTAAAAACTCTATCTGAATGATACTTCCACTCGGAGATAACAGGAGATCTTTTCAGACACGGTTTCATAATAATATAACGCAATTCATAATTATCTCCATAGGATTAAATATCCATTTCGCGATAATATTATTATTAATAATAATAATAACAACAACAACAACAACAGCAACAATGTATATATATATATATATATATATATATATATATATATACTTGCTGAAAATGTATATATATATGTATATACACTTGCTAAAATTATATATATATATATTTGCTAAAAAATGTATATATATATATATTTTTTTAGCAAGTATATATATATATATATATGTATATATATATATATATATATATATATATATATATATATATATATATATATATATATATATATATACTTGTTAAAATAACCAGCGTTACCAGGTTTTTTATATTTCTTAAATAAATGAAAATATATGATTAAGTTATGATTGAAACAAATTGATTTAAGACGATGTGTATCTTATACACATGTTAGAGCAATGCCACAACGGAAAGTATTACCGTTATTCTGTAATTTACGTTTACATTCATATGTATCGCGTAAATGCTCAAATGTTTTGCATCTTTGACTAAATCGGAGATTGGCTATTTGAGTTTGGATAGAGAGATATCACCGCCAATTTTTGTTCTTGCTGTTGGCGTTGTTAATCATCTGAAAAGATGTACAGCCATGCGAATAACAACAAAACTGTCATTACATTTCTCCCAATTAGTTTCAAAATCAGGGTCCACTTCGATTATTTCGCTATTGAAACGTCAAACGGAATCATACCAAGGAACATTTTGCATGACTCTCAATATCGCGTTAATTTTGATTTGTATTCAAGTTGGGCGGAAAATGAAATCCCACACTAAACTATTGCCACGATGATATATTTACTACGCATGGACCTTACAGCACTACCTCTCCTTCTCCCTCTGTGTCTGTCTCTGTCTATCTGTCTGTCTCTCTTCCTTTCTCCTCCTCTTCCATCTCCGGTCGAATGAAGCGAGTGCCTATCTCCAAGGCGAAAGACCATGCTCTAACGGACCATCAATTTTGTAGTAAATGTAATGCAAATGATTTAGATGAGAAGATTTTGAACGATAAGAAATATTTAAAAAAAATAAACAACCAGTTTGAAGGCATTCAATTTTGTCGGGAAATGTATCTTTTCTTAGAAAAAATAAAAATGCTAACACCTTCTCTTAAAAAAAGTGAGAAAATATTAAAGCGGATACTTTTTTTTAGAGAAACTGATTACATAGGTATTCCTTTTCGGCTTAAAAGTCATCTGAATATATTTTTCTTTTCTTAATTATGCAGAAATGTTGTCTTTTAAGAAAAGATGTATTTTTAATGAAATATTACGAACGTGAATAGCTGGTAAAACAGGACATGAATGAATTTGATGTCGAAAAAATCCCGATGACACGTCTTTTTCAAGAAAAGGCA
The DNA here is from genome assembly GCA_963457665.1 of Thysanoteuthis rhombus. Taxonomy (NCBI): domain Eukaryota; kingdom Metazoa; phylum Mollusca; class Cephalopoda; order Oegopsida; family Thysanoteuthidae; genus Thysanoteuthis; species Thysanoteuthis major. Next base: position 52,767,246 of record OY735216.1, on the reverse strand, counting down.
GGAAATCATGCGTATGAGTATCCGTAACAAAATTCGCCAATGGTTGAATATCACAAAATGAATAGATTCCTAGGCTGGAAGAATGTCCGTTTCTCCCATCCACATGAGACAAAAAGGAAAGACTTTAGACTGATTATTATTCTCTAAAACTGTTTTAAAAAATGCTAATTGAATCGATACTAAGAAAAACTTAAAATTACCTGTACTTTCATGTACAGATACATTTCTCCCACCCACATGTAAGAGAAAGAAAAATCAATCGATTAAAAAATTTGAAAAAATAACCTCCGCCTCCATTATGAAAAAACACATTAAAAAGTATTCCTCTTTGTTTAAAATAATCTGATGAACAGTAGCATTTACTTATGTGGATAGAAATATTCAGTTCATCCGTCTGTTTTTCAGACTGGCAGTATGGTATTGAGTACGCTTGAATATAAGCTGGAATAGAGGGTTCAAGGTCCAGCTCAAATTTATAGATTCACCAATAATCAAATTATCCTGTGAAATCTTAAAAATAAACTCCCACGCCCTACCTTCACTGCTGTGAAAGATGTGATGTTATATAAAATTCCAGCTTGCTACGTGCAGGATCATGACTTACAAAGTGGAATAGACACACGGACAGACAGATGGATTTCGTTATATATATATATATATATATATATATATATATATATATATATATATATATACATATGTATATATATATATATATATATATATATATATATACATATGTATATATATATATATATGTATATATATATATATGAATAATTTGTATAATCATATGATGACATACAATAGAAATATTGCATGATGTAATAACTTCTTTTAGTTCGTTTTGTATGCTCACAATACTACTGTTGTTTTTGTTGTTGTTGTTGTTTTTGTTATTGTTGATGATGATGATGATGATGATGATGATGATGATGATGATACTGATTATTATTGATATTGTTAATGTTGTTATAATGATTATTCTCATTATTTACGATGGCAAATGATGCATGATTTCGGATAACGACATAATAGTGAAAAGGGCCCGATAAAAACAAATTTCAATTTTCTTACTTAAAATATAATCTGAGTCGAATCATGAACTTCATACATCAATACATATTGCAAATAGATTTTTACTTTTTATGGATAAATCTTGTCGAACAAAACATGAAAACATAGGTATAACTTCAACTACAGGTAAAAGTTTTACTTCCAAGAGAATTATATTTCTATTTATGCACCTCATAAATATAAGACATAAATTGTGGTATGTATTCCTGTAAACATATGTGAATATGACTGAGGATGACTTAGTAATGAACCTAACCTGTTTTTCAATACTCCTGAAACAGGGCCATAGTAAAACAGCTGATGAACCCCAATAAAATATGAAATTAATTACCAATACAAAAATAATATAAATAATTTACGTGTATAGAGATCCGTGAATTGAGTGAAAATAGTTGAAGAGCACGTTTGAATGACAGTGATCTGATTGTAGATTACATGTATGGCACGCGGTCGTGGATACTTTGTGATTATATAGAATCTGACAAACAACGTTTTCTTTTTGGCGTTTTAAAAACAAAAAGCATACATGTCCATTTATTATAAATTGAGAAACAATTGGAAACGATCTCCCCTTATTGCACGGTGAATGTATCATTTTGCCATGACAGCGCGAATAGAATGAAAAATTAAAGAAAATGAGGCCCGTTGAACCTGCGATCGACGGGGTAACCGCTTCAACATAGCACTGCCCTTACCATTGTCACAACGGCCCAACTGTTTAGTTCAATCCACTCCGAAATAGTGTTGACGAAATCGGTGCAAAGTAAACACCACATAAACCCGCTAATATCAGTTTCTATAAATGAATATACAATCAATTTGTCATTCTAACATAAGAAATATGAATAAAAAAAATGAGATATTTGCAATTATAAGAAATAGTTTGGACGATTTCAAACTGTCGCTTTTTTCAATTAGCGTAAATCAAAAGGGGTTAGTTGAGGGCAGCCTATAGCTCTTCTTTCTTTTTACACTGAAGCACTCGATAAAAGAATTACTGATATATCTGGCAGTTCATCTTGCATACACTAGAATATAGGGAGTCATCCATAAATGTATTCATTCACAATTTTTTTTTCCCATCATAAAAAATATTTTTTTTCTAAAACCTAACATATTAAGATTTTGTTATTTCTGGTAGAATAATACGGATATTTCCTGGCATTATATATGACTGAATTCTACTACATTTTCATGTGGGGTGTCCTCATTTTTTAACGGCATCATATTCATATTTTCGGTCCCGGACTTTCAGTGCTGTCGAATATGATTATAAATAATACCAGATAATATCGGTATTGATGATGTATGGTTCTGATGGTAATAATAGAATACTGCTATTTTTGGTTTAGAATAGAATCAACTTTCTATAAAAAAAAGAAAAAAGAAAGGTATATGGTTGTACTTATTTATGGGCAACATTTTATATCTAAGTTGGTGTACTTCAAAATCCGTACCTGAGTTCGTAAGCAGGGGTGTGTCAGAGTGCCTGTCCAGAATTGTGACTGCTCCTTTTTCTTCTATTGAAGCATTATTCTCTAATTTTCGTGGACTTTTTTTTTCACGGGGTTGAGCAGCTTCCGTCATTGTTGTGATCTTCTGATGCGGAGAGGAGAATCCAAGCGAAATATGCCCTTTCTTTTCGCAATAAAAGAAGCCCAAACACGGGCCTATCTCATCACTTCATTGCTTCAGCTTCCCTTTCCAATCAAGGCCTCCTTTCCCAACCAGCCAAGGGCAACGGATTGGCGGTGGGGGATGCGTGTAGAGGGGGCTTCGGATGAGACAGTAGAGTGCTGTTTAGTCGATATAGGCCGCAGGAGAAAGAGCGGAAAAGAGTTGATGGTAGATCTGCTCTTCAATGATTTCTTATTTAATTAGACTTGCAATTCAATAGAATCCGGCAAAACCATCTTGTTCTTTTTTTTCTCCTTTCTGTTCTTTTTCTCTTTTTTCTTTTTCCTTTTTTTTTTTCTCTGAGGTTTTGTTCTTTCTTGTGGGAAGCAATATTGTACAATGAGAAAGACCTTGAAAGAGAAAAATATCACCTGAGGAAAAGGGATGAAAACAGAAGAAAAAAAAAAGGAAGAACGAGGTGATTGGAAGGAGGTGAGGAAAAAATAAAAAGGATGTCAGAAAGAAACCGTTAAAAGAAATGGTAAGTGGACCCGGAGAGAGTTGGTAAGATTGAAGACAGGGGGGAAACAGGAGTGATTTGAGTGAGAAAAGATAGGAATGAGAGAGAGAGAGACAGACAGACAGACAGAGAGGGGGGCGAGGAGGCAAGAGAGGAAAAGAACAAGAGCAGTTTGAGTGAAAAAAGAAAGGAATGAGAGTGTGAGGGCGAAGAGAAAAGACAGGTGGAGAGTAAGTGATGTTTGAATGTGAAAAGATATTATTATTATTATTTGAGAGAGAGAAAGAGAAAGAGAGAGAAAGAGAGAGGGTGGTTATAAAAATGAGAGAAAAAGGAGATGTGAAAACTGAGTGGCTAGAGTGAGAAAATACAGAAATGAGAGTGAAAAAAGAGAGAGAGAAAGGTGATGAGTGACAGATGAGTGAGAAATTGTATAAATGAGAGAGAGAGGGGGAGAGAGAGGGAGAGAGAGAGGGAGAGAGAGAGAGGGGGAGAGGGGAAGAAGGAAGGGAGGGGAGAGAGGATAAAGTGAAACCAAGAGGATGGAGAGAGGGGAAGAAGAAAAAGAGTTAGATCAGCTTGAGTGAGGAAATATAGGGATAAAAGAGGGAGAAAAAGAGAGAGACTGGGAGGAGATATGACAAGTAAAACGTAAAAGCTGTTTGAATCGGGAAAGATAAGAATAAAATAGAAAAAGAGGGGGAGAAGAGACGAGAGAAGTAGAGAGCTAAAGTAGTTTGAGTGAGAAAAGATAGGAATAAGACAGAGAGGGAGAGAGAGAGACTGAGAGACAGAGAGGGAAGGAAAAACAAGACTTGTAAAAAGCTGGAGCTGTTTGAATGAGGAGAAAAAACAATAAGGGAGAGAGAGACAGGCAGATTGAGATAGAGACACTGAGACAGAGACAGAGAAAGACAGAGACCAAAAAGGAGACAGATAGACCAACAGACGGACAGGGACAGAGATAGAGAGACAGAGACAGAGAGGGAGGAATAAACAATACAAGTAGAAAGCAAGAGCTGTTTGAGTGAGGAGAGATTAGTATGAGGAGTTAAAAGAGGGAAGATAGGCAAAAAGACAGAAAAGAGAGAAGGAATAGAATTGAGCAAGAGATATTAGAAATAAGAGAAATAGAAAAGGGGGAAAGGTTAAACAGGTGAAGAGTGAAGGTAGTTTGAGGTGGGGATACAACTCGGAATGGCAAAGAAAAGAGGGAAGACGTAAAGAGAGTGAGTGGGAGAGAGAGAGAGTGGATATAAAAATTAGAGAGAAAAAGGAGATGTGAAAACTGAGTGACTATAGTGAGAAAATATAGAAATGAGGGAGAAAAAAAGAAGAGAGAAAGGTGATAAGTGAGAGCAGTTTGAGTGAAAAATCGTACAAATGAGAGTGAGAGAGAGAGGGGGGAGAGAGAGAGGGAAGAGAGAAGGGATTTGAAAAGTGAGAGCGGTTCGAGAGAGAAATGATAGAAAAAGAGACTGAGAAGGAGAATAGAGGGGAGAGGTGAAGAGTAAGGAAAGATAGAAGGAAAGAGAAGTGGAGATTGAGAGCTGTTTCGGTGAGCAAAGATAGAAATTAGTGAGAAAATAAGAAGAGAGGAGGAAAGTGAGGGCGGTTAGAATGAGAAAAAGAGAACATACAAGTTTTGGGGTTGGTTGAATGGGAAGGTATAGAAATGAGGAGGAGAAGGAGAAGAGAGGTGGAAAGTTAGGGCAAACCGATAAAAATGGGAGGGAGCAAGAGAAAACAGTAAACCATCAAAGAGGGAGAGTTGTTTCAGCAGAGAGCACGTCAAAAGCATCCAGGAAAGTCATCCAAACCCAGTTTTACGTACAAACCAGAAATGCTTGATCTTACGTAATGATCATTTTGATTTACGCGACTGTTGTCGTCTGTATGTCAGGTTTTCCTTGACATGAGACCCGCTCTGTTGGTTGTGATTATTTCGAAATACCAGCGTTTTACAAACCTTGTGTGCCCCTTATAATTTCCCTCGTACACCCCTGAAGGTTTGAGAAACCCCTGTATTATTTGATCGATGCGTCAATTACAGGGGTTTTCTTTTCTCTGTCTATCTTTACTTAGCTGCATCCGGGTACTTCACTGCATTGATATATAGTTCCGTCCAGACTCAGTCACGTACTCAAACACACATATTCATATTAGATGAACTTCTTTTTCAGCTAAATCTTCTAAAATGGATAAAAGTAAAATATTGAACAACCGTAGCCATCAAAGATGGCAAGGGATTCCTTCTTTTAATATTTGCATGTGTTCATGTGCATGTGTGTTTGTTTACGTGGTTGCGTGTTTCAGCACATCTGGTCATACTATTTCATTTACAGACTCGAAAATTGGCACCAGTATACCACCAGACGCCCCTGAAAATGTCGTTGCTTTTTTAAATAAAACTTTCTTTGACTTGTTCGGGCTTTATTGTGACAGGTTATCAATAACATCTAGATTCTCTAGAACAGAGATATTTCTAGATTTTTTCCACTCTTTTTTAGATGTTTTTTACAGTGATGTCGTGGATAAAATTTTTCCTGGCATATTAATTCTGCGATAGATTTTTTTTATGACTTCAAATTCCGACGGTACGGTTGTACACTTTTGTCTTATTCAAGTCAAATGTGGATAATACCAACAAAAAAAAAACGAAAAAAAGTCTTATGTACCCCTAATATTTGTAGATATGTTGTAAGGCAAAGTGGGCTTAAACCTAGCCAAACCCGATTCGAATCTTAGCAATTATTTTGATGAGCTCCACAAAAAAAGGCAAATACTAGAGACGCTGAGTATGATAAAAGATAAGATAAATAAGGAAATTACGCAGAGAGTTTGGGAGAAATATGAGACCCCGACCGAAATCCTAAAATAAATCCTGTGTAGGGATATTCAATAAGATACTGTATTAATGGTCAAGTTTTCTGCTATTATTTGTGCCGTTATTGGTAGTTAACGTCATTGCGTACCTCATCCAAACAAATACCCAAATCCCATTGGAGTTTTTTTCCTATTACTATTCTTTTTTAGTGTTTGTAACAACTGCACGCGAATGCACTAGGACACACATAAACAGACACACACAGAGATGTGTATACAGGGGCGATTTTATGCAGGTGAGATCAACAGTGAGCAAGGTGGGTCAAAATGGTAAAGAACAGATATTTCGAAATGAGAAAACAAGAGAGTAAGATGTGACCTGGATTTTCCAGTTATACTAGAGACGTAATTTTTTTTCAACACTAGAATTGACAAACGAATAGAGAGAAAAAATAACCAAGGAAATTAACTGCAGTACAAAATTAAAAAAAAAAAAAGGTTATAAATTAGATAGAAGATATTTTACTTACATTGTGTGAAAAACAAAAAATATATTTTTTTGTTTTTATAAATAATTTTTTGATTACTAAGGAACACATGCTTTTTTTAAAAAGATATTTTTTTTTTGTACATTTTGAGAAAAATAATTGAAGTTTGCCGAAGTTGAGATGGGGGGTCTGCATCTCCTGGGACTTTTCCTGGATCCACACCTGGTATTTGTACTCGGTAGATAACCTAGTTCTAATCATGTTATAAGTCTCGTTCTTCCTTCCTTCCTCCCTTTCTATACTCTCTGTCTTCATGTCTTTCTTTCTTCCTTTCTTCCCACTTTCTTTCTTTCTTTCTTTCTTTCTTTCTTTCTTTCTTTCCCTGTCTTTCGTAATACATTTATGATAATGAAATATTTCATACCCTCCCTTTTTTTTTTTTTTGGTATTCTTTTTTCTTTTTTTTCTTTTTTTTCTTTTTTTTTCTTTCGTTCTTCTTTCCTTCCTTCCAACCCCATCCCTCTTCCCTCCTTTCCTCCTATTCTTATATCTGCTTCTCCACACTTGACATATCTTCCCAACCTCTGGCTTTCTATTGAACGGGTGATTATCTCCCTTTTTTACTCTACACTTGTTTCAGCAACAGACCCTCCTATTCCCAGCTACCAAATAATAAACTCAAACTGTGAATTCGAGAAAAATAGATCCGGACTCCTGCATGATTGGAACTTAACGAGGAGTCAGTAGCCAGGGAAGGGGACAAAATACGTTGGGTTTAACGTATCAGAAAAATGAAATCGCTGTTTTAATTTGGGGGCGACCCCTGGCGAGTGCTACAATTGAGAAAATTTGTTCGGCTCTATTGTCAGTGGGAAGTAATTAAAGAATATTTTTTCTTAACTTTTTATTAGGTATTTGCATTATCCGATTCCATACTGAAGATTATTTTTTCAACATTCTGCTCATTTTCCATCAGTATATTTTCTCAATTATTTCCTGAATTTATATCCCGTGGAAAAATTTACTTATATATATATATATATATATATGTGTGTGTGTGTGTGTGTGTGTGTGTGTGTGTGTGTGTGTGTGAGTACATGGAAATACTTCTGAATCGGGGCTGTGATGAAACAGCTGATGAATCTCGGAATAAATTTTTTTTAAATGGTTAATATAAATATAGATATAAGTGAATGTTGTGTATCAAGATCCTAAAATCTTAAAACATAAAACTTTAAAATAGTTTATAGAAATACGTTGAAGAACAGAAATCGAATTGAAAATAACGTGCATGGCACATAGTCGTCCATTATATGGGACTCTATGAATGATGGCTAATAATATTTCTTTTTTCTAGTGCTTAGAAAATAGAAAGTCTCTCTCTCTCTCTCTCTCTCTCTCTCTCTCTCTCTCTATATATATATATATATATATATATATATATATATATATATATATATCATCAGCCATTATAAGTTCACCGCTAGACAATGCCTTTCTCATCTCCTTCCATAACGAGCGTGATTGCAATAATTTCTGTCATATCTCACTGGCAAACTTTTTCATCTTCATCGTGTGTCAGGTATTATCCTACTAAGTTTACTGTCCCTTAATTGATTTGGTAAAAAGAGTATCGGCCAATTTTTCTGTTTGAAAATTTCGTTCACATTGCTTTACCGCATTTTAGACCTGATGATTCACGTTTCCCAGGCAATTAATGATGTAAAATCCCATCAATTTCATATAAGGTTCTATGAAAAAGTAGTTAAACTCGTTTAAGTGAAAGATTACTTTTTTTTTTTTTTAAATGATGGGTAAGGGATAGATTTATCACCGGACGTGTTACCTTTTTGTGGAGTAGTCAATGGTTACTGATAGAGAAATAGAGATACATAAAATGTCACATTGTCCATTTCATAAAATAAATCATGAAAGTGAAATGTATTTTGTTTTGTTTTGTTTTTTCGGTGTTTTTAGACGTCTAACTTCAATTTCTCTCCGTTTTTTTTAAAAAAAACTGGCCTGGTTAGCTACGTATATATCACTCGTATAAGTCCGACCTATTCAGCCAGAAAGCTGAATAGTTGAACATTCACTCCTTATCTTGTCTAGGAAATTCCCACAGTTTGCGATGTAGGTTCATGCTATTTAGGTCTGCCCGTGTTTCGAGAATTCAGGCATTTTTTCAGTGATCGTTGCTTCCAAAAAAAAAAGCTGTAACTTATTCATTGATCACCCCTTTTTCTTAATGTTTTGAGTGAACATTACCGATACTGCATACCGCCAAAAAGAATTGGTCCCATGAATGTCTCTGTTGAGTGACTAACCAGATCTGATTGTACGTTTCAAAATTTTGTTCGATGAACAATCTTCAATTTTCTCCGTCGACTCAATGATTCTCACTGAAAATTATTGTCATTCAAGATCTCCGATGCGAAAAAAATCGTGTAGTAATCAGTTCTCCAACGGAGACACTTACAATTCAAACTGGTGATATCATTGTTCCGGATTATTTTTTTATTTTATTTATTTATTTATTTTTTTTTGGTATTCCTTCTGGGTAGACAATATCGAAATAAGTACGGTATAATGACAGCAAACAAAGCGTTCGCTAATCCCGTCTTCCGGCGAAATCCAGAAGATTTCGTTTTTTAAATTCCAGTCCACTGAATTAGAATTATTTGTTAAATCATGTTACACGAGGGTGGAGACCGTCCTTAATTTGTATCATTGCTTTTTTTTTTCAGTCATTCATGAGACGATTTGAGAAATTACACTCAAATCTTCACTGATGAAACCAGAGGATTTGAGAGCTGAATTTTCATTTTTAAGGAGACAAGGAGAAGACATTGCCGATGGTCGGAATTTGCTCTTGTTCCAGAGTGCTGAATTGAGAATAGGATTTCCTTTTTTTTTCCTCCAATTTCGTTTATTTTTTGTTTCCATTGATATATTTTAAAGGATGATTGATAGAAGATTGAACCGGTGAATTTTCACTTTTATTTAAGGAGCCGATTCAAGGAAAAGACGTTGCCTATGGTCCAAATTTTTCATTCATCGTTTGGAAGTGTTGAATTGGATTTTGCGCAGAAAATTACATTGAAATTACAAAAATCTTTATTACTTTAGCTGTGAGTCCTTTTCGAATTCATTTGTATATTCCTTAAGTTCTTAAAGAGGAAAAAAACCAGAGAACTCTCATTTTTATTTAGGGAGCGAATTCAATGGAAAGACATTGCCAAGGGTTCATATTTTCCCTTCATCATTCGAAGTTGTTGAATTGGATGTTGAACCGAAAATAACATTAAAAATACGGAAAGCCTTATTACCATAGTTAGGGGTACGTTTTGTATTCATTTATATATTTCTTAGGCCCCTAAAGAGGGGAATAAACTAGTGAATTTTCACTTTTATTTAAGGTGCAAATTCAAGGAAGATATATTGCCGATGGTCAAAAATTGTTCTTCTCTCTATCTAAAGATATTGAATTGAGAGCTGAACATGAGATTAGATTGAAATTGCAGGACTTTTTAATTTCTTTGGTTGTGAATTCTTTTGCCCATTGGTATAACTTAAAGGCTTTTGCAGAGAAAAAAAGAAAGAGATGAAATATGGTTCATCGTGGTCAATTGAAAGTAAAGTTTCAGAATAAAGTTTTTGCAAAAAAAAAGGCACCTAGAGAACGAAATTTACTGATACACGTCAGTTTTGACTCTGATTCACCATTACATATAGATATAAATGTAGATATATAAATCCTCAATTGTAAGGAAAGTATGTTTGAAAAATGTCATTTAATAAACTTTCTTCCATTTTCTACTTAGTGTCCACCTCGTTCAATTGAAATAATTGTCATTCAAAATCTCGGATGCAGAAAAAAATCACGTGCAAATCAACTCTCGTACCAAGACAATTTGTTTGCTATTGTAACTGGTAATAGCGTTGTTTGGCTGGGTTTTTTTTTTCTTCCTTCTGGCCTGACATTATTGATTAAGGACGCTTTAATGGCAGTAAACAAAGCTTTCGGTAACCCCGTCTTCCAACGAGATCCAGGGGAAGATTTCTTTTTAAGATCAAGTTTACAGACTGAGAATTATTTGTTAAATCATGTCACTCGAAGAAACCACTGAATCCGAGTGCAGAACTTTTACTTTTATTTGAGGAGACAATTCAAGGAAAATACATTGCCGATGGCGTGAATTTGCCTCTCTCAGTTTGATGGTGCTGAATTGAAAGTTGAACAGAAAATGACATTGAAAATACCGGAATCCTTTTTTTCTTTAATTTTGAATTCTTTTTATTCTCACTGATATATCGAAAAGGCCATCAGAGGAGAGAATAAATAAGCGAATCTTCACTTTTATTTAAGTAGCCAGTTAAGGGGAAAAGACATTGCCGGCGGTCTCGATTTGTCTTCTCTTGTTTGAAGGTGCAGAATTCATAGATTACATTGAGATCGCAGGGCTTTCTTCAATCTTTTTAATTTTGAGTTCTCTTTCTCTGTTGTCTTTTTTTCCCATTGATGCAATCTAAAGGTCATTGAGGAGGAGAAAAAGTTCGAATATAGTTCATCATGGTTAATTGAAAGTAAAGATCTTAAATGAAGTATTTGCAAAAAAGGGGATGTATTCAGCAGAGTGAACATTTCACAGAATGAAAATTCAATATTGATGAAAACGATCCCTCGAACATATGAGCGTGAAAACACGAGCAGCTTTGTGTCTTCTGTGCACAGATGATAAAAATGTCTTATCTTTAAACCAATGAGTAATATTTTCTCCGCCTCTCCATCCCTTTTGATTGATATATATATATATATATATATATATATATATATATATATATATATATATATATATATATATATATGTGTGTGTGTTGCTTTCATTTAATGATGATACACAATTCAACACAAAAACATATATAATATATATATATATATATATATATATATATATATATATATATATATATATATATATATATACATAGAGAGACAGATAGACAGACAGACAGACAGACAGAGATAGATAGATTGATAGATAGATTTTGGTGAACTAAAAAATGGAAACACTATTTTAATTACATTTTTTTATTGAATTTTTGTAAATACTTTAAAATAGACTTGGCCTTTCTTTATCAATAGTAACAACTTCGCTACGTAATTATATTATATGAGGAATTGTATTATATTTAGAGGAATTTTGAGCTGTTCTTCGAGCAAACCCTGACTCAGCTCTTCCAGGAACGCTGGTAGAGGAAATCAGTCCCTTAGTTACTGCTCCAAGTGACACCAGATTCTCGATAATATCGAAAACTTGTGTTGGCAGAGTTCGCTTCCATGCATATCAAACGTCTTCTAACAACTCCAGCAGTGTGAATGGGTGCATCATCGTCCTGAAAGGTGGCACCACCGTTGGGGAAGTGTTGTACCACGGGATGCAACTGGTCCGTCGAAATTGATAGATAATTCTGGGAGGTCAGCCTGCCATGCAGTGCTACGCCTAGACCAAGATAATTCCATGATATTGCTGCCCAAATCATCATAGATCAGCCACCATGTTTAACTTTTTGAGTGAGACCCTCAGGAACATAAGGTTGTTCATTGTCCAATCCTTGTGGTCATTACGCCACTTTTACAACTTTTCGTGTTGATTTGCGAAATCAAAGGTTTGGTTATTGCAGTCCTTCTGTAATATCAATCTCCATGATGCTCAATAAACTACCATAAGGATTGTGGAATAGCATATCTAAGAATCTGCAACACATTCGAAGTTTTACGCAGTATCAATGTAGACCAGAAATACAACTAGTGAAATCAGAAATGATTCCATAATTATATCCAACCCATATATATATATATATATATATATATATATATATATATATATATATATATATATATATATATATATATATATATATATTCAATAAATATGGGGAAATATTTTTCAAATGATTCATTTTACTGACTAGTTCCTAAGTTATCTGAGCTTCGAATTTAAATTCGAAACTTTGTTAACGATGGTAATCAAAACTAATATATTTATTCACGCTTCCTCTCTGCAACAAATCCAAAGCTTTAATGAACTTTCTACCATTATCTTGTTGTTATTTCCAATATGCAGAAGATTTGGATTTGTACTTTTATTTTTCATATTATGGACTCTCAGTCAACTTCCTTCATAGTCTGTGACGTTGGCCTCAAAGATCATTAGAGGTCACTAAAGGTCATTTCTTAGTCAGCTCTATCCAATTCTCAGAGCTGTGTGCTGAAATTTAGCTTCTAGGTACAATTTCTCACTGCTAGGATCGGGAACGTGGATTTCACTCAAAGTCATTCAAATTCACCGGAAGTAAATTCTGGTCATTTTAAAAACAATGTTACGAGTTTCTGGTCACATTTTAGCACCTGTGAAACTGAAATTGAGCATATAGATATATACTTCCATGGCAAGTGCCATTTGCAATGCTGAGTTGTTGGTCACAAATCTGATGATGCTGAAAATTAGCATATGGGTACATTTTCTCACACCTTAAACTTGACTTTGATTCTTAAGGTCATTAAAGATCACCAGAGGTCATCTCTGGTTAATTAGAAAAACAATTTTCCAAGTCTGGGGCCCCAATTTTGCACCTATCAAACTAGAATTAGTCGTAGACGTAAATATTTCAAAGGAGAAGGTCACATGCAACCTGAAGTTGATCTCCTAAAGTCATTTTTAAACATTTTTCCAAATAGTTATCTGCGATCCCGTACCTATACAACTGGAATTTGGTCGAGGAGGGTGAATCCTCTCACTGTTAATGTATCAGGCTGTAAAATTCACCCTACAAGTCATTCTCAGCCAATTTTCAAAATCTGGGGAATCATTTTTCCACGGAAGATGCAGGAATCGGGCATATCTCTTCACTTTGAAAGTAAGAGGCTAAGCGAAGTTGACATAGTGTGACGTAGAGATACATTCTTCCACGGGAAAAGTATTTAGAAGTGTGTTTTTGATACTGGGGGTCATTTGAGTTCATTATACGTTATTTATGCTTATTTCTAATGATTTTTCCAAGTGGCTGGCCATATTAGTTAGTGTTTCTCTGAATTTTGAGATGAGGTATTATTATCATTTCTATTATTATTCGGACTATCCTCATATTGGTTATTTTTCATACAACATTTCGACCGTTGTACTCTACAGCCTTCATCAGGTATCATCTGGTGTTGTCCATATGGACACATAGCGTAGTGGTGACAGAATTACTGCAAGTAATCTAATACTTCTAGGTTCAATCCCAGTGTGAGACAATTATAATACTACTAATGTTAAGAGGGGAGTGCAGTCAATATACACCCGTCGGTTATATAAAGGGTTCGATTCGTTACTTCCCCACACCAACCAGGTGATACCTGATGGAGGCCATAGAGTATAGCGGCCGAAACGTTGTATGGAAAACAACCAAAATGAGGATAGTCCGAATAATAATAGAAATAGCTGACCACAGTTTTGCACCTGGGATGCAGACGTTTTACGTAGGGGTGTATATTCACACGGCGAAATTCAAAGGCGATGTGAGGTTGATTCTGGACACCACTAGAGGTCAATTGAGGTTATTTCTGCTGATTGCAACCAAAGCAATTTTAAACATGATATTAAGTTTGCTAAAGTATACGAGGGGTTCGGAGCCTCGTAAATGGTCTAGCGGTTAAGACCGAATTCAATACGATCGGTGGTATATTTCGAACACTTTTTCACGCTCAATTGTCCCTGGACGTAATTTTAAATTGAACACTTATCTTGTTATTTTACCCCTAACAATTACATTCGTGAGCATAAATCATTATGTGGAGATAACCTTAACGAAGGTTGACCTTGGCAAACTGATAGATGGTTGCAACTTACAGCACCATTGGAGGTTAGCAGAGTTCTATTCTGGATTAAACTTGCCTCTTTGAGCCATATTGCAGCCAAATAATTCAATTCCTTGGGGTAAATTGAAATATTGCATTAGCTTGGCAGGGAAAAGATGATAGGATAGGTGGTGCTGGCTGAGGGTCATTGGAGGCCAGCACAGGTTAGGTTGGGATAAGAATAAACGAAACAACTTGAGGGGCGGTTGAAATTGAATTTTTCCTTTTTTGTTTGTATAAAATGTGTGCAATGTGAAAAAAGTTCTTTGTCATAAAATCGTAACATTCTAACAAGTCACAAAGGACAATGTTTCAAGATAGCTGGCCTTTACTTGACTTCTCAATGCTTTTCCCCTGGACAGCTCTGCATTGTTTGTTTTGGGGTTAGATCCACCAATCAACCTTTTCATGTATCAATAAGCCCTGTCCAACTACGCTCTGATATCATTCGTTTTTTGTTTGCTTTTTTAGGCAGCAGAATATTTTTTTCGTTGCTGGTGCTTTTTTGTGTGTACATAGTATAAATAATCGTTACTTCGTTTGTTATGTTGTGCGAGAAGAAATAAATCAAATCTTACACACTAACATATGAGTGTGTGGAGGTACTTTTCAATACTCTTATAACAAAAAATATAGAAATTATTATCTTGAAAGAAAGATGTATAGCTCACAATGAAGTCAAAATGTGTAGTTTAACGTATATTGGTATATTTACATGATATATCAAAACAAGTCTATAAATGTTTGAATCGTAATAAGATATGACGAATCAACAGAGCCGTGAACTTATCAATCACTCAATCTACGTATTTATCTCTCTACTTCTCATTCTCTTTATCTCTCTCCACCTCTCAATATATATATATATATATATATATATATATATATACATATATATATATATATACATATATATATATGTATATATATATATACATATACATATATATATATATATATATATACATACATATATATATATATATATATATATATATATATATATATATATATATATATATATATATATATATGATGTTGATATTGAATGATATATTATTTCAAGTTGTGTATAGGCCGAGGAAGGATAAAAACATTTGTCCCAGCTTCTGTAACCAATTGATTATGTCTGGTGAAAGGCCTTCATCTAAATAGGCAGTGGAAATATGATGATCCAGCCGTCTCATTATGTTCCTCTTTGTGGGTAAGCAAACGATTGATAGATTGGTCTGGTTAGTCGCTCAATAGAAAGATTCCATTCTCAAAGATATTCTCTAATGGGTTTTCTTATGGCCCAAGAAAGATATATAATACATAACATTTTGTGCAAGGCACGAATTTATTTTAATTAGAATAAAACGCGGACATTTATACAAACGGAAAGGCGAATACAGTTCTTTCAAGAACTTCAACCAATTAATAACGACATCTATGCATTTTAATAAGGTGTGAAATAGATAAGACGAAAAAGAATGACGATACCATTGACTTGTTAGAAGTTTACTTTGTTATTTTGCAGGCTTTTTGTTTTTCCCATGCCTAAACAGTATACAATTACAATGTATCAGGTAACCAAACTTACAATGGACCAACCAGATCCTCCGAACGGATGATTTACTCAACATTCTATTCCAAGAAAAAGTTCAGAGAGAAAAAAATGTACCAACCAGACCCCAAACACATGGTTTATTTTACATACTATTTCGAGAAAAAGTTCTGGAAGAAACTGCCTGAAATGTTCTGTATGTAACTGCCACTCCCCATGAACGCTGAGCTATCATCAATCCAATCATACAACATACGGTTAAGAATTCGTTCGTAAAAATGGAAAAGATATTTACCACGTTGGAAAAATATTTTTCATGCAAAATGTCTCGTGTTTGCAGCACATAGCTCAAACTTTGTTGGAAATGGCCGACATCTTTCTGCTCACAATCAGCCATCAACCAACCCTTATGCTCAATTAGCATTGCCCCCCCCCTAATTAATACCAAAGAAAAATTCGTTGTATTCAACAGTTGCAAATCCCTTCTTGAGGAGGGCCAAAATTGTGACAGCAATAATTATTTGAAGGGACTTTTTCGGATGCAGGTATATGAACGAAGGGAATGCACGAAGTGTGTCCAGAAAGTATCCAGCTATTCAAAATTAACAAAAAATACCCGGCTTGAATCTCAATTAGTTCTCTTCAAATCACTTCCTTTATAAGCTCGGGATATATCCTAACATCCCGCTCCCAGTTTTCAACACAGTCTGCAAAGACTTCGAAGACATCACTGAAAGTGTTAATACAAAATCTTTCTCATGCCAACGATTTCTCCTTAATTCTCATTGATCTAATTTGATGCTTTCAACAAGACCCAAACGGCCCTCAGACCACGGATGCCCGCTGTCCTTAACATCATTCAGAATCACAAATTGAAAATAACCAGATTTAGAGGCCAATTTCGCCAATCGTGTATTGAGGGCGAAAATCATAACGCTGTGTCCAATCGATTACGGGCGAAAGCGTTTGCCCTTAGAGGAAACTGACCTCTTATGCATATTCTATCAATTCCTCATTCGTGTGTTTTCAATATATATATATATATATATATATATATATATATATATATATATATATATATATATGTATATCTTTTCATATATATATATATATATGTATATATATATATATATATATATATACGTATTTATATAATTATGTATGCATAAACAATAATTTATACACACACGCGCACACATATATATACTCATATGTATATATACATATATACTTACATGCCGTCAAATATACATATATATATATATATATATATATATATAATGTATTTTATGTCACTGTTTTATTTCTCTTTCACTGCATCTCCTGTGCCTCGATTAAGATGCATATGTCTTAATCTATCTCCCTCTCTCTCTCTTTCTATATATGTATGTGTGTATGCGTGTGTGTGTGTGTGTATGCGTGTGTGTGTGTGTGTATATATATATATATATATATATATATATATATATATATATATATACATATATCAAGATGGGCATAAAATTGTGCGTATCTCTTTGTAGATAAAAAAAAATGTCTTCTTTATCAAAAGAAATATTATAATCAGAGACGTAAATTCATACTGTGAAATAGCAAAATACTTGTCTACACCAATACTTCTACCGTCTCACACGTAATCATTAACTTGATTTTCAATATAAAATCTTCACCGTGCGATTTCCGATCTATATGACTGATAATAACCACTGAATTAAATGCATTGACACAGAGAGTGATCAATATATTTTTTCAAAGCACAAATACTCCGTCATTCTTTTCGTCCAGATGTGTTCCTAGTTCAGCTATCAAAAATACTGTATCTATCTTTCTAGCCATTAATTCTACAGCCGAAAGTTCCTGTTTTTTTACTTTCGGTGAAAGGCTGGAATCCTAAAACGGAGGTGTGAGCATTCGTAACGGTTATCAGAAGAGGGAAACAATCAACGATAATCTTCTTGTATCCGCTTTGTGCTGAAACTTCAGTGGAACGTATGAATTCAACTCATTGTACTCTTGTCTTGATGCCAGATATCTTGAAGAATTTTATTCCCTTGTTCACTGCGGTACACATGTAGTTGACGTGGGCGAAACATTTTCCCGTAACTTCGTTTCCGGACAGGCAGTAAAATCCTTTACACTAATTGTCAATTTTGACGAGAACCAGTCATATTTACGTATCTACACATCTCTCCATTGAAATAATCCAAGTATCATTCTACATTAGCAAGTAAAGATGTCTGAAACTATTAAGTTTGTAAGTATTGATAAATCTATCGACAGATGTGTGTCATGCTCGGACGTGTGTGTATGTGAATGTGTGTGTGTGTGTGTGGATGTGTGCGTTTGTTTGTGTGTGAGTGTGTGTGTGTGGAAATAAGAATGTCTACTGGTATTCGTCTAACTTCACTTTCAGGCATTGATCATTATATATGGACGCTTCTCTCCCGAGTCCATGATCTGATCAATAACGCCAAATAAAGTCATATCAACTGTAAATAGATTTGGTGATTTTATTCCGCAGTCCAATAAATTCCATATAATTGAAAGAAATGACAGACAAATTGACATCAAAATAGAGATATATAGATGAAGACAGAGAGAAATAATTCCCATACTGTTTCGATAGAATAATACATGGTAAATAAAATTGGTATTTTTACCTCAGAGGTATGTACTAAGAAGATGTTCAACGTGGTGGCATAAGGGAAACTGACAGAGGCAATGATATGAATATACGATGGGAGATAGGTACATAGATGATATGAAAATATATGATTATCATTAATAAATCATAAAATAACATGAAAGAATGTTTTAATACCAATTCGCTGCAGATGAGCCCATCGAGGGACACCACGAAGATTTTGAAACGTGTATTGAATCAAATGTTTGGAGTATATTTTAATAGTCAAAATCGCCTTCACAGTCAATAATTGAACAATTGTAGCGTCAAAATTTGAAGTCATGTAAGAAATTTCTTCGAAAGATAAATATTGCCAGAATAAATTCCATTTATAATATCAATGGCGATTTTCACTTGACGGCATTCAAAATAGCGAAAAAAAACTATCTAGATTTTGGACAATTTACATACTATTATTAAACCTGTCAAAATAAGGCCCAACTATTTTTAATACATTTTTAGAAGTAACGTAATGGAGTACTATTGACAGATTTCAAGTCTGCAGACAAAACGGTATACCCGGTAGCGCTGGAGCACACAAATAAACAAACAGACACATGCTAATGTAATGAAAGGATCGAACCCTTCATCATCTTTGATGGCTACGGTTGTTCAATAGCTCCCTATTCAGGCATTGGAAAGGGGCTATTTCTTTTGTTATCGAAACCGTTAACCAAAGCTATCACCAGGTTTCTTGGGTTTCTAAGCTGGGCTATGTATGTAGCATACATGCAGGCCGCACCAATCGAGCTAGAGGGATGAAAATGTAAACATACACTTACTATGTCTAGAAAAAAGTTGTTTTTCGTTGAATCCCCCATGCACACATACATGCAAACACACTCATAAAAAAGAAAGGTTTTGGTTTTCTCTATAGGTGGTTCATTATACAATGTAAGTGTATGCTAAACTGATCCCTCAATTGTTGTTGCTCTTTCATTCAGACTTTTTAGTTATTGTTGCCCAAACAAAAAGCGAAGTAAGTAAATTATCCATTGACTATCAAATTTCCCAATTGATCATCCCGAACAAAGTATGCTGCCAGAAATAAATGTTGGCTACATGACAGTTTCTATAGAGTGACTAACCAGACCTTATTTCTCTTTCACCTGCAAGCACACAGGTGGGAAATCAAATAAAGAATCAAGTTTTAAATTCATGAGGCTTCAAAAGACAAACGTCCCTGACATTACAATCTTCTTTTGTTTAGATGTGTTAACAAACATCG
This sequence comes from Thysanoteuthis rhombus, assembly GCA_963457665.1. NCBI lineage: Eukaryota > Metazoa > Mollusca > Cephalopoda > Oegopsida > Thysanoteuthidae > Thysanoteuthis > Thysanoteuthis major. Next base: position 52,747,358 of record OY735216.1, on the reverse strand, counting down.
CAATCAGAAGATTTATCGATCCCCAGTTAACTGACGACAACAAAAAATAATCATTTGTTTTTTTTTAAATCGATTCTCGAAATAATCATAAAATTACGTCATCAGTGGTCATAAGAAAGGGGTTATAGATTAAAATTGTTTTGGTTTTTAAGTTATTATTTATGTAATATATAGTTCCCCTTTTAGCGCCACCGCTGCTTTTCTTCCAGCGGGACCTCTTATCTGCAGTTTCCATCCCAGGGATTCTCCCTTATCTGCCGTTAACATTTCAGAGCCCCCTGATCTGCATTTCCCCTACAAGTACCACTCCCAATCCGTGGTTTACCTTTCAATGAACAGTGGACACATCATCGGGATTCCGTTCTTATTACACATCTTAAAATAAAACTGCCATTCAACAATGGCTCAGTATCCTAGTGCTGGGTTGTTGATACACAGAAGAAGATTTCATCATAAGTGTGCCAAGGACAATAGAGCCTGGCAGAGTCCAATCCTTTTCTGGCAGGTCTGGAATCAGAGTAATCCTTCTCCTAAACTTGTTTCCAGCAATATCTTGGGAGGTCTATTTTATCCCAACGATTTACCCATTGCTTGGAGATAGACGGATTCCTAAAAATAGTTAGATGTATTTCCTGGGAGTATGAATAACACAAGCTGTCTCAGTTGGAGTTTGAACACGTCTTGCCGACCCAGTTCTCCGTATGGCTAACTGTTCTATTGCTCCATGCTTTCAAAACATTAATTAATCTCTGATTATGTGACAATTTTTGTAATCACTGAAGTTTTAAATGGAAATATACCAGGACTACACAAGAAAATAGATGGGATATAACAATTTTCGTCTGAATATCTGAGTTGTCACTATCAAATCACTGTAGCTCCACGAATGGGTCACTTTACCAACCAGTCGAGTGGGCTACAGATTTTCCTATCTTGGCTTGCCTCAGTGGCTTTGTGTCTCTAAGAGCTCTTGGACTCATATTTGAGATACAGAATAGAAAATTTACATGAAAATTTACATGATTCCACCGGTAGGCACCATCAAAAACTTTTTTCCCAAGAGTGTTTATTTGGATCAGCAATGCCTGAGCCGTGTACCGATATTTAAAAAAAAAAGATATTCATTGGACGAAAAATCTATTTAGGTGGTGGGGAGATAATATTTGATATTTTTCAAGATAATTATTTCCGGTACACGCGTGTGGCTATGTCGATTAATTTATGCGAGATGTGGATCTAATGCAGTTGATTTCTCAGACCAGTTTCCTCGTTCAAAACTGTCAGCCAAAACTTTAACCAAACTCTCAGCATGGTTTTATTCAGTTTTTGGCCTGGCTGGTTGGATGGCTACTTATGGATGTACCATGAACACATTAAGCGTTAATGCAGCAAGAGGGATGAAAATTCAAATTATTACTCACTCTTATATCTAAAAATAGGGTTGTTTTGTTTTATAGAAATCTTCTCCCACCTAAAACAGTTATTTGTGCGCGATTCGATTAGCAATGTATGTTTATACAAAAGTGATCTCTTAGTTTGTGTCAGGTGGTTTGATTCTTTTTTTTAAACCGCAGTTGATCACCCCCAGCACGACATGCTACCAAAAAAAGTTGGTCACATACCGGTTTTTATCGAGTGACTAAGCAGACCTGGTTTATTTTCTTTGAGTGATTGATAATAGGGCCAAAGAATGAAAGAATAACTTCTACGTAAAAAAAAAGAAGTTTTATGAAAGACTGGGGGAATCTATACGTGTGATATGCAGAAAGAAATGCTAATATAGATAATAATATGAGCGAATCACCATGGCCTGCGCGTGCACCAGAACTAATTTTCCACCAAAAATTATCTAAAATCTTTTTTTTTTTTTAAATAAATATTTTGCCTAAAAATCTTTTCGAAAATAGGTCTTATATCTAAAATTCTTTAAAGAAAATGCCAGCATGAGATCTGGGTCATGTTACTCCAAAATGATAATAGACCTTGGATGTGTTTTTAGATGGCGCGTAGTGGCGGACTCAAACCAGTTCCTAAGGTTGTAGTTCCCCAAAAGTGACCAAGGGCGCCCTGAGAGACACACCCATACACCATCAGACGTACGGACACTCAAAGAGAGTGGAGGATATGTAGCCCATACAACTGGTCAGTCGGTCGTACTTGCCGTTAGTTGGACTACAATTATTCAATAGAATATCGACGATGTTTACTCTGGCTTAGAGACTGGGAAATCACATATTCTAGAATAATAAATAGTCGTTTTTTTTCATCTTGGAATATAACTGAGAAATAATGAAATGATAATAATTGTGATGTGACCAAACAAATCGTAGAATAGATAAAAAAAATTATGGAAGAATTGAGGACAAAAAACGAAAGAAAGGAGAAACAAAGTGAGGAAAATACAAAAAACATAGATAAACAAAGCAAACGAGTATCTGAGGAATAGCCTACGACCGCAGCAACAAGACAGGAGTAAATCCAATTAGATTCTGAATCTAAAACTCATATCACAGAAGACTTAATAGATAAATACGAAGTAAAACCAGAGACAACTAATCGAGAACACCAAGAGAAGAGAACAATAAGAAAACGGAACAAGAACGATGGAAAAAAGACAAAAGATACAAGATACCCTTACCACGTAAAAGAGAATCACCATAGCCCGTGCGCGGACCCAAACTAATCATCTAAAAATGATATCCAAAATTATGTTAAAAAAAAATCTTCCATCTAAAAATATCTAAAAACAACGAGATCAAAAGAACACTTGAAAAACAACAAAAAATAAAACAAAGCAATTAGATGTACAGTACTGTGACCTAAAAATAAGACCAGGAACATGAACACACAGACAGACAGACGGACAGACAGACAGACAGACAGACACACACACACACACACACACTCACACACACACACACACACACACGCAAAAAAGAGAAGATTATGTAGCTCATTTGACAGGTTGGTCTAGAGCAGACGGAGTGACGAATGTAGTAATTGGAAATGGCCCACAACTCTGAGGGGGAGCTTCCTTCCTAGCAGAGGCGAATACTGTTGTATTTTCTGTATATTCAATCGGTACTATGCTCCATCGTCTTATATTTTGGATATAATTGCTTGTCATTACCTTTTATTAATAAATCCTTCTAGTTTTTCTTTCCTTTTCTCTTAGAAATGTATCATCATCATTCTTTTAACGTCCGTTGTTGGGCATAGACCATCGTGCACGTTGTTGAGCCAATACTTTCTGAATTTGTCTAGCTCGTCTGTCGGCCTTGGTTGCACATATAATCTCTGAGGATCCATGTTGTGAGTTGCGATGTCCATCGGTTGTCTGCCATTCTTGCTACATGGCCAGACCATCGCTCTTTGGGTTTGTTAATGGATTCTATGATGTCCCTGACTGTCTTCTCCCGGATTCATTGTGCTGTCTTATAGTCACTCCGCCTGAGGGAGGCTGAACATAATATCTTTATGTGCATATTGCATAGTTCTAAATTCACCGGCCTGTCTCTTGGTTAGATTCCATATTTCAGCTCCATGATTTACTATCAGGGGAATACATTGGTTGTACACCCTTCTTTTTAGGATTAATTGGATCTTCTTGTGTTTGAATGTTGAGCTTGCTTTGCCAAAAGCTTGCCATTTCTTGGGTGATTCTCCACTTGATTTCTTCTTCTTTTGAGTGTCTCATATACCCATACGTAAATCATATGTATTTAGCATTGATTATAAAAGTGTTTATAGTATTTTGAAATGGGGCCAGCATTTCCCATCTGGCTAAGTACTATAACCCGCTTTGTACGGGCCTCGACTTACAAGGATACTAACACTCGTTTGTATTTGTACCAATTTATGGCACTCATTCAATAGACATGCTAGGTGTATAATAAGCGACCTCTTAATAAGTAGAAGGGTAATCTTTCTTTCATACGCTGAGACGTGCCAGTTTCAAAATTAGCCAGTTTTCCGGTAATTTCGATTTTGTGGAAGTTGGATGAATCGTCCAGTTGTGTTGAACTAATCAAGGAAGCGAAGAAAGACGAACTATGTTGAAAGGAAGGTTTCAAATACCGGGAAGAGGCGGAATAAGTAACATAGCCTACAAAGCGAACAAGATGGATCATTATGTTATGCCTGTTGTCCAGCGGTAACATGCTGATTGTTATTACCATTTCCCAAGAAAGCAGTTCGAGAAAAATACGACCATTCGACATGTAGAACCGACAATAAACATCCATATCTCTCTTTGGGCATTGATATCCTTTCGAGGCCTCTATCGATTTTCTGTCTCTTTTCTCAATGCCTGGACAGACGTGCTGTAACTCTTTAACGCAGAGATACACATCTGGGGGTGTGGTCGGCAGCCAACACCGTTTGTGCATTCGAGTAAGAACTCGGAAATTGGGCCGAGATCTTGGACCGGGGATGGAGTGAATTCCATGTTCTTAATGCGTTTGCAATACCGATCAACGTATAGCTGTGGTAGTGTTTTTGCCTCTGGTCTGGTAGGATGTACCTCAATCCACCGCCGAGGGATACAGAGACATCAAAAAGAACTTGGCGTAATGAGTACCATTAAGGAAGCTTGGAGAGAGATGGGTTTTGTGGGGCTTTCTCTCCCAAAACACGCCTGTGGAAACATGGGTGCCCGAACGACACGGTACAGGACATCAAAACTCCTGTACCGAGTTTTGGAACTACGGACTAGAGACATCCACTATTGCAAAGACCTGGGAAATAGATGGGAGGACAGTATTTCAGAATACCTTGCAATCATACTTTATTGCGTGTAAGATTTATTGGCAACGAAAGAAATCAGGAAATTTGTAGTGGATCCATGAAAAATTACTTGCATATGGAAGTGCTAAGAGTCCATACTACACAATAGCTCCAAAGGTTCTCTGTCTGTCCACAAAAATTCCCAATGAATGTTAATTAGTTGAAGGGTGGGCAATCAACTTCGGGAGAATTTCTCGTATTTTGGAGCAGATTCGTCGATTATTATATTCTTTATGTCATAGCTATCTATCCACACATTTGTTTCATTTTGAAACATGGGTTCGTGACACTTGATTGCAAATTGTTGTTGGAGCAACAACCTTGGGAACTAGTATGAGTAAGCCGCCGAGCATCATCTAAAAACTTTTTTTTTTAATTGGGCACTACTGCTGAAATCAGCCATAATGAGAAAAAGCCGTTGAATTTTTCTTGCAACTGATCTGGAATGTTCAACCAATATATTTATTGAAAGTCTATCTTGCATGTCTGCTTGGTTCCATTAGTAAAGTCAACCATTCTTACGGGGCTCTATTACAGCGCCTGAACTATTTGTTTTTCTGTAAATTTACGCCCCTCTCTCTCTCTCTCTCTCTCTCTCTCTCTCTCTCTCTCTCTCTCTCTCTCTCTCTCTCTCTCAGCTTTTCATTCTCTGATGTCACTTCTCCAGTTGTGTTTAAAGCTATTCTTTTATTCAATCCATTATTTTTTTTTCTCTTTTTCACTTTGGTCTTTGGCTTTTTCTTTGTCATTTCAAACATTTTTTTCCCTTTGCTCTTCTCAACAACGAACCATTTTTCAAGCTATGTTAGGTTTTCATATTTCATGAAAAGCTCCGCGTGTAAAACACCTCTGCCAAAGAATTTAATGCACTGAACCGGCTTAGGTTAACACGCAGTAATTCAGTGCCCTGATCCATCACTGGGTTCACTGACTTAGACCAAGAACATAACTCACAATGTTTTTTTCTTAGTCTTTTGTTGCTATTTCTCCTCTTTCTTTGTCAGTATATATATATATATATATATATATATATATATATATGTGTGTGTGTGTGTGTGTGTGTGTTCAAGCAGTCGACATAGGAAGTAGACATATAGGTCAACAGTTCATTGATTCACAAAGATGCACTTCTTAACCAGTCTAGAAGCAAAGTTCTTGATTTCGGGGAGTTTTACTCATTCTTTTTTTTTTGTATAATCCAAAATATTTTATATCCGGAATTCATGAAAAATTATACCATTTAACATTCATTAAATCTTGAGACATCAAATTGAATTCAGCCCCTTGACCTGTTAAGGATATGGTCTTTCAAACGGGAAAGCGTGGCTGGGTAAGATTGAAAAAGAAAAACGAACAAGAGAAATGTCTAGCCAAATAGCGCAGTGAAGTCCGTCATTTCTCGGTAGAAATTATTTGCAATAGCTTGTTGAGTACTGCTCAACAGTGAGGCGCCCTTGTTTATTACGAGGCTTACCTTAGTCCATTGCTAAGCCACTGGAGCGAAACAGCAAATGAGGATTCAATTAGTTTCAGTTGTAATGATCTTTGAGGCTGGTCTACTAACAACTTCTCTACGATGAGGTGCGCTCGTTATTTACTAAGTTCTCTTCACACAGATGCGAGATTAGTAGAGTACGGAGCCCAACTAAGCTCGGAAAATTACAATAGTAAATAAGATTAACTTGCTTAACGATTTTCCATGCTGAAGTGCCCAGGATATTCAACATATATTAGCTTAGTTTCGTACGATATCAAATGTAGTGTACCCAGTAGAGAACAAACCCACTACCATAGTAATGATCTATGTGACTAACTCACTAGTCATTGCTTAACTGTGAGGCGTCCAGAAGAGAATGACTACAAAATTGTCTAGTTTAATATAAACACCAGTCACTGTTAAAACTGGCGTAAAATACAATATTTAAAAGATTTTGTATCATCTATTTTGATGGCTTGGCTATGGGAGTAGGAGGCCATTACATTATCCACAGCTTACGGGACCAGGTATTCCAAGAAGGTCACCCATCTGATTGTACCAACCAAGCTTGACGTTGCTTAACATTGGTGATCTTATGAGAATCGATGTGTTCGAACGTAAATTACTGTCGAGATATCTCCCAAACATGCCAAGACACATCATGGGGAAGCGTGGCTGAGTAAGGTCCACCCAATCCCAAGTCGTACGACCTCGGGTGTCGCAAAAATGGTACATTGACCAAAAAAAAAAAAAAAACTCGAATAGCAATGGGCTGGTCATGTTGCAAGAATGACAAACAACGGCCAGACATCATGGCTCACAACATGGATCCCCAAAGATAACATTCGAAATCGTGGCCAACAAAAAAAAAAAAAGAAAACAACATGTAACCAAAGATGAATTTGAAAAAGTAATTGTTGTCAGGAAGTATGTTAGAATTCATAAACTTACTACTAGTTCTTTCTTTTTTTTAATTACAAAAATCGTTCCAGAGAAAAACTGAATAAGGCTGGCAGCATATTTACAAATCTCAATTCTTTTTGTTGATAAATAAATGAGAATTATCATGTGCTGCTCGCTTTTTCATGAAACAAAATAAATCAAAATTTAATGTCAGTTGCACTAGACGATAATAAATTCTCTTCGACGCGAAGGTTATTTAGGTGAATAATATTTTTCGCTGTGAGAAAGGAGAAAAAATAGCCCGCCCGCGCATACCGTAAGATTAATTTTCTGAGCATGGCTATATTAGCCTTTTTACCCGGACTCGCAATGAAATCAATTCAGACACAAAAAAAATATTCTTTCGGCTGGAGCTCAAAATACGTTCCTAAAAAAATGTAGCGTTAAATGAAACAGAGCTATACTGGTTCATAATAACATAGCAAAGATATTGTGCCAGTGTCATTTCAAAATATATGATGTTGTTGTTGAGCCTCAAGATGGAATTTATTAATGTTGTGTATCTAATCTGGTAGCTACTTTCTGGAGCTAATGAAATATCATTAAGTGTTGATATTAATATAACTGAATGATAACTCATTGGAGATGTATATATGATGAGAAATTGCGTTATGTTATACAGAAATTTATTTGAAATGATCTCTCGTCATTACACGGTCAATATATCACTCAACCAAGACAACCTAAATAAGATAAACAATTAAAGAAAATGGGGCAGCTGCTTGAATCGATCTTGGTTCCAATAGGGTAGCTGCTTCAACGTAGCGATGATCTTACCATTGAGCTAAACAGGCACCGGTAATGCATACGTGTGTATGTATATGAACTTATTCCTATGCATATGGCACATTCACCGAAGTGCAGGTGATGCAATTTTTTCAGAAGTCGTCCGTGATGCTCTTTTATCTTTGTTTATTTCGGAAATTCAACAGCACTTGATTATATATATATATATATATATATATATATATATATATATATATATATATATATATATATATAAGAATGCTCTAGCGAATCGGCGCGTCGTGGGGTATTATTGTACGTGGATTAAAAACCTAGTTTGATGACAGTACGAGACACTCTGTCGAACCCCCCCCCACCAAGAATCAAAGAAATGATATAAAGTAACAATTAGATTGAATAACCCCCCTCTTAATAGAAGGTTTTGAATTATGTTTCCCTTTAACATATAACAATTTTCTTTCTTCCAAAGAGTATGAGAAATTAATATTAAAAATACCCAAGGCATATCATCATCATCATCATTCAACGTCCATTGTTGGACATATGCCTCCCCTCGTATTCGCCACATTCCTCTATCGTGGGCTTCGCGGAGCCAGTACTTTCTGAATTCGTCTAGCTAGTCACTCCATCTAATACTCTGCCAGTCTCGGTTGCGCATGTGAGTCGTGAGTCGCGATATAGCTATTTTCAAATGGAGCAAATCTAATCGCTAGGATAGTGAGTTCGATACTCACTGATGCTCCGCAGTTCTGACTTAATGTAGACAAAGCAAAGTTCCGTAAAAAAAGGACAAATCCTCAGCAACGGTTGACTTTCGTAGCATGATTGGTAGATCAGCTATCATGGTATTTTAGGCTTCACTTGGACGAGTAATAGCTCAAAATTTACAATAATATTTAATTCTACGTTGATATTACCAATATATTTGTACCTATGCAGGGTGTTTTGTAAAGGACACGGCCCTAAGGATATGTGGATAGAATTTGTGTGCGCATAAGTTTTATGCTACTATATTAGTAACTCAGTAGCACGGTACTCAGAGAAAACATTATTTAGCATGTGAATAACTGCATTGGGCGCTAGCCTCATTCGATTATTCATTCCTTTGCACTGTGTCAACTTCGTAATTGTCTGGTTTAATGGAACGTTTATGTTATTGAACAGATACAAATATCCAGATTAGAGAAAATCACTTTCGACGTCTATTGAAAATTAAAAATATATGCGTAATTAGCGTCCCTTTTTTTGTAATCAGTGTCTTTTAGTATTTACCAAGTTTTGCTTAATCGAGTTCATGGACAAGAATCACAGGACGACAGGTGAGAATCTAACACGAGTTTAGGGAGACAAATGGGATTTTGATGAATTCAAGCTGTGATACAAAGTTTCATTTTAACAACCAGTACTCTCTTTTTATAGGAGGCGGCTAATCAGTGGGCGAGAAAATCTCGATTCTGCACGGATGCGCTTGGGAAAGGCATAAATCCAGCTCGTGTCTCTCCAAGCTTTGAGTAGAACAGCAAAACCAGGGAAGTACAAACCTTCGTCCAGCACCGTGAGAGGCAAGAAACGGAGTAGGGGACGTGTTCCCTAGATGGGGCTCTGGGTAGCTTCAAGGGGCCCAGCAAACCGAAAATACTTAATAAGAAATGCTCATTTTCAATTACATGGCGACCCCCACTCTAGTGCACACGGTTGTAAGACTTTGAGTTCTTGTTGGGTAAAACTCTGCAATTAGTAAGATGAGAGACTCTAGAGGAAACCCACTTCAACCACTGAGCCTTGACTTGTGCACTTTTATTTGAACCCAGACCTTAGGGGATGCCTCTTCACTATTGCACAGTCTAACTGTCTCCACTGAAAGCGACGGCTTTACGACCGCTGTTTTAAGGCGATTATCTGGAAACGAATTTTGGGAAATCATTAAACTCTTTCCATTTTTAAGCTTTAAATTTCCATTATTTTCCATTCTAATATCATTTCATTAACATAACAATTAATGTTGCTTTTATCGATTTTAATTTATTTCTGCATTCGTCCAGTAAAAAAAAAAAGAAAGTTCGAAAAAAGCATTTCCAGTATTTTATTAAGTGTTCTGCACTAAACAAACAAAGGCCATGGAAAGCTATTATTCTTTGGAGTTTCTTAAAATGAATGTCTGCGAAAAGTAATCTTTCCCCGTCTTGTGCTTTTCTTCGTGCCTATTTCTTAACTATTTTATTTCCGTCATCTTTTTTTTGCTCGCGGAAAATCCACTTGAAAGAAATAATCGGTTTTATTTGTTAATTGATTTCTCCTTACGAATGGATGTCCGTCTTCTTTTTCCCTCGTTTTTTTTCTCTCACTTTGGATCATCATCATCATCATCATCATCAATAGGTCAGGTTAATCACCTAGTAAAAACCATTCAGTTGAATCGTTGGAAAAAGGGGTGATCAGTCAATAAGTTACTTCTCTTGCCTTTTGTTGCAGCACCAAAAAGGTTGAGTTTTCACAAGACAAGCGTGAACGCTGTTAGACACTAAATAATTGATAATTTTGTATTAAAATTCATTATAAATTGCCCTCCCAACCCTTAAATTCAACCCTGGATCAATAGGTTTGGCCTGTACACGTGGAACTTACATGCATACATCTATAACCAGCACGCCATGTACAATAACTTGGAGACTGGAGAAAACAGTTTATACAGTTTTTATCGACTGTTGTTAATTACTAGCATACTACCTGTCAAACATTATTGCAATATCAGACTTCTAATATATTATGGATATAAAAAGGATTAGAGCAACTCATCCATCTTATACTTAGCTTTATCCATTTGGCTTTGTGCAATACTGTCGCTGGCAAGTCAAGCAGTAATCATCATCAGCAGCAGTTTGATCTTCATCCGCTGCATGCTTGGTGGCTTGGTGTATTTTAACTTAATTCCACCTGGCGTTAGGTTGGCCGGACGGATATGTTGCTTGTATGCCTGCCTACCTACCTCCAGGTCGGATGTTCAGTTTACAGTCGGGTTTTGTTGGAATAGTTGGTTTTTTATTAATGAATAAACGTTGGTTCACTTTTCGTTCTCTTTTTAAATTTCATACCGAATCGTCATCACCGTTTTAATCATTTTTGACCAATTCAGACGAAGTTGGAAGAGGTAAATATATTCACTTGTATCCGTCTGTCAACACAATATCTCCAAAAGTTCGTTATGACTTTTTGTGAAAGGATACGTCATGGGTTAAGGAAGTATTGATTGGATTTCGATGAGGATCCAGGGACTTTTACAATTACCACCCGTATATCGTCCTTATATATTTCTGATTTTTATTAAAGGATGCGCCACAAAGAGAAAGGTTGCTTTCAGAAGTAACATACCATTTAGTTTAATAATACCTTATGCTAAATACTCAGTGGAGAGGTATTGAGTACCATTGTTAGGTATGACTCAGTGGTGGCTTGAACTATGGCTTACAGAACCGGAGGTGAACACTTTACCACTGAGCCACAGTGATTGTTCGTCCAAGATGAAGGCGCAAAAAAGAGTATGATGGAATCTGATTTGGAGGTTTATGCCGAGCATCGGAATCAAAGTTAGGAATAACAATTTTTGCCAAAGAATGAAGACCTTATCGAATGGTATTCTAAGAGTCTCATCATAAGCTTAGATAAAGCTGAGTAGGAATGAGAATATAGCGAATACAAAGACTTCTCCTTACGCCTGCAGTGATGGTGGGATATTAGTGCTACAATGTGAGGAGGAATCGCCCTAAAAAAAACCTCGGAACGATATCAGAAGATACGGGACAATAAGAATATACAACGGAGACTAACTGGAGTATTAGAAGTGAAAAGAATGGTAGATACGGAATAGGATAAAATGGAGATCTGATATCACTTGGATTCTGACAAAAGAATGAAAGTAGCAAGCAATGATAACCTATTGTCTGCAAACGACGGGAATTTATGTCATTGCACTTTATTGGTAACACAATGAAATATCTACTTTATTGCGATTGGTGTCAACCCAGTTCTATCTGTGATCCAGGGCTTTTATCTTGCAATGGATAACTTACAACGGATTACGTTGCAATGGACAAGGGCTTTTTTTTATCTTGCGATGGATAACATTTACTTTTCATCGCTTTTTCAAACAATGGACACTTCCCCAGAAATGCATTCAGTAGATTCGTTTTTATAAATGAAAAACAAAAAAAACAAAGGAATAATTCCATAGAAAAATCTAAGACATCCTAATTTTTTTCGCTGGAATTAACTCGTTTTAAAAATAATTGGTAACTTCCATGCTTGTAAATAGATATATGACTCTCAATTGCCAACATGATAGGTTGCAACAAGTGAACAGATAAAACTGAAAAAAGCCCGACAATACATTGTAAAATCTTCGATACTTCATTGGCATGAATGCGAAACCATCTTTGTATTAAAGGAAGATTATTTCAAATTGGAAGAAAGGCTTCTTTTTTTTTTTTTGTCCCAGAAGACATCCGTGATATCATGACGATAGGAAAAAGAACAAAAGCCATTATATTCAAGAAAAAGATTTTTAAAAATACAGAGAGAATATATCTGAATGACAAAACTGAGTTTCTGGGATATGGGTTAATCCTACATAAAGCCTTTTGCTTTTTATGATACATTACTATTGCAATTGCGATAAAGAAGAGTTCTGTGTGATTTCTTTTCATTATGTTGCAAAAGGTTTACTTTTTATGCACATTTTCAATATCTATACTTTTTTTAATCGTTTTATATGTCTGCTTTTCAACATGTCAGTCGATTGTGCGTATGCTAATTCTACGTAGGCTTAACAAAGAATGAACATATTTATACGCATATGCATCGGTCCATATAGATATGGAGATGTGTACACGTAAGTGCTAGAATAAAAGCTATACTCGCACGCGCGCACACACACACACACACACACACTTATATATATATATATATATATATATATATATATATATATATATATATATATATACTGGTGAGCCCAGACAAAATGACCAAGAGCCAAAACAATATGACCAGAGAATTGTGACAAGAATGACAGCCACTGTCTCGAAACAATTGTCAGAGTTAGAGATAAAACAGCTGGTAAGTCTGCTTCACGTACTTCATTTTGATATGCTGAATGTCGCACTTATTGGCAAGAAGAGAGATTTAATTGACTCCAATGAAGGCCGAATTTTTTTAATGACAAGAAGACTTGGCGACTGTATTTCCGAAACGACGCAACGTTCAATTGTGGGAAGTAGATTCTGACTGGAGTTTCAGGAGGGAAACTTCATCAAAATGTCGACAAGGCCTCGATTGGACAGGACTTATCGATGCAATGAGAGAACAAAAGTTTTCTAATCAAGTACTGTCCAAAAGACAAGCCTCAGCGGCATAAATTGCTGGTAGCTTTAATGAAGGTAAAAGAAGGGATGGGTTACAACAAACATAAATCCTTGTTGCGAATGGCGATTTGTAGCCACTGGCCGGTCATATTACCCAAGCTTGTCAATAACTGTCATCGAGGGTGTCTTCAATGAGCATCTTTATTCACTTACATAATTTTGAGAGTATTCATACACCTTTGTGTCCCAAGGTATGGATATTTTCGTTCCTCCCTGAATATTAATGTGAAATAAGTGTATATGTAAATAAGGTTGGATATATACGTGTTGATATGAATGTTTATATCTGTGTTTATAAAAACGAACGTTCTAAACATGCACGTTTTTTTTTCATTTAACATTTCTCAATATCTTTTATGATTGCACCATCCGACCAATTTTTCAACCTTTATAGTTTTGTTTGCTTATGTACGCAAATAAATTATATCTGATTATATATATATATACACACACAAATACATAAATAGAGTTATGCATAAGTCCATCTCCCTCTTTAAGTCACTCTCTATACATGTATAAACACATACACACACACAGAGACAGACAGACAGACACACACACACACACACACACATATATATATATGTATATATACATATACTTACACTATTTGAAAATGTGTTAGAAATGTCTTCCTGTTACACGGGGAATGTGCTTATTAGCCTAGACAGTGTGAATAGAATAGACAATTGAAGAAGGTGGAGATTTCTTTCTTTAATTGTCTATTCTATTTATGCTGTCTAGACCGAGTGATACATTCTCGATGTAATAACGACATGTCATTTCAAATGATATAATACATTCATGATGATTCTGTTGGATTTTGTATCCATTTTACAATAATAATATATAGAGAGAGAGAGAAAGAGAGAGAGAGAGAGATGTATGCGAAAGCCGCCAACACTCAACAAATTTGCTTAATGGATATATGTACATATATATATATATATATATATATATATATATATATATATATATAGAGAGAGAGAGAGAGAGAGAGAGAGAAAGAGAGAGAGAAAGAGAGAGAGAGAGAGAGAAGTATGCGAAAGCCTCCAACACTCAACAAATTTGCTTAATGGATATATATATATATATATATATATATATATAGAGAGAGAGAGAGAGAGAGAGAGAGAGAGAAAGAGAGAGGGAGAGAGAGAGGATGACAAAGACAAAGAAAGAAAGAGTGTGTGTATGAGAGATAATGTAGGAACAACATAGCAATCAATTGTGAATGGATGGCGATTGTCACGAGATACTTCCAGAAGACATCTCAACAATATCCTTGAAAATTGGATAGATGAAGAAGCCGGTATTAAAGCAGGCAGGAAAATCGTATATAAATCATTTGGACATGAAAGAAATCATATCCATATGGATTATATGTAGATATGCTTCAGGGATCGTTAATTCGCTGTAAGTATATGGGGCGAACATATAAAAGGCAGCACCGATGTATATTTTCTGTCTAAATACATGGCCTCTCTCCTTTTCTCTCTCTCTCTCTCTCTCGCCACACACACACACACACATATACATATATATATATATATATATATATATATATATATATATATATATTACTAGAAAACTCTGCAGCTTGAAACACTGTAGATGTTGAATACTTCTTGAAATTCATGTCCTTTTAAATTTATTCTCAAATATCTGTTGATTCAATTGATAAATTTTCAAAGGATTCAACACATGATAAGGTATTAAAGTACTATGTGGGTTTTTCCTCATAAGGATCATCTATTGTTTAACAGGTGAGCGTTTTGGGGATTTAAAAACAAACATGATATATATATATATATATATATATATATATATATATATATATATATATATATATATATATATATATATATATATATATACTGATGAGCTAAGCATTATGACCAGAGATGGGGTGAGAAGTACAGTAATGTCTTGAACAATAGTGCATGTCAGGGTCAGGAGTATATTTGCCGGTAATCCAGCCATAAGTATCCGATTTGAAGCATTGAATGTTACAGTTATGTACAAAATGAATGATTTAAGAAAACCATCACCAATAAAAGCTAATAATAATCGAGGCACAGAGTACATTTCCCTAACAGTATGTTCCATCACCTAACAGTATGTTCCACCCCCTAACAGTATTAGCAAGGCAACGCCTCTACACTATTGAATATCTGTCTGAATTTAAGTATTAGGGATGAAAATCTCTCGTCTTGTTTCTTCTCTGATGTACCAGTTGCCGAAATTCGTTTAGCGTCATTATGAGCTGAGAGCAACCAACACTTATCGTTACCGCCCCCTCTATTTCTACTATAGGAGTGTTATCTACTGTCTCATTCTTGAGTAAGATACATCTGACTATTAGAGGTGCCAGTGACCCTTCAGTTAACAGTTCGAAAAAATGGACTAAGACTGACGCTGGTACTACTGCCCTCCGGAAAGGCACGAACACGACTCCCCCTACCTCCCAGCTATGAATAAAAAAGTGCATGATGTAATGAGTTATGACCTTTGGGTGGGGGTTTGGGTGACATCTCTAAGTTGATTCCACACGTCACAAAAAAAACTCGAAGAACTGCAAAACAAGAAAAAACTTGCGATATATAAATCAAAGACGGTTCGGCTCTTACCGTGGCCAGCATGAAGGATTTTACTAAATTCAACTATGAGAAATGCCAGTGACCAAGTATTTACTAGCATAGAAAATTAAAAAAGCGAGCTGAATTCAAACTCCGACCGAAACAATCAGCAGTAATACCTTGGGAAAGGCGTGAATCCGTCTTCTATCCTCCCCTCCCATTTTGGATACAATAATAGTAAGATAGCGGTAAGCCATTTCTAGTACTAGACACTCCTACGTTATTTATCTTATATTGCAAAATTTCAAAGAACTTCGATCTCTAGCCGATACAGAAGAATGTCGAGAACCTTGTGTTATGGATAGGGACTGCATACCGTTGCCAGTATAAAGGCATTATTTAATTTCATATCTATAATGTGCAAGGTGTGATTGTCGAAGTCTGTAAGAGTGCAGCCAATAGGATCTGCGACCAAACTCCGGTCGGGTCTAGTTATGTTCACTTTGCACTAATGCCCTTGGGAAACACAAGGGTTTATCCTTCCCCCAGTCATGGGTGAAAAGCAGGGCAGATTGGGCAACAAGTCAAGAAGGGCATCTCTTTGAGCATAGACCAATCTGACGTCCTTCGGGGACCAGACATCTAAGGATTTCCGTGCGCTTTGCCCAGACATGTGCCTTGGAAGAAACGTTCCGATGTCTGTAGTGTTAGGACAGAGGCTTCCATTCAGTTAATCACTCTTACAACGTGCATTTCTAAACGTGTAGATGCATACAATCATATATCCACGCACGTGCAAGCACACATAAATAGGTGTGTGTATATATACAAACATCAGAAGAGAGGGGGTGAGCAAGCTGGTCTTCCAGATGACTACACAAGCTTAGTAAATTCAATTCCTATACGTAGCTCCTTTACTGACACCTTGTGCCACACTAGACTAAAATTAATAAAAACACCCACACGCAATATTCATGATTATGATAATGCCAAAGTAAAAAAATGGTATCAAATTATATAGTAACTGTGCAAGGGGTAAACTTCCTTGTTTCATTTTAATCAAAAAGGTAAAAAAAATAGAATTCAGTTTTCCATACAATATTATTTCAAAACTACGTGTTCCATTTGGACTCCTTAACAGTAGTTCCTGTAAATGGGATCTGCAAACTTTAGCAAGACGAGTCGACCTCAGTTGCCCTTTACAAGTGGGAGTGAATTTGGCACTCGTTTTTTGCCATGCCACTGTGTCACTGATCTCTGTGCCTGGCGCCGCTGGTTCTCAATCTGGTCAGTGTCAACCATCATTGTCGTAACATACGAAAATCAAGTCAAAATTCATGAATGGGAGTTGGACAATAAGCAACAGAACCTGAAACACGATCTGAAATCAAAGAAAATGTTGGAGATTGAAAAGTAATGCTGAATCCATGTGTTGAAGTTGGATTGGGAGAGAGGGGGTTGTCTCCCCTGGGTGCAGGTATGAGGCAGGGCTCATAATTTCCTTTGGACCAAGACACCTGTTAATAATTGCATGCCCCGCTTACACACACACACACACACACACACACACACACACACACACAGAGCTGGGGTATAGTTTAACTGCTTTTCTGTCCCCGGGCACTAAGTACCCTTGCTACGGCAATGATATATTTTTCAATGAAATGTGAAGGATTGAATCAATTTCGACTGCTTTTTTTAATGTTCTTTTTTTTTTATCACAACTAACTCGAATCCTTACTTTCAGCAAGTTAACAACGTGAATCTGATAGAATGTCAGTTTAGATCGTGGTTTGAACCAACTTCCCTCCAGTCAGGAGGAAACCCGGTTTAGGCTCAGCTGCAATACCATTCCACCTCAAAAGCTAAATAGTCAATTTTCACCTTTCAAGCCTTCAACCCGACTATGGGTACTATGTTTTGTTGCTTTTAGTTTGGAAATAGTAGGTTTAGTATTTTTGTTTCATTATAATTACAAGCTGTATTGTAACCCATTGAATCAATAATCAAAAATCAGTTTTATAAAAAGGAGAGTTTTCTCAATTCAGTTATAACTCCAATATCCGAGGTATGCATCAGAAGTTAAAGACAGAGACCCCAATTTATAAAAATCACGTCTAAATAAAGATTCACTCTTCATCGTGATTCATTTTAGTGCTTTTCATTCAAGAGAATCCACTTCTGGAAAACTTTCTTTACGGGCAAGTCCAATTTTTAAAGTCCCTTTTATAATCGACAATTGCTTCATTAGAAAACAAAATCAACATTTTAATTTCTTAAGCCTTGACATGATTTTCAAGGATTTTGATTTTCATATTTTTCGCACTTGTTGGGTGTATTTTTATCTTTTTTTATTCAATCCTCGTTTTTCTCTCTAATCACTCGGTATTGTCTTTCTTGTTAACCGAATTTATTTCGCCTCTTCCTTCTTTGGCCTTCCTCACCACTTTCATAACGATACTTCTTTTATTATCTAAGTGTTTGTGTCTTTTGTCGCTTTCAGTATATCCGGCGTTGCTCGGGTTGGAAAGTAGCTGTGAAGGTTCCGGAATTGATGCTAATGAACACATATTCGGCCTTAAAAAAACTCTATTGGATTTCCAATCAAAAGTTATTTCTCATGTCGTAAATGATATGGTCTTCCAATACCTTTATAGAAGTCTAATATCCAACACGCTCTCTGAGTTAATGCATTTTCATGTACGTAGATTCAATACCATGGTTGAAGAACAAGGTTTGGGTGGACTAAATAGACATATATAAACACAGACTTCCACAAAAAAAGTAGAAAACGCAAGATATCAGATGATGCACAATAAGTCTGAGTACGAACTAAGACTCTACTCTATCATAATTAAACCGTAAATGATTCGGAAATTATATTTTCTTCAAGTTAACATACTTCAGAGGTAACAATTTACTACCTCTTGTTACAATGCACGTTTGGGGGTTTGAGATGAAGATACACACGAATATATATATTTAACAATGCTTTTTTACTCACATATTCATTTATTCATTCATTCATTCCTCCTCTTGTTCCTTCCTTCCGTTCAATTCTTCTTTTCCGTTTAAACTCTTTTTTGTATATATCAAACCACTATAGCCCCATAAATTGCCCGCCTGACCAATCAGCTAAGTGGGCCACAGATTCTTGTCTTTGATTGTGTGTGTATTGTGGGGGTGTTCGGTCATTCCTGGTCACATTTCTTTTGGCTACAACCTTGATGATATGCATGAGTACACCATTAAGCACCATCTGGAAACTTTATTTTTTTGTTTTTACAAAAAAGTCCTTTTAAGGGTCTGTAACAATAACCGAATCATGTGCTGGAATATTTAAAAAAATTTTAGATGAAAGATTTTTTAAAATCATTTTCTAGATGATTAATTTTGGTACATGTGCGGGCTACA
>OY735216.1:52715476-52722976 GCA_963457665.1 Thysanoteuthis rhombus | reverse complement strand
TCATGATCAAAACACTGAGCCATGATGGCGATGATTGTGTGTGCTTACTTTGTTAAGCTTTGTCGTCTGCTCTCCGATGGAGAAACGCGTGGAAATCGATAAAAATCATTAAAAGTTATCAACGTTTTTTATCTACTATAAAACTACTCGTCATATAATGACAAAGTTGGCGTTAGAGCAGGCGAAATAAACAAAAGTAAGATGACGGGGAAAAACAGGCAAGAATCTTTAAGTACTAACTCGGTATTTGGTCATGACGGCAGACTTGGCCATTCCATTGGGAACAGAAGCTGGTGGAATCAATTTTACATAGAATTTTCCGGAAGAAACTCACAGTGGACGACTCACATCTACCCGTACCCCGTTATATACAGTACCATTTTCTTTGGGTGCCATCCAGGCTCTTGCACGGTTATTGATGGCCCGTTTGGTTTGCTTTACGACGGTGAGAGCAAACCCTGTGTATGTCAAAGTTTTGATTTTTTGAAACAATCCAGTTATCTGAGTGTCACTTGAATGTGTGCACGTAGTTTAGCTGAAGGTAAAAAGCTCATTGATAAATGGGTTTGATAAAATAAAAATTCTAAAAATATGACTGGAAAACTAGGATAACGAAATGAAATTTTAAAAAGTTTCATTCGAAATCCATCGCGTGTAATTTAAAATCATTCTGTGTGTAACAGCTGACACGCGTGTCATCAACGTGCAAACTCTGCCAAACGATATTTCAAGTTTGCCAAAAATCCACTATTAGAAAAAAATTACGCTAACACTTTTTTGCAACTGATTTGAAATGTATATTCATGATTTATTTGATTATTGAAGCTTTCTCTAGTATGTCCGATTGGTTTCTACATTAAACTCCAAATTTACTTCGGGGCTCTATTACAGTGCCAGGATTAGTGTATTCTTCACTTTTTCTCGCTTATTACAGTGGAATATTTTTAGGTTTAAGTGTCGAATCGCACAGGGATTTATGGTCCATTAGATTTTTTCCGCATGACTTATATTGAAGTCAAGCATCAGAACGACTTACATAATCAAGTTAACGAAAATGATTTTCAACGTGATATATTCGAGAATGTCGGCTATCTCCCATGTTATGTAACGCTGATTATTCTAAAGAGAAGTTATGATTCAATCGTTATGAAGTTTAACCGATCTATCCGACCATCAAGCCTTGTGAAATTTTGCAAACCGCTTTTGACACGTTCAGTCATTCATTTTGCCATCATCTGTAAAAAAACATTTTTAGAGTTTGAGTGACATTTTTATCATTTTTGAAATGAAGAAACTTAGTATACGGAAAATGTTACTTTTTTTTTTTTCTCCAATTTTGTCGATCTCAAAAAAAAAAGCATGCTGCTCTGACAGCTGCCACGATACTTCCAAAAGCAATATTTTGAATGTATTGACTTGAAACTGAAGAGTCTACTGATAATGATAAAAGAGAAGAAACTTTTAGACATCTTATTATCTGTTTTTCGTTCTGTTGGTGGTGGTGGTGGTGGGTCGTATCCGGTCGTCTCCTCGAACGCCGTATCGCCGAAACACAGTCAGCCAACAGCACTTCCGCGATGCAGCCCATTCGTGGACAACCTTTTTGACAGCAAATCTTCCACCAAGTGCCATTTCATTGAATACTTTTTCCCCCTATTTACTGGTTAAAAAACATGAACGGAAAAAAAACTGTGGAATGATTTCATTTTATATCTAAACTGCATTAGAATAACACTACCAGTATGATAAAACACGTATAATATAAAATGGAATTTTGCGAACGAGCTAAAAAATATAAAAACTGCAAAGTAATTGAATTTGTAAAAAAAAAAAAAGTTTTTTCTTGGCCTTGCTAGAAAGAAAAAGGGTCAAGATTTGTGTCTTAAGAAACACAAAAACAAATTTTCATTGTATATCAATTTGTAAAAAAAAAAGTTCCTGGGTTTTTCTTGGCTTTGCTAAAAAAAAAAAAAAAAGGGCCCGAATTTGAGTCTTAAGAATCGAAAAACAAATTTTCATTGAATATTGAGTACAATATTGCAATGTTTGAAATTCGTTTTTTTATTTTATCTACTTTTACTAGCGGTGGATCACATACACCATAGTTACTTCTTCGAGAAATAAGCAAATAAAACCTTTATATGCAACTGTTTGTCTCGTCAGAGGCCAATTTTCCACTGGAAGGGTGGATGACTGTGGGCTAATTGGGGTGTAATGAGAGATCAATCTTTGCATTTGCTCTTGGCCGTCGTCAAGTCGACACTTAAGAATCAAACGATTAGGGGATGATCTGTATGAGTGAAATATTTTAGATTAATTTTCTCTCTCAATACATATGTTTAATGTATTGAACACTTTTTTTAATGAAAAATGTATTTAAAAACTTCGGCTCCTCTGTTCTTATCATTTTTTTCAAATATTGGTTTGAAATGAAGTAGTGTTTGTTTGTGTGTGTATATATATATATATATATATATGTGTGTGTGTGTGTGTGTGTGTGTGTGCGTGTGTGCGTGTGTATTTAAGAAATAGAAACCCTTTTGGTACGACAGAATGCATCATATTGCGTTATATTACATAGAAACCCGCGTTGAGAGAGACAAAAAAGATCGAGAAAAAAAACAAGATGAGAGTTTGGGCTGAAAGCAGTCATTTGATCCTTGCAATTCTGGCGGATTGTTTAGCTCAATGGTAAATAAAAATTATTTTGATCAAACTTAATTTCCATATTGCCTCCCCCCCTCTTTCTCTTTCTTTATATATATACGTGTGTGTGTGTGTATTTGTGTGTGCGATGAAAATAATTAGGAAAGTTGAATTGATGTTGTGAATGAAATATTCTTATTCCATTGACATGTTCCATTGGGCTTGTCAGTTTCTTCAAGAAAAAGGTTTCATTCATAACTTCAATTGGGTTTTCATTATTAAATTCATACCCAAACACTGCTTATGTGTATATATATATATATATATATATATATATATATATATATATATATATATATATATATATATATATGTGTGTGTGTGTGTGTGTGTGTGTGTGTGTGTGTGTGTGTGTGTGCGTGTGTGTGTTTCAAGAAAGAGAGAGAGAGAGAGGGGGGTAAATTTCGCAATGGGGGTTGAATAAATTTAATATTATCGTAAAAAAGGAGAGCTGAACTATTGAGTTAGGATTTTCGGGTAAAGTAGTTTTTAATAAGCCCTAACTGTTTCGTACACGTCTTCAGAAGGCTGATGTGATCCTGTTTCTGGTCATCATTTTCCACTGTCCAAAAGAAGGGTTAAACTCAGGTCATTGATGTATCAATCTTGATTTAGATTCAAATTACGTGTTTGTAATGAAATTCCTGTTGTCAGTGAGTTCTTTGGGGAGAAAGGAGTTGACACTGAACCCCGCTTTAAGGAGGTAAAGGGCTGAGGTATTAATGTTTGTGAATGTGTGTGTCCACAGTATGGTTGAAATTTGATATAGTTAGTGATAATGGGAATGCGTGTGAGAAAGAGATAAAGGGATGAATTATCAAAGTGTGTGAATATGTGTTCACAGATTAGTTGGATTGTAATCTGGAATGATTGCAGACTTGTGTGATAAGTGATAATACGAGTATGTGTATGAGAGAATCCATGTGTGTGTGTGTGTGTGTGTTCATAGTGTAGAAGAATTGTATGTAGGTTTGAGTGTAATTTGTGTAGTGAGTGATGACATGAATGAGTAGGATTTTTTCTTTCAAATGCACCACGGTTTGAATGATTTCGAAAAAAAGGGAAAGGGGGCTGTGTTTACCGAGGGAGTCAGAGCTGAGGCTCTAACCCCAAATCGAAGAATCGGAGAACCGGTTTGAATTTAGAGCAAGCTTTCGAAAATTAAGGATATTCGTTTCCCCTCTTCATGTAACATTGTCGGTGATCATTTTGTGGAATGGAAAAACTGTAAATTCTGGTTATCGTGAAGAACACAGAAAAATGTGTGATCTTACTTTGAGTATCCTTACCGAGGGATTTCTTATTTGTTGTCTATGTACAGTGGTTTTGTTTGTAAGGTAGGATGTTTCCCCGATGTATTCTTTGTTGCAACATCGACAAATAATGGCATACATGATGTTTTCAACGTCACAAGAGATATTGGATTTGATTTTTAAGGTCGTATCACATTTGGAAGTATATTTATCTCCTATTAAATGTATGCATAAGCCGCAATTCGGTCTATTGCATTTGGTTATCATTTTCTCTGGTTCTGTTTTCTTGGAGAACGTGGCTTATATATATATATATATATATATATATATATATATATATATATATATATATATATATATATATATATATATATATAGTGTGTGTGTGTGTTTAGCAGTACACCATTGTAGAGGCAGCTAGCATCTAATCCTCTCTAAAACCTTGGGATACATCTCTTTCCACCAATCATATCCACGAATATTCAGCCTAACTTATAAACATTACCGTTTCAGTGGTCCAGGAACATTATTTCAAATTTTTCAAATTAATGATAATTGCTTCTTGGTTTTATGCCATTTTGGCGTTCAAAAAGCTTTTATAGGATCGCTATCTTTTTAGATATTGGCGATAACATAATGTGTGTGTGTATGATCATGAATTGCGTCATATTATACCGAAAATCTATTTGAGAAAATCTCCTGTTATTACACGATAAATGTATCATTTGGCCCATAAAGCATAAACAGAACTACAATTAAGAAAATGGGGCTACAGCGGGAGTAAGGTTGTCACTTCAACATAGTGATGTTTTTTATCATTGAGCTAGATAGCTGCCGGTAATGCAGAGGCAAAAAAAACTGTTTCAACTTCGAATTCTTATCTTGTCTATCCACTATCTGTATTACCTTATTTCGAAGCAGTCAATTGTATAATCAAGAAATGGATACATGATCCGACAAAATGATAATAAATTGCGACACATATATCGTCGGGTACCTCGACACGTGGTAATGTTTCTCAGGCTTGTCCGTTAGACCTTTACTTCTTTTAGTGAGTTTGATCCTTATTGGGTGCCCCACACGATGATTGAGGAACCCTAGGAATAGGAGAATACCCTATGATGAAAAGTAGATAGCAAAATCCCCTTGAAGGTCAATAATACCCCAAGAAAAATTAAGTTGAAATATTTCATATTTTCCAATCCGGTAAATCAAATACTTTAATTAGCGACTGGCACAATCATAAGAATTTCGGCCATATTTTCCTAATTAAGTGGGAAATTTTAATTTGTGATCTGTTGTTCACCCATTATGATTTTAATGGGTAAACTGGTGTTTACCAATTAACTTCCGATCCCTACGCAGTGAGATTTTTTGAAAAGCTTGTCCACAAACCATTTTTTCTCTGAAACGATTCATATCCTCACCAACGTTCCTTCCAATCCTTTGTGGTCGAAGTGTGTAGAAATCGCATCACGTGAAATATTTCTCTGTAACAAAATTGAGTGCACTCTCAAGTATGACACGGTGAAGAAATACTATTTTTTTTTTAATTCAAAAGGTTTCTTTGAAGTTTGAAATCTCCAGTGTAAACATTAATTTGCCTTGTGCACGAGATGCAAAATACCAATGACACTTATAAACATTGTTGAATAAGTATGGCAGTTTAAAACAGATAATGAAAAAATGTTGCATATCATTGATCTTTAGTTTCAAGTGTTCTAAGTAAAAGGAGTAGATCTTTGTTAAAATGTCCAGAACAAAAATTGGTAATCGTTTCACCAAAATTAACAGGAAAATTATCATCCAAATGCAATATAATTCATTGGCAAGGGAAGATATATATATATATATATATATATATATATATATATATATATATATATATATATATATATATATATATATATATTTATTTATTTATATATATATATATATATATTTGTATATATATATATATTTGTATATATATATATATATATATTTGTATATATATATATATATATATATATATATATATATATATATATATATATATATATATATATATGTTTGTATGTATGTATGTATGAGTGTGTGTGTTATTAAGAAATGGATATATGATCCGACAGAATGATTAATAATTTCGTAATATTATGGAGAATCTCTTATTTTGAATGATGTTCCGTTACTAAACGGCAAATGAATCACTTGTTATAATCACTTGGTGAAGACAGCGTAAACAAAATAATCAATTAAAGACAATGATTCCTGCTACAGACCCATTTACGTTGAGAAAAACTTTGCATTACCGTCGGCTGTTTAGCTCAATGGTAAGAGCAACGCTACACCGGAGTGGTTACCCTATTGGTTTATTTATAAACTCTGTTCAGACTGCTTTCATTTTTCTCCTCCTCTCTCTTTCTTTCTTTTATCCCTTTTTATCTCAAAAAAAAGAAATAATATGATACGGTGTGACATAAAAAAGAATAATTTTTTTGCTCTCTCCCTCTTATCATCTCCTCGTCTCATTGAGATACCAATTTTCTTTCTAAGTAAGAAACGCAGTCCATCTCCCTTCAACCAACCCCCCTCTCTCTCGTTTCAGGTTACCTAATCCCTTACTAACACTGTCAACCTATTCAAGTCTGGTCTTGGCATAAAGTTTCTGTCGTTCTTAGAATCGTCGACGTAATCGCACTTAAAAAGCGAATTCTTGCACGAAAGAAAGTGGTTCCAGATACTACTTGTCGCATTATTGGTGCTACAGCCTTGAAAGCTTGTATGAGTACACCACTAAGCACCATCAGAAATGTTTTTTTCTCTCAAAAAAGTGCATGTTGGGATTCCTCTGGTTATGTTAGCCTTCTTATTATATTATTAAACGATGTTATATAACTTGAGTTAACGATCTAATGTTCTCGATAGTTTTGGGCAATTTCTAGACAATTAGTTCTGGTGCAAGCGTAGGCTACGGGGACTCGTCTCTGCGATGTACGGATATATTTTAAAAACATATTTCAAATATCTTAGATATATTTATCGCCCTCATTCACTGACTTTTATCGAAATATAATTTTATTACTTTAAATTAAATTTAAAAATTATCATTTTTTTTGTTGAGAAACCGAAGTTATGGCTTATTTTCCAATGATGTTTTGCTACTGCACATTCATCATCATCATCATCATCATCATCATCATCATCATCAGCAGCAGCAGCAGCAGCAGCAGCAGCAGCAGCCTTGTTGCGTCTATTGAACATGGTCTTTCATTAAAATCTGCCAAAACTCTCTAACATTGGCGTCACGGAGCCAATACTTTCTGATCTTGTCTAGTTCGTTACGCTATTTATATTTTGTCAGCCACATTTTTGCACGTGATCTCTGGGGATCCAGAGTTGTGATATCCAATGGTTGTCCGTCATTTTCGCCACATGATTCAATCTTTTCCGTGACTCTCTCTCGACACAAAACATCTCTTTACATTGCCCAAAGTGCTTGACGTCTTGGGATACTTATTTAGTTCCTTTCGATGGGATACCCATCATTATCATCATCATC
>OY735216.1:52660476-52710476 GCA_963457665.1 Thysanoteuthis rhombus | reverse complement strand
GGACACCTTATTTTAATACCTCTGACTACAATCCAATGTTTTCTATTTATATTTATAAATTACTGTATCTTTATATACGTATCTGGAAATTCGTGGACATATTTTTATATTTGGTTTTATTTCATTGTGCGATTACTGAGATGAGAAACGTGCATTTGGGCAGTCGCAAAATATTAATCTTATATACTTCCAAAGATTATATTTACTTCTAATTTACACTGGTTATGTACTTTGATGTAAAAGCAACAATTACTAAAAAAGAGATTACATATTCCCAAACATATGATACAGAATGAAATATAAACAAAAGTAATGGTGGAAAAATATTAGGACACTCCTGAAACAATTCCATAGAAATATCATTCAGGAAAAAATAGAGGTCTACATCTTTCTGAACCTGCATGTAAACCTTTTGGATGTTCCAGCCATACCTCATTACATTGGGATACAATCACAGTCATCATTCACTGCCTCACCTTTTTGCCATAAGACTGTCATGGTTAATAGGAAGGAGCTTTCAACTGAACAAATGATGAAGTAAGCAAGCAATATATTGAAGGTTTGAGCTACAGGTCCATTGCCAAAACGTTAAATGTCGATGCCAGCACCATCAGATTGATTATTCTGATGTTAGATAAGTTTGGCAGAATTAGAAACCTCCATGAACAGGTACTCCAGGGAACATTTCTTTACGAGCAGCTCAAGAAATGCAAATAAAAGCCGAAGCGAAACTTGGAAAGAGATCCAAGATCATGTGAAAGTTGCTGAAACATCAGTTACTAAACAAACTATTAGTAATGAACTGCTCAGAAATAGTTTGAAATCCCTCAGCCTACGGAAAACACTTTTGTTGAAAAAGTCAAGGGGGGAATCTCGATTGTAGTTCACTCGTGAGCATTCAGAGAAGCTTAACAATTTTTTGAATAATGTTCTCATTTCAGGAAAAAAAAATTGAACTTATGGGTTGCAAGTCAACTAACTCAATGTATGGAGAAAATATGGCTGCGCCCATGATCAAAATATCACAATCTGCACGGTAGACCACGGAGTTGGAAATATCACGGTTTTGGGAATTTTATCTTTTAATAATACCAGGATGCATCATGTGTTTGAAGGAACCATGAATGGAACGATGAATCAAAGTATTTAATAAGCTTATTAGAGCTCTTTTGTGCAGCAGTTGATTATAGTGAAGGGTTGAATTTTGTAATACCGACTCAAAGCCTACGTAACGTAATTTGCGAATGTTATTCTTGAACAATGTAGTTGGATTTTAGTGGCCTTGTCATTTTCCTGTATGGAATCTATTTGGAAATTTATGACGAAGATGAAAGGAATGAATTCATCTAAGTAGCTCCGGAAACATTGATGATTTGAAGGTCGTTTGAACAGAAGGGTGGGCCAAGATTTCAAAAAATATTGGACTGCTTGAGAGTTACGAATAACGTCAAGTAATTGCAAACAGAGCTATAGAACTAGGCAGTAAAATATGAAATAACTGCGTCCGAATACTCGATCCAACGTTAATTTTGTTTTATATTTTATTCTGAATTTTACGTTTGGAAACATATATCATAATTCTGCACGGTACGTTTGGGAACGTATTTCTTTCTCAGTATTAATTCATTTCATATGAAAATACATCACTTGTATAGATGTGAATCATTTGAGGTACATCAGATGAAAGTTTTGAAAAGTGTCTAAATACTTGTTTCCATCCACTGTAAATATTTCGATAACCAATTACACATACATATTCTACGTTTTCCTTCGTATCTACATATCGGCACGCCCACGTGTTTCTGCGTCGGTGTGCCGGTCTCCTAATTGGTTCAACACCCACGCGATTCCATAAACGTGCTTTTTGCGTCTGAATGGAGGGGGAGTACTTTCTGCTTTTTCACTGTCGTATATTGCCAGAAAAGTATCGCTTTTTATTGGCTCCGAGGACGTACGTATGAAGGTTCAATGGGGGTGTCACACCCACCTTGATTCTCTTTCCGTCAACGAATTTCTTCCATTAACCAATTTCTGGCTAAATCTAGCTGATATTTTCGATAAAAGAAAATATTCTGTTTTTATTGAATATACAGTCATCTTACTTGATTATTGGCTTGAGCATGTATATGCACACCAGAGAAAGGTTGATGTAACTGTTACAAAGTGTAGTCTAATATTTATATGGGATCGGCCAAAACTAACCATTTTTTGATTACATAGGTTTCGCCAACATTCTAAAATGACTTCAGCAAAATCGACCAAGAATTGGACACTTTTCCAAACTGGAACCAAAAACATGGTCTTTGTTTACAAAACGTAGACAAACGATTGGTGCACAAATAATAGTAGATGCAAAGATATAATTAGTCTAAATTATACTTATATATATATATATATATATATATATATAAATATCAAACACATGGACCCAATTACACATTTACGTACAAGTTCAGAAAGCCATGCATCATAAATTATTATAAAACAAGCGGAGATGCATAGCACACACACACACACAAATACATACACACATACATACACACACGTATACACACATATAATCAAATGCACACACTCGCAAACATATACTCATACATCTTATCTGATATTCATACAAAACAGTGATTAGTTACATATGTGGAAATCTTCCTACCTACACAATGAACTACCTCTCTTTTCCCCAATCGCTCTTCCTGCCCTCTTATCAATTCTCCGTCCTCTATCTTCCTACACCCTCATCAAAGAAGCAAATAGCTTTTTTTTCTGTTCTGTTTCTCCCTAAGCACTCATTAAACTACGTAATCTTTATTTTCTGCTATTACTGAAAGCGTGACATTTGAACGCAGTTAAGAACACACGCATACACAAAATATTACCGATACAGTGAATCGCTAGAAGTATCCGATACATTCCGAAAGGTTAATTTTGACACAGCTATACAGACTTGAAATTTTAAAAATCTTGATTTTGTTCGTATTGATTTAATATTATTCATGCGATCGTGTTAGAAACAGTTGAAACTTACTTTCACCAAATTTGTTTAAAATAGGTTTCTTCAGTTTTCAAATTGGTCCGGCTGGCTGGCTTGCAATGTATTCAACCATGTACTTGCGTTTGTATGTGTCTCTCTAACAAGTCACATCAATAAAGTTGGAGGAAGCTGAAATATCCAACATTTACTCTTCATCAACTACCTGTTTTTTTTTAATTGTCCCTTGAATAGGTTTGTAGAGTGAAGTTCAATTTGAAATTTACGTTTATGCCAGATTGATCCCAAGTTTCTGACCAGCAGCATTCATGTTTGTTTTTGTTTTGCTTTTTCTTTCAATTTTAACTTTTCAAGTCATCAATACCCAACAAAAGGTGAAAGAACTTGCCCATTGTTCACCTTTTTTCTGTTTTTCAATTGATCACCCCCAACAAATCATGCTGCCGAAAGACATTGGTTACATGACAGCTTCTATTGAATGACAAACCATACCAGTTTCAATATCCTTTTGGTTTTTTTATTTGTTGTATCAATATAAAACTTCAATCTAAATTTAGTCAAGTTTTAAGCCGTATATGTGCCTCAAAATAAACTTTCTGTATACACTGTTTATGTGTGCGTAAGTCCCTCTGTATGTGTGTGTGTGTGTGTGTGTGCGTGTGTGTGTGCTAATGTGTCCGACGTTATAGATACAGATATGAGACAGGTTTTCGGAGACTTGCAAGTTTTCAGAGAGCAAAAAAAAATGCCACATCTTTTATTTTCATACTTTCTTGTCGTTCCGACATTTTAAAACAAAATTTCAGTTCCAATTCTAATTTTTTTGTCAGACGTCAGCCATTATCGTTCTTCCATCTCAAGAGAGATCTTGCTCTATTTTCGTAATGTAATTCAACAATAAGCATAAGTTCAGCGATGTGTCGACCATCTGTGATCGTTGTAGCAGGAGGAAGAGTAAGAGGAAGGGCAGGTAGTCTTTCTTTGGATCAGTTGATATTCATACTTGTAAAATATTAGGATGTAGAAATAACATCAAAGTATTATCCCCAATAAAAATCGTGAATGGCTAATTCTGTCGACATTTTGACCCTTTTTTTCCTTATTTTTTTTTTATTGCTCTTTAGGTAAAGAAAAGTCTATTGTAACATCATTTGCAGTTGTTGAAAAATAGATCATATTAATTTAACGACCTCGTACCTACGTGGCATAACATTTTATTCTTCTTTTTTTCTGTTGTTCAAAATAACCAGGTCCGACCGACCAACAGACCGAAAAGTGTCTAATAGAGATGTGTGGGAAATATTTTCTGACATTTTGAAAACTACTTCTTTTTTTTTTCTCGCTGATTGCAAGTTCTGTTGCCTGATTACTTCGTTTAGCTATACTAAATATTTTCTCTAAATGTAATGTACTGTTCATAAGTAATTGAACGAACAAGAATTTTGCATTTATCGCTTAGTTTTAAAAGTTACCAAATTTCATTACAATCACCAAAACAAGACATGCATTTAGGCATGTCTTGTGGTAATCAATATTAAATCAATTTAATTTTTTAATAGATGAAACCAACTATTTCCTGCCGAAGTTCTGCTCAGAATCAATCACCCAGGAGATTAGAAAGACTAACTAACATTGTTATTTAGAAGTGTTATCATATTAAATAGTTGAATAGCTTAGAACTAAACCTATACACTTACAAAAAGAATGCAATCACTCGCAAGAAACAGAGAATTTATACTTTTTTCCAAGGCTTATGAGCAGTACTGTATCGTACTATTTCGCTCTAATTCTTTTTTCAATATTTAAAAATGTTATTTTGTACAACCTCATATGTTTACTTTTTTAATAAACAAATGCAGTACAGCATTGAAATACTCGTTCAAAGGTCTACCTTTGAATCAATGAATAGTGAATTCTGCATTGCAACCATCTTACAATGGTCGAGTGTTTGTTTTTTTCTTTCGGATTACAGCTTTCAAAATCTTTTCTCCAATGGTCATTGACATCATCAGCAGACGATCTAAGACAGAGGTTCACAACCCTAGCGTAAATGTATACCTAGTATGTAAATTTCGCCAGACGAGGAGCATGGCTGATTCTGAATTCGTCCGTGTTTTTGAGAATTACTATTTAATAAATAATACTTGAATTCTATTATTATTGCTTTTCGAACTTGAAACGATAAACTTAATAACAGTATTTTATAGTTTCCCTTTATCATATCAAAGTGTAAACTTTAGATATTATATTATTTTTGCCTCATTTTGGACGTGAAACTAAGAGATGTTGATAGCTTTTCAGTAATGATAATTACGCTGAAACAAATATTGGGTTGGAAAATTGCTAATAAATAGTTTTGAATTAAAATGAAATGTTTTCTCTGTAGTTTTGTCATGAATTGATTGTACGTTTAGAATATCTGAAATATCGTTTGAAGAATGTTTTTGTTTGTTTGATAATGAAAAAAAATGGTTTTAAGATTGGAGGTCGATAATGTTCTTGAAAGTACTAAAAATTACTTGCAAAAGGTTTTTCATTTATTTCTACTTATTTGAAGTTTGAGTTTGGGGGAACATGTGAATAGGAACAGAGAAACGATTATAAAAAAACCAATGTAAGAACTAATGACGGTTTGAATATAGTTATTTACTAATACAAGCTTTATCATCATCATCATCATCATCATCATCATCATCATCATCATCATCATCATCATCATCATCATCATCATCAATCATTTAACGTCCGTCGTTGGACAAAGACCTTCTTTGGGATTCACCACTTGGGCGTCGCAGAGCCATTACTTTCTGAATTTGTCTACCAGCCTCAGTTGGTCTCCGGGGATCCATGTCGTGAGTTGCAATGTCCATTGATTGTCTGCAATTCTTGCAACATGGCCTGCCCATTGCCATTTGATATTTTTAATGGATTCTCTTATTCCCTGACTCCTGTCTTCTCCTGGATATATTCTGCTGTCTTGTGGTTTCTCCATGTGAGGTTGGGCATAATTTCTTCACGTGCACATTGTATGGTTCTCAATTTGCGAGTTTGTCTCTTGGTTTGGTTCAATTTTCCAGTGACTATTTGGAGGATACATTGGTTGTACACCGTTTTTTCAGGATTAATAGGATTTTTTTTTCTATTTGAAGGTTGAGCTTCCTCAGCCAAAAAATTTCTATCCTACGGTGATTCTTTGCTTGATTTCTTCTTCTTTTGACGGTCCCATTGGGACTTTCTTCAGTTCTGTGTCTTTGATTTTGAAGTCAGAGTTTTTATTTTCAGCATGGTTGTTGCACATGATCTTCGTTCTGCTGACGTTCATGTGTAGATCGACTTTCTTGCTCTCCTCATTCATTTCATTTTGCATCAGTTGAAGGTCGTGTATGTTCTCTGCGAAAAGAGCTATATCGTCTCCAAATCTGGGGCTATGCAGATAATCGCCATCTATTTTGATTCCTTCATTTTTCCAGTCTGAAGACCATCTCGAGGCAGGCTGCGAGCTGGTATCACCTTGTCTTACCCTTTTTGAACTGAAAGGGCTCTTAATCTTAATGTAACCTGATAAAGGAGCGGCCGTGACTTTATATATGTTGCAGCATTTCACCATATACTGGATCTGTACCTTGTAGAGTGATGGCCTCGATGCCCTTAGGGATTTCTATGGTCGAAGGTCTTTTTGAAGTCGATGAATGGTACAGCAAGCGGTAGCTTACATTCTGCTGTTTTTTTCCCATTTAATTTATCGAATGCAGGTGGTCTATGGTCGAGTAGCTTCTATTAAAGCCAGCTTACTCTCGTGGTCGGTTTCCATAATGTGTTTATGTGATTCGGTTGGTGATGGTTTTTGTGGAAAGTTTGTATATTCATTTGAGTAGGCGTATAAGTCTGTAATTGTTGATATCTTTTGGGTTTCCTTTTTTATATAAAAGCATTATAATTGCGGTGTTCCAATCATCTAGGACTTTACTTTGTTTTCGGCATAAGTTGAAGAGGACGGCCAGTTTTCTAGTGATGATCTTACTCGCTTTTCTGAGTGGATCGATGGTGATATTGTCTGGACCAGGGTCCTTTACTATCTTCGTCTGTTTCACAAATACTACCTGTTAGCATATGCTTAGGTCGGGGATCAATCCCTGCCATTGGAATCATATAACCCAGTAAAAATATTTGGAATGGTGATTGTCACTGGCAAGTAGTACCAACTACCAAGACCCCTACCACACGCCATGATCCAGGGTGGTAGGGCATGGCCTAACACTCCCCGTGATTCACAATATCAAATATATACTGGCCGATCCTACTGAATCATCAGTTTCAGAAGGCCCAGCCACACCACTTGCTCTGGGTGGGACTGAAACACTACACCAAGAATTTCATCAGAAAAACAATTGCTGGGCCAACGTTCTCAAAAGGCCCGACTGAATCACTTAATTTGGTCTGGAGTGATGTCCCCAAAGAGCAATTACCCAAACAAAACGCCAGAACATCACCCCCACAAAATAATAATATTCATAGAAACTATATCAGAACTGTATATCAAGTGTCACTGTTCATCTCTCATAGACGTACCAACTGAACGTCAAAATCATTCATGCTCCCACTTTATAATCAATTGACGAGGAGATGAGCAACTTCCACGACTACTAGAATTTTATACTCCAAGACACCGAAAGATATCTCAATATCCTTATGGGAGACTTCAACGCCCAAGTAGGACAAGGTACTAAAAAATACGTGGGCAAGTACGGATACAAAATATGAAACGAGAGAGGTGAAGGTCTTGCAAATATTGCAACAGCAAACGGGTTCAAAATCATGGACACCTTCTTTAAAAAAACAAACCGATGGGAAGTGGACTTTGAGGAGCCCTAATCACGCAAACAAAGTGGACAAGTGCGACATCGTTAAAGATATACAGGTTCAAAACTAAGTCAACGTATAAAGTGGCCACAGAATGATAAGATTCAAAATTCAAATTAAAACCCAGATAGAATGCAGGGAAACATTCAACACCAAACTGCAACCATTTACTGTTAAAAAATAACTCACCTGATCATTCGAACTGGAACAGAAAAACTCCTCACTGAACTATAATAGAATACCAAGGAGCTCAGCAACAGTATAAAAACCTCCTTAACTGAAGTTGCCGATATGTTTAAGCCGAAGAATCCACAAACCATAAGCAAACTTTCAGAATAAACCAAAAGATCTCATGAAAAGATGCAGGAACCTCGAACCATAGAAAAGATAGAGACAACAGAGATGAGCAAAACCATTAAAAGAAATGGAGAAAAGACAAGAGAAGATACACGACTGGAGTCATTGAAAGAATTCTTGAGAAAAGTAGGGGATTCAAGGCAATTGAAAAATCTTTCAGTAAAGGAAGAAAACAAATAACTAGTGAGCTCGAAGCAAATAGAAACCTGACAACGAACGTGCCCAGGAATTTTATAAAAAACTTTATTCCTCCAAACAAAGTAAATAGAAAGATAAACAAGGAAAATGTGCCCAGAGTAATCAATTCCCAGAATTTCCTCCACAGGAAATGAACCAAATCATCAAACAAATAAAAGAATAAAGGGTATCTGGACCTGAAAACATCACCATTAACCTCCCCCCATAAGCTTGAAAAGTCATAACTAGGAAATTAGCCATCCTATTCAATGTGTGCTCCAAAGTCAAATCCCTGAAGAATGGAACATCGCAATCATAATGCTGTTATACAAAAAAAAGGAACCTCCTAAGATCTCAAAAACTACAGGCCAATAAGCTCACCCAGCTGCATCTACAAATTCTTCATCAAAGTGATCACCAACCGAATCACCAAAACGCTATATGAAAATCAACTATGGGAACAAGCTGGCTTTAGGAGAAGTTACTCACCCATCTCCATTCAGTAAACCAACTTGAAGACAATGCAGCAGAATATAGAATGCCACTAATTAAAGTATATGTTGACTTTAAAGAGGCTCCTGATTCAGTGGAAATCCCCAAAGTCAATGACGAATCAATACAAGGTCTAGACCCCGTGTATGTAAAAGTACTGCAGCATATCTAATGGCACAGCAGTCCCTTCATCAAGCTACATAAAGACTCTGAGCCCCTTCAACTTGAAAGAGGAGTTATATAAGGTGAAACCAGTTTACCCGAATTCTCTTCAGGCTGCCTTGAGATGATCTTCCGAAACGTAAAATTTGAACCCAAAGGAATCAAAATACACGGTGAGAACCAAACAAACCACAGATTTGCTGACGACTTCGTCCCCATCGGTAAGAACCATTACGATCTCGAAATAATGCTAGATGAACTAAAGAAAAAGGTAGACCACTACATCTACATCGGAGAAAAGAAGGGGATACAACCTATGTATCTTACTAATGGTCACCAATGGAGCTGAAGTATGGAACCTAACCAAAAGATTGACCCTCAAACTGAGAACCACACAACATGTTAATGAGAGAATCAAGCTCAAGATCACATGGAGAGATCACACAACAGTGCAGTATATTAAAGAAAAAACGGGAGTCAAAGATATTAAATAAATTTGAAAATTCAAATGGCAATGGGCTGGTCATGTTGCAAGAATGTCTGGTCAAGAATGTCAGACAATCGCTGGACATCACAATTTGCATCAAGGATTCCCAGAAATTGTATGCAAAACTGTTGTCGGCAAAATAGAAGATGGAATGACGAAAGTTCAGAAACTATTGGCTCCGTGACACTCATGATAGAAATGTCTAACGAATCTTGAGGAAGGTGCATGTCCAACGACAGATGATAAAATTCTGCTGCTGATAGGGGCTTACTTTGCCATGATTTATACACGTATTGTGGTAAGTAAAATCGAACGAGATAAATGAAATGTACAAGAACTCCGAGAAAGCCATGATGAACTAAAAGACGGACATTCGCCACAGGTGTTTTACAAACTAATCTCGCTAATATATTAACTAGAGTTGGTTGCCGTCTTCAGTGTTGGACCTATGGTTGGTATCACTCTGAGCGGTAATTTATGATGTAAGCAACTTCACTTTCGAGAATTTGCTCTCTCCCCAGGATATATAGAATTTGGGTGATCTTTTTGTACTAATACTATTTATTATTCATCATGATTCTCCCATATTATTGAATGTGAGGGCATAAGCTTACATTCACTAACAATTCTATTAATCTTCAATTTTCCAATTTCTGACTTGATGAAATGATATGAAGAAAAGAAGTATGGC
This sequence comes from Thysanoteuthis rhombus, assembly GCA_963457665.1. Classification (NCBI taxonomy): domain Eukaryota; kingdom Metazoa; phylum Mollusca; class Cephalopoda; order Oegopsida; family Thysanoteuthidae; genus Thysanoteuthis; species Thysanoteuthis major. Next base: position 52,700,261 of record OY735216.1, on the reverse strand, counting down.
TACCATGAAGTGTTTCTATTCAGTATCTTTTGAAAAACTGTGAGGTAGGGGAGGTAATTGCATATGGATCTGATGGGGTAATTATTCAATTCTTTTGCCACCCCATGACCATTCTTTCACAAAATGTCATTAAAAATTATGGAGAACTTTTGGGGATATACAGTGGGCAGACATTTTAGTGGTATGTTGAGCGGATATATAGCTTTGAAATATGTGTCTGGATCTGCCCCAAAGTTTAATCACTTGCTCGGTAGCCTATCCTTTAAACTCCATTGTAAGCATTTGGAGACTTAGTGTGAACAGTCATTATGCAAAGCAGTTATAGGTTTAATATGAAGTGTATCTCTCGATAATTTCTAGATAACTTCCTAGATATATTTGGATATTTTTTAGCAATAGTTCCAGTTAAGTTTTTGGATAATTTTCGGGAATATCTAGATATCATTGGATTTCTTTGGCCTTTGTCTTGATTTAGTTATCCTTTGGATTATCTACAATTACTGAATGCTTATTTCTAATCATTAAATAATTACCCAATTCTTACAAACGTGAGAACTTGTGGCGCAGAAATCTAATCATATTGAAAAATCGCCTCCTATGGATATTTTTGGCAGTTTAGAAATAAAGCTGGATGATTATTTCTGCAAACTGTTCCAACTTGTTCAAAATAATATTTCATATAGCATTAAATTGCATTGTTATATTGTACTATAGCTACTTTTGCATTAAGATATTTGAATTTGAATTTTAGGTAAAGTAAAAAGTGAAAAGTATAAAAAGGTAGAAAAATGTCACCTCTCAGATAACATTCGATTTAACAGACTTTTAAATTAACTATCCACCATTTTTAGTCCGTTGAACCGAAAGTTTACTTTATATGAGTTGATGTCACTCCCTCTGATGGTCTCAACAGGGGCAGGTTGCTCCCTGCTTTTTTGATCCGTCACTGGTCTGAATATTAATGCGTTGATGGTAATAGTTCACTTATTTGGATACCTCCCAAACGTCAACGGACACATATTTCCTATTTTCAACTCTACCATCGACGAAGTAAAGAAGAGATATGAGTTCCGTCGCATCATTCTGTCTTCCTAGTCGTCTTTCGTTGTTTATGTTTGTCTGTGTCTCTGTCCAAACTATATCTATAAAACTATTCAATTAATTCCAATGAAACTTGTAGAATAATGTGAGGGTTGATTGTTCAAATTTTTGAGGAGGATCCTGTAACTTTTCTTGACTGAAAGATATTTTTTTCCATTTTTTATAAGTCTATTCATAGACTCAATGCCGTCAACAAATTATCCCCGAAAGGTCTGAAAGGGTTTCAAAGGAATTTTAGGGAAGTGGGAACAGCAGGCTACGAAAGACATAATTTCATTTTCGGTTAAAATCATGCAAAACTGCATCTGCTGCATAGTTATATATCCGTACCGAATAATATCGTTAGAAATTCATGACTGTCCACACGATATCTCAAATATGTTCACAATGAATGTTTCATGTAATTTTGAAAGAAATGATTAGATTTTGGGCGGATCCAATGTACAATTATTTTCCCTAACAGAGATATGCACTCTCCGAGTGCTTTGTTGTTATTAATTGAAATCTAATACAAATCGTCGCAGAACAGCTTCAGCACTGCATAACTTAGTATGCTCGTCTCACAATTTGTTTCCAGTGAGTTTTCTTTTAGAGCGCTACATGAATGTAGTATTCAAAGAAGCTTTGAGACAAAAAGATCACCTGCAAAATGCCAAAACAGTCAAAACGAACGAGGCATTAAAAAGGAATTAAAAAAGAATTAATCCCATCATAATGTTTTTATTCAAAAAAGAAAACCCGAAAGACCTCAACAACTATAGGCCTATAAGCCTACTCAACTGTGTATACAAACTTTTCATAAAGATCATCACCAACCGAATCACGAAAACACTCTATGAAAACCAGCCACGTAAATAAGCTGGCTTTAGAAGAAGCTACTCGACCATGGACCACCTGCACGATAAATCAACTGAAAGAAAAAGCGGTAGAAATCCCTAAGGTCATGGAGGCCATCATTCGACAAGGTGTACGTCCAGTATATGTTGAAGTGCTGAAACATAGCAGCTCCTTTATCAGGTTACGTAAAGACTCGGACCCCTTTCAGCTCTAGAAAGGAGTGACACAAGGTGATACCAGCTCACCTAACAGCTCACCTAAACTCTTCACAGCCTGCCTCGAGATAATCTTCAGAAGACTAGACTGAGAGAGTAAAGGAATTAAAATAGACGGCGAGTATCTGAGCAACCTCATATTTGCAGACGACATTGCCCTTTTTGCAGAAAACCTACACGACCTCCAATTAATGATAGATGAACTAAATGAAGAGAGCAAGAAAGTCGGCCTACACATGAACTTCAGCAAGACGAAGATCATGTAAAACAACCACATCGGGAATAAAAACACTAAGATCGAAATCGAGGACACATAACTCGAGAAAGTAGATCTCTACATCTACCTTGGACAACAAATCTCCTTGACACTCTCAAAAGAAGAAGAAATCAAGCGAAGAATCACACTAGGATGGCAAGTCTTTGGCAGAGCAAGCTCAACTTTCAACAATAAGATCCCATTAATCCTAAAAAGAAGGGTGTACAACCAATGCATCCTCCCAATAGTCACTTATGGAGCTGAAACATGGAACCTAACCATGAGACAGATCCGCAAATTGAGAACCATGGAACGTGCACATGAAAGAATTATGCTGGGCCTCACATGGAGAAAATACAAGACAGCACAGTACATCTAAAAAAAGACGAAAGTCAGGGACATCATCGAATACATCAAAAATCTCGAATGGCAGTGGGCTGGCCATGTTGCAAGAATAGCGGAAAACTGATGGACATCAGAACTCATGACATTGATCCCCATTAAGCACCTGCGGCTGGCAGAATATTAGATGGAGAGACGAGCTAGACAAGTTCAGAAAGTACTGGCTCTGTGACGCCCATGATAGAGAAGTGTGGCAAATCTTGGGGAAGGTTTATGTCCAACGACGGACTTCAAAAAATGATGATGATGATGATGATGATGATGATGATGATGATGATGATGATGATGATGATGAATCCAAGTGGAGCGCACGAAGCAAGCAGACCTTGAGTATACATTTTGCCACACTATCTCTCTCTCACCCACTGAGCATATCGCTGCTGGCCCAAGGGTAAACTTTTAGTCTTTCACATTTACATTCATCCCTCAACCACTGACAAGTTAGACGAAACTTTGCAGGCATGTGCAACATGACAAAAAGGATTCCCCCCATTTTATAAGAATTGAATAATCATTGACATTATCAACTGATAAATTACAAATCTAAGCCTAAAAATTATCAAAGGAGGTAACTATCAGATAGTTATTATGGAATTTGTCTGTACTAACGTATGAATGTTACTTGTTTCTTTTTTAGATGAATGAAAGTACATTGTATCGCTTGAAAATAAATTTTGAAATTAGAAAAAATGTTATCCATTTCAAGATATTTTGTAAACTAGCTGAGCGACGCGTTTAGTATCCAGTTGATTGTGTTGAACACATCAAAGTCCTTTGTTTTGCGAAAGGAATTCACATTGTCCGATCAAAATCACCGGTTAAACTGCACATTTTCTCAATTAAACATTGATGCATCCTCATGTAAGAACATGCATTTCTTCATAAAGACATTCCACCCATTTCAACGTTAAAAATGCAATTTCTGAGACTGAACTCAATGCCCTTTGGTTACTGATCCGATGATCTTGGAAACATTCTAACATTTGATATGCAAGATGGACTACTCAACCTTAATTGCATTATTCTCCAAACTGAACTCATGATTGCATGTGAAATTGAGTACAAGACCTAAAGACCTCAAATTAACAAATTGGCTCTGTGGCAACTTGCATGGAACTTATTATCCTTAATCCAATATTTGATGAATTAGGTGATCCCCTAGTGCAAGAAACGTTATGATCCTAAGGTCAATGCTCCAATGATTTTCAATCGATATTGTATGGATATTTGGTCGAGACACTGGATATTCAATCGACTAATTCCAACAATATTGAAAAGCATGAAAAAACAGAAAACAACCAAACACTTATATACCGTCAAATAATTCCAATATTCTCTAATGTCTCCCAAATAGAATTAAACAGACGTGAATATATTTCGGTTTCTCACACTGGTATATGTTTAAAACATCTGTTCTTTTGCAAAAGTTTCGCCACGCAGAATTTCTAATAATTTCCCACACTACCTGATAATAAAGCTGAAAAAAAAAATTTTAGAATAAACAAAATCGGCAAAGTTTATATTAAAACGTATAAATAAAAGACAGAAATTCAAGGAAAGTGAAAATAAAAATCTGTATCATGATATCAAGAATACAACAAATTAATGTAAAAGAAATATCTGTACATTTCAACAATAAAACGTGAAAGGATTGAACTATGACCATATACACTACAATACGGCTCCCAGAAAGCATACCAATGCCCTGAACAGGCGAAACAATTTTGTTATCATCTACTGCTCGTATTGATGATAAAACGTATCCGAATTATACATTTTTTGAAAATATGATCTTTTACATCTTGAAAAACATTTAAAAAAATCATTTTTAGTTCTTTGAATAATGCCATAAAATTTCGAGCTGTTACAGCAAACTAATCTCCGACAAAAGACCTGTGTGAAAATAAAGTTGAGTTTTGGTTGCATAGGGTCCCCGATTCGATTTCGACTAATCACCGATTCTTTGAATCCAATCGGCGATGACTTGGTCAATGATCTAATTCACGAGATATGTTTCGTTACGACCTTAAAAGATGTCTGCTAGAGCGTTTGTAATCCAATTGTGGCGAAAGGATTGATCACACAATCAAGTCAGGGGAGGGAATGTCTCACGAAAATTCCTTTTCATCTAAACGAAAATAAAAGTAATTATGGCGACATTTTGTTTCATCAAGATGAAATTTGGGTGATTAATATGCCTATATCTACATTTTTACATTATTTTCAGGAAAATTTAGATGTTTTCAATTTACTATTGCCTCGTTTTTGGATGTAAAACTAAGACATATAATTGTCCTGAAAGCAAAAATCAAATTAGAAAATTGCTTACAAATAGTTTAGAATAAAAATAAATTGTTTGCTTCGAGTTTTGTCATAAATTGATTGTGCGTTTAGTATATCAAAAATATTGTTTGATGAATGGGAGGACAAATTTCTGTTAGTTAAAAATGGTTTTTGCGTTTGGTTGAGAGTAGGGAAATGAATCCAAAAGTAACAAAAATTATTTATGGAAGCTTATTTTTCGATAAATTTCCGAATATTTGACTCTCTTTTCCATTTTATTTCTTTTGATGAATAAAAGTATTGCTGTTGTCAACCTTGTTTGAATAAATAAATTAAGATTTCAACAAAATCATAGCGATCTTTCTTATTTATCTACACACACACACACACACATATCTATCTATCTATCCATCTATCTATCTATCTATCGTAACCCTGCAGCATCGTAACGAAGTGGTTATCAAAGGCTTCGATCTGCAACAAAAATACAAATCGGCGACAATTCGTGAAAACCGACCTGAGTTCAAGGTTCGGTTAAATCGGTGATAATCTTATCGGATCCTGAGGTTAGTTTAAAAACGATCGTATAACTAGAAAGCATATCCCATTAGATATTGCCCCTAGAAGGAGTTTTTTTAGAATGACAGTTTACAGTATTCCATTATTCTGTTATATTCAGGGGCGGATATTTGCAAAAATCACGTCTGTAGGGAAAATAGATAGCTCGTACCAAAGTTGAGACTATCATCATATGATGTAGAACGTCACATTTTTGACTTTATGGTAGTATAATAAATTTAAGATGGGGGCAAAAGCGAAACGCAAGGTGGCGTTAGCCTAGAACACGGGATAGGTAAACGATGTTCAAATACCAGGTGAGGACACTTGTATTCACTTAAAAGTAATACATTCGAAAAAGTACTATATTCACATCATTAGTTGAAAGGAAAATTGAACATTGTGTTCTTCAGAGATACATTCAGCAATTTATACAAAATATGAATTGAACAATCGTAGCCTGCAGAGGTATCAATTGGTTCCATCCTTTTTACATGAACGTGTATTTTTGTTTTCCAGCCTTCTTGGCCATATTGTTTTGTCAACAGACTCAAAAATCAGCATTAGTATTCACTACCCAATTTCTAACGATTTTCTTCCATTGGGAGGGGGGGGGCTTTTTAGACCTTTTGGAGGGCCTTATTTTGATAGATTCATTGATAAAATCTAGATTATCCGGAATCAAGATTCGTTAAAAAATCCATTTTAGATGTCGTCCAGTAGGGAATGCCAAGATGTCATAATTAGAATTCAATCCGACCATATTTATTTTTCGATGGAATTTTTTTACAGGATTTCAAATTTTGACGATGCCGTCGTACATTTATTGACTATGATGGCAAGTCTTACATTATCTTGATAATGTTATACAAGTTATGAATCTTCTTTTATTTTGATTGTGTAATGCAAGTTATAATCCTTATATTATCTTGAACAGGCTAAATACCCATCGTAACAGGCAGGTTAAATTGCCCTAAAAATAATGATAATCAGACAAGGATTTGTTTATGTTATTATTTTTGTAATATCAGAAGTTTTCTTTTACAATCTCGAGAAAATGTCAAATATACGTGAAATACACTGCATTAAACAATAATTCTCCGTTTCACTTTCATCCTCTCTAGCCGATAAACATTCTCTCTCTCTCCCTTTCCCTATCTCTCTTTACTCTCCCATACTCTCTATGAAGGATACAAAGTCCCCAATGCTAGTCTTTCCAGCATCCCGATTCTATACCTGAAAAACCAGACACAGCACGATCTCCATGGATTTACATCGTGAATCGAACCCCAAGAAAATCTAATTGGGGAAAGGATTTTCAAAAACTAACCTGGTGGAAACCTTCCCCGGGGTCACATTGGTACATGCAAGAAATTTCATGGGGTTTTGTAGTGTTGTTTTTGCGGTAGACTGTTTTGTTACAAATGGAAGAATGAACTTTTGATGAATTATACTAAAATAAATGAATCTTACATTATCTTGATGAAGTATCTCTTCAGTAAAACTAAGCAGACATTTTTTATCAGGATAATCTTTGAATCCTAGATAACCTGCTGATGGCTCAGATATTTAATTATATGTAAAACACTAGATAAACCCGTCAAACGATGTTTCAATCACAATAGAACAATTCATTTATCTAAAGGGTATGAGTAAGTAATCAATATCTTATTAGAAAAAAATAAATTACCATTAATATATTTCTGTCACTTACATGAGTTGATCATGATTAAATTTTACGTAATTAATTTATTTTTATCCCTCGAAGTTGAACATGATTGAATTTCCCGTCACTGTTTTGTAATGAAATATTCTTTCAATTATTCACAAATAAATACTTCTTATCTTCTGCGTTTTTATACTATTCCATAGACCAACTCTGTCATTTAGAAGGAAATATTTTCAAATCTTCACCCTTACACTGCGATCAGCTGCACAAGGAAATGACGGGGTACCTTTTCGTGTCATTGTTTATGATATAGTGAGACTATTTTCGTTGCAAAATATTGATTCTTTTCGATTATGTCCTCAGAAATTCTACTTTTTAAAAATGTTTCATAGACGAACTCTACCATTCAGAAGTAAATATTTTCAAATCTCCATCCTGACATTGTGATGCTCAACGGAAAGAAATTAGCAGGGTACTTTTTCGTTTCAATATCTATGAAATTGTTTTTTTCTTGTGTTCAAGATGATTTATTTGCGACGTTTTAGTCGTGTACCCAGTGACCTTTGTAGGGGTTCTTGTTCCAAGAATGTAGAATCACTTCCTGGAACGCATGCTTGTATTTGAAAAAAATGGATATGACGTATCTTTTTCAATAAGAATATGCGTATTAGGAAGTGAATCCACTTTCTAGAACTAAGTTCACCCGACAAAGGCCATAGCGTGGACGACCGAAACGTTGTGAACAATAAACTTATAAACGAGGAAAATAGTCCAACTATATCATACACAATGCTTAATACACCCCAATTTAACACAATTCAGACAAGAAGCAGCTTTCTGTTAATTTACTAATCTATGCCAAGTCTAACACAACGCCACAAGTCATTCATTGTATCCGGTGTTCTCAAATGTTTGCTTGTCAAATTGGCAGGTTAACCATTAGGGTTAGTAAGCTCAAACCTAGGGACCAGGAAGGGAGAAGGGCCAGCCACAGAAGAATGGTTTGAGTGTAAAAGATAGTGTAAAGTGTATACCTTTGTATTTTGAACAATATTTCCAGAAATCTGCAAATATATTGTGCGCGTTGTACACTATATTTAAAAGTTTTCAATGGTGACTTACCATCACTTTATCCCATGAAACGAAGGTTGGGATAGGGGATAATCTCACCAAAAGCTCAGCCAAGGGACTTGGAAGTGGATAGGCAATTTAAACCGGAAAGGTAACAATCGCCGGTAGGTAATTTGTTACCTTGTCTAAGGACTATTGGAGATCTATGGTGCCCAACTTGACTTTACTAGATGTAAACTGGTGTTTTCTGGATGACCAGACGTGAATTCATGGCACGAATAAACACGGACTGGTCATAATTAATTCTAATGGGACTGCCAAAGTACATCCGTACCAAATTTGGCACTTCTGTCAATCTTTATTACATTTAGTACCAGACCTGAAATATTTGGTACATTTTATATTTTCTGACAAAATATTACTGTTTGCTTGTTATTTCACCATTGATTTCTTGATTATCACCTAATTTTTCTGCAATGTTGGTACATACCAGCAAAATGAGTGTAAATGTCTGAGCAGTTGATCAGTGGAATCACAAAAAAGATATATAATTGTATATTGGTACATATTTGGGAAATTTGGCACGTTTTAGACTGTTGTAGATGTGATTTTCCGCTGCTTTCAAAGAGTAAATACCACGCTCTCAGAACCGATTTATATTGATAATAGCTGCCGGTTTTCCCCTTTATATTCCAGTTCTTCTCCGGGGATACAATCGTCAACAGGACTTGACCTTTCCGAGGATTTTCCGGTCGAAATAATAATAATAATAATAATAATAATAATAATAATAATAATAATAATAATAATAATAATAATAATAATAATAATAATAATAATAATAATAATAATAATAATAATAATAATAATAAGAAGAAGAAGAAGAAGAAGAAGAAGAAGAAGAAGAAGAAGAAGAAAAAGAAGAAGAAGAAGAAGAAGAAGAAGAAGAAGAAAAAGAAGAAGAAGAAGAAGAAGAAGAAGAAGAAGAAGAAGAAGAAGAAGAAGAAGAAGAGGTCTGATTAATCACTCAATAGAGACCGGCATCCGAACAATGTTCATTGGTAGCATGTCATGTTGGGTGGGGGGGGGGGGTTGATCAATTACTATCTTGGTGAAAAAAAGATTCGGGGGCAGTGATCATGAGAAAAGGCTTAATTTAAAAAATAATAATTTTAAAAAAAGCAGGTGGACACAAAATTAGGGATCAGTTTGGCACAACCCGATATTGCACGTTGAATCCCACTGGTAAAACTCTACTTCGGGTGCGGGGATTTAAAAACAAAACAAAACATTTTTTCCTAGACGTAATAAGAAGTGAATGTTTGAATCTTCAGTTTTCTAGTTACATTATTTCTGCCTATACGTATGAATACATAACCAGCCAGACAGACAAAAAGACCAGCTTAAAAACAAAAAGAAACCTATGTCGACAGTTTGGTGACAGTTTTCGTTGACGGTTTCTAATATTGACATGAACAAAAACAGCGGCATTAATAAGATCAAAGAGTACAGGATGAACATCACGATGATTGATGGGAAGGGGACAGTGTTCTCTGAATACAAGCCCCTTAGTTCAAGTAATATTAATTGTATCGTAAAGGTTGGCATCACTCGACATCCAGAAATATGTTTTGAAAGGTCATAAGTCAGGATATACATTCTGATGTAATTCTATCTGTTTTTACTTTGTGTTCCCGATGTTAACTAAACGACCGAACTTTGTTTCCCTTCGATTGGAAAGCCTGGCCTATTAGAACAGGTTGCGGCAGTTCATCCCATCAGGGACCATAAGGCCAAGCGGGGCGAGATTTTCTCGGGTATAGCCGGGAATCGAAACTTCTAAGTCAATATTGTGTGTCCAGTATTAAAATAGTTTGGCTCTGTAGTTGATCGTCTAGCAAATATAACACGTTGAGATTAAAAGGTTATAGCAGATGGAAACAGGATAGCTAAAGGACGAGGGTGTTTGTTGCAGAATGTGTGTGGAGATCGAAATATGACTTTACACAGCCTTTTAAGATTCCTTTCAGATGCCCTGACACTCCAATTTTCTAGATCTGAAGAAAATTGTGCAAGGGTTGGTAGTCAAGTATTCCTTTTGACTTCTATGCAAATCTGGCTAGAAAGAAGAAATGCCGATAGAGTGCTATAGCAAATAAAACTCAAACGACTAAATATTAACAGTATTTTAAAATGGACTTAGCAAGAGATAACCAAAGAACAAAAAGCTATCCGACTGCACCAATGGGAAGAAAACGCATCAGGAAAGATCAGTCACAAAAGGGAAGAAGGGATGCTGTAGGAGAAATATTTCACGAAGGACTACCACAGCTATTCGTACATTACATACAAGAAAGTGAAGTACATTGTCCGGGAATATTGATCCTACTCCGCAGGAAACAAGATAATTGCAACCACAACTACCGCTCTATGAAACAATTACTTACCAAATATAGACTATTCATAAAAATACCCACATACTGATTAACAGGTAGTCAAGGTGAAAATCAACCACAGAAACAGACAGGCTTCCTAAGTGGCTACTCTACAATAAACCACCATTATGCAATGAACCAATCAAAAGTCTTTGGGATACAACAAATCATTTTGATTGGCTATTTTAGATTATGAGAAAGCATTTGACTCGATAGCGCATACAGTGTTCTTCAACTCTATGCGTCAATAGGGTGTTTATTACCTAGAAAGCATGAAAAAATGTAGAAAGTTGCGCTGTAATAATCAGACTACAAAAAGATACTTAAAAGATAGTAATTAAAAAAAGGAATAAAACAGGAGGAACTCAACATCACTTGAACTATGTACATCGAGCCTTGAAAGAATCTGATTGGGAAGGAACGGGAATAAAGACAGACGGAAAATATTTAAACCACTTGAGATTAGCCAATGACGTTCCCGTGGTGTGAGAAGAATTGCAAGCGGAAAAGTACGCTTTAAGATAAATAAAACAATGACAAAAGTAATTTTCAAAGAAAGGATCAAAACAGTAGAGAGTAGGTATCTAAAAAAATTGAAGGGCACATTTACCTGGGACAGATAATTGAGTTGGAGAAAGACCATGAAACCAGATTATGATTATGCATAATGATTGACTACAAATCATTTGGTATGAATACAGACTTATTGGAAGGCAAATGTGGTTATAAGCTGAAATATATAATGAATGCATAACACTACCTTTGACTTATGAATGTGATAAACTAAAACTAACAGAAATATCTAAGAACTAACTTATAATCACACCAAGAGCCATGGAAAGAACAATGCTTGGAATAAGTCAAAGGGATTGAAAAAAAAAAAGATCAACCTGGATCAGAAGAAAAACTGAGGGATATTATGTAATTGATTGAGCAGCAAAAATGGAAATGGGCGGTACACTAAGCAAGATAATGATCACAACTGACTGATGGAGCAAAATGCTCATTGATTGGTGCCTGTGGAACTGTAAACGCAGTAGAAAAAGTACTAGACACTAGATGGAAGGATGAGATAGAGGGATAAGCCGGTAAGACACTGAAGAGGTTAACGAAAATGCAGTCGTCATGAAAGGAAATAAGGGATACTTTCTATTCTATATATACCTGTCGCGTTGAAAGAGACAAAATGATCCAGAATAAAGGGATGATAATTGGGGTTGAAAGGCAATTATTGGGCTCCAGCATTACCGCCGGCTGTATAGCTCAATGGTAAGAGCATCGCTACGTTGAAACAGCTACCATATACTCATATATATATATATATATGTGTGTGTGTGTGTGTGTGTGTGTGTGTGTGTGTGTGTGTGTGTGTGTGTGTATGTTAGTGTGTGTGTATGTGTGTGTGTATGTATATGCGTATAAAAGAAGTATGGATAGGTTGCTAGAAAAATATGAATTGTCTGATAGATAGATAGATAGATAGATAGATAGATAGATACATACATACATACATACATACATACATACATGCGGATAGATTACTGCAGACACACCGATTTTGAATTTGAAATACCCTGTATCTTTGTTATCCGGCATTGTATGTAACGATGCATCTTTACATTTTCATGAATTTTATCTGCTGCCGAGAAAAAAAAATAGTGAACTCCGAAGCCAAGTATAAGCCTGAAACTATGGAGAGAGAAAAAAAGAAGGAAATTCCCCAAAAAGGCATGCTTTCTTATTAAGGGAGGTGGTAGTTCTTTCTACTTCCATTTACATGCAATCAAAATGCTCGCGAACTTTTCCCGAGGTAACACCTGAAAAATATTTAGAAACGAGTTATTTTTCCTTGTTGGACAAAATGTACCTTCAGGCAGCAGCTCGCATTAAAACATTCGAATCACAAGTGATTACAATTGTAATTTGGGCGAAAGAAAAAAGTTGAACGGAGAGAAAAGGCGAACGATTGCAAAAACTCAACAGTTGCCTCGAGGTAATTCCCCCGAGTCACTTTTCCAAATTTGAAAGTTGAAAACAATGATAATATCAATGACGTTAGCAATATTAAAAGAAAGAGTGCTGTTTTTTTGCTTAATAAACCTGCACATATTTTTTTTATTCGCTTTCATGAATAATAAGCCGAAGTTACTTGGAAGAGCGGGGAATTTTTTCAACGTCACCAGACCCACAAAATGGTTAAGATGGTATATCAGACCGAGTTTATGATGGTGGGAGGAACAAGAGACTAGGATGTATGAGGAAAGAAGAAAAGTGTATACACTGCCTCTATAATGGCTTGCTGCAAAAAAAAAAAAGCTTTTTTCTATTTTAACTTTTCGCCTTTTTTCGGAAAGGCAAAACATGGAGTGAAGTAAACTTTCGGAAAGCGGTGACTTCTTGTATTTGAAATCTATTACTTGATATTTCTTTTAGAAAGAAACAAACAATTTCGTTTAAGTGGAAGAGAACATTGTTTCAAACAGTTTGAATGAGATATAATCAGTAAAGTTCTTACCTTCAACTGGAAGAATTCATGATACGGACAAAGAACCAGTAAATCGGAGTTTATTGTAATTGTTGAATTGATTCTTAAATGAAAGGTATACAACCAATCAATCCCCTCGATAGTCACCTATGGAGTTGGAACTTGACTAAAAGACTGACCCTCAAATTAAGTGCCATACAACGTGCTCATGAGAGAATCATGCTTAACATCACATTGAGGGATCAGAAAACAGCACAGTATATAACAGAAAAACAGGAGTCTGAAATATCACAGAAATCCATCAGAAAACTCAAATGGCAATGGGCTGGTCATGTTGCAAGAATGTCAGACAAACAATGGACAGCACAAACACAACGTAGATCCCCAAATATCATATGTAAAACTGTGGCCGATAGAAAACAAGATGGAATGACGAACTAGACCAGTTTAAAAAACACTGGCTCCATGACACCCATGATAGAGAGGCGAAATGAATATTGTGGAAGGTCTATGTTCAACAACGCTAAAAGGCTTCTGCTGCTGATGATGATGATGATGATGAAGCCAAAAATATTCATCCTTTGTCCCAGGCACTGAATGTAACAATTATTTTAGGACGGGGCAGAGGTAGTGATAGCGTTGCGTTGAATATTTAATCTTGAAACGAATTCGAAGAAATCCGTTGTAAAGCCGTAGCAATGCATGGAATATATTTATCATCGTTTTTAAAATGAATTTGGGTAAAATGATCAAAATTGTATAGATGACGATGATGATGATGATGATGATTTGAAGAGGGGGATAAAGTTGGAAAAGAGGGGAGATCCAGATCATATCACTTTTGTAACGAACATATAAAATATATTTATTCCTAGAATAAGGATATTAGGTTGGTGCAAATATGATCACGTTTTGTTTTTTTTCTCATTCTAAACTTTGATGCTTATTTCGGCAATAGACAATTATTCAACTCTGTCCATGCAATATAACATTTTAAAGAGAGAATGTTGCAAATCCATTTAAGCTAAGTGTTTTCTTTTCACTATTTATTCTGGTTTATTTCAGGCTGTCGAATCAAAGATGAAAAAAGGCAAATTCGAGCAATTCTTTTGAGCGAGTTCTGAATTCAACGTAAGTCGGGGGAAATTGCTTGCAATATCAACGAAATATTCGGCCAGTGGATTGTCCACGAATGAGCAGCTCAACATGGTCCCAAGAATTTCGGAAGTGGGGGTGAAAATGTTGACGCCCTACTGGGATTGACGAGATCCAATTGACAGCCATCATTGAGGCAAAACCCCCGCAAAACGATTCAAGAGGTTGCAGAGGAGCTAAACGTTGACAATTCAACAGTTGTTCAACATTTAAACCAAATGGGAAAAGCAAAAAGACCTGACATATCGCATGAATGGCCCTGAATAAGAAGAAAAAAAAATCTTGCGTGTCACGTGAATGATTCTGCCGATATTGAATGAACTAGCCTACGAAACTCTACTTCACCCAGCTCACTCGCCAGACGTCTCCCTGACCAATTACCAATTTTCAAAGCATACGCCTACAAAGAATTCAATGGTTCAATGACTGCTGGATTCTATGATTCTTGAATAAATGAAATGTATGAATTCTCACGGTTCTTTTTTTCGATCAATAACTTTTATTCTAAGCTGAGATATATTGCTTGAAAGTTGATGGTGAAAAACTGCTGTGATTTCTACACCATAATAATGAAATTACAATATAATAAGCAACGTGAATGCTACACTTGAGTCAGTCACACTTTATAAATCTAAAATAGTAAGTTAAAAATCGGGAGAATTGAGGTGTGGGAGAGAAGTTCTGAAAGTGGGATCACTGTACAAAGAATGCAAAGAGGTGGGGATAGGGAGAGAAAAATAAGCTAAGGGTATCCAAAAATGGAATAGACTATACATAAAGATAAAGTTAAAGAAGAACGGCTGATCTCGGCCAGCAAGAAAAGAAAAAAGAAAGTCGTCAAATTGAACTTAATTTCAAATATCTATGAGCAGAAGATTTTGAAGTGCTGGAGATGAATGCTTTAGGCTGCTCGAATAAGTTTATTTTCTAATCCAACTGCAGTGCTATAGATTTCGACCCCGATTGGTATTTTACAGATGTTAGATAATGGAGGGAAAATGATAAAAACGTGACGATCTTGAGAAATATGGGCAGAAGAAAGTGGAAACAAATTGAGAGTTTGAAATGCTCTGGAAATAAGAAGAGTTGAAATCGACGCGAGTGAGCTCTCAAGCATAAAATGAATTCAGGTAAGCAAAATTTGAATATAAAGAACAGTCTGAAGTTGATACTGAAGTAGGGAGCTCTGAAAAAAAAATGATATTTTTTAGAAAAAAAGAATAACAGAAGACTAAAAAAACAGTATCTAAGTGAAGAGAAATTTAGAGTTCGTGCTTTTTTAAATACCTTTATGTACCACTGGCTGGTATTAATATTAGTCATTAATTAAGTAAGTAAAAATATGTATAGTTTTCCCAAAACAGATTTGTTTTGTATATCTCAATTGGATGATATATATGTAAATATATATATATATATATATATATGTGTGTGTGTGTGTGTGTGTGTGTGTGCGTTTGTGTGTGTGTGCTTGTGTGTTCGTATCTTTGTGATTACATGCATTTATATTTAAGTAAATGTTTGCGCGTTTTTTAGGGTTCTTTTGTCAGCTGGTATAGTGCTGGTATGTATGCATACATGTATGCGTGCTTATATCTCTGTGTGTGAGAGTAATAGTATGTCATGGTGTGAATGTGTGTCTCTATCTGTGCGTATGTGTGTGTGTGTATGTGTGTGTTTGTGTGTGTGTGTGTGTGTGTGTGTGTGTGTTTGTGAATGAGCACATGTCTCTGTTTTTGAGTCCATGTGTGCTCGTATTTATCTCCATGTTCGCATTTTGGAGGGTGCGTTTGGATGGTTATACGTATTATATCTTTCAGATATATACATATATATTCACCCTCCCACATATATATATATACATATATATATATATATATATATATATATATATATATATATATATATATATATATGTATACATGCTTATATATCTATGTATACATATGTGTATATATACATGAGTGTATACGCAAGCAAGTCGTTTTATGCATGTGGATTGGTTTGCGAATTAATAGCAAGAGACGCGCGTGGTTTGGGAAGATGAGAAACAAATGATGATAAAATATTCACTTAAATGTCATCGTTCAACTTTTATCAAAGTCCTCCTTTTGATATTTGCAAGGAATTTGCTTTCCGAGTGGAAAATTAAAAAAAGAAGATTCTTCATTGTCACGAAATTGTTATTTAGACGGCACTGATAACCGAGTCATTTGTAGGAGAGCCAGCGGAAGTGTGATAACGACAGAATAATTCCTAAAATTTAACCTTGAAGACCCGGAACGCGCTGACTTTACCAGCCAATGATTTATGCCCATCAAGGCCCAACTCTGATGGGTGAGGTGTGCTATCTGCATAGAGAAGTACGGCATGCCAATAAGCCGGCTGCATGAAGAGATGGCATGTGGCAAAAGACAGGGGGTCTGACAAAAATACAACAAAGATTCCATCAAAAGCAACCCCCAGGGGTCGAAAATCAAACCAAAGGAGCCGGCGGGTGATGCTTAAAATTGTTGATGCTACCAAGCCATCATCATCATGAAAGCGGCTGCAGCATTTCATCGTTCGTCATGGGGCATAGACCTTCAGATACCAAGATTTACTGGACTTCTCTGACATGGGCGTTGCGGAGCCAATTCTGTATGTATTTGTAGTTTGTCACGTCATCTCATATATTCTGGTCACATTTTCACGTATGATCTTTAAGGATCCACTTGTGGTATTCAGCAATCGCCTGACATACTTGCAACATGGCCAGCCCATTGTGCTTTGAGCTTCTTAACCAGTCCTTCGAAATCTCTGACCCTCGCGTTATTTTGTGATCTCTCCGGGCATAATTTCCTCCTCAGTGCCTTGCATGGTTTTCGAGTCTGTGATTTACGTTCCATGTTTCAGCACCATAGGTGACTATCGGGAAGATGCATTAGTTCGACAACCTGATTTTTATCCTGAATGGGGTTTTCTTTGATTGTTCTTTACGGTTGGGCTTGCTCTACCGGAAGTTTGCCAACCTAGAGTGATTATTCGTTTAATTTCTTTATCTTCCCTGTAGGATTTCATGGAGATTTGTTGTCCTTGGTAGATCCAGTGGTCAACTTTATTCAGTTCTTAGTATTCGATTTCGAACGTTGCGTCGTTGAGCTCAAGCTTTATGTTGACGAAAAAAAACCACCAATTCTTGAAATTTGCTGTCACTTTTCCCCAAATAATGTCAAAAGAAATGACAGAGCACAGAAAAATACTCCAGTAACCTAGAAAAGAATAGAAGATATAAGATTATATTTTCGTTACATATTTTCATCTACGTTACAAAACACTTCAATTGGGTAAAGTGACTTTTAACCATTTCATTAGTCTTAGCGAGAAATAATTATTAAATATAAAGTAATTGGTGTGTGGTTGTGTGTGCCTTGTTGACAGTGACGGATTTTGACTTTGCTTCTCTGTGTCTCATATCTTTTGTTGAATAGTGTACTGCGTATAATATATTCTATGTATATCATATATGACTCATATACAGACCCCAAAATACCCAGCTGTTCACTAAATTAAACAATTACTGCATTTAACCATCCCTGCATCCAAAGTCTGTAGGCTTAATGTTCTTGGCTTAATGTTTCACATTCTAGCAGGTTTCCATGATTAGCACACAAGTACTGAAATATCCAAAATACTCATTTTTACAATCAATTATTCCATTGAATTCCATTCAATTAAACGATTCTTATACTCATTAAGAATATTTTTCCACTCAGTCAAACTATCTCTGTGCTTTCAATCGAACCATTTTTGCTCACTCAGTTAAACCATTTTTGTACCCTCAAATAAACAATTTTGTACCCTCAGTTAAACCATTCTTTACTCTCAGGTGAACCATTTTGTTCCCTGAGTTGAACTGTTTTTAATCTCAGTTAAACCATCTTTGTATCCTCATTCTTTGCATTCATTGGAACTATTTTTGTGCCCTCCATTAAATCATTTTTGTCCTCACAACTGAACTATTTTGTAGACTCAATTAGACTATTTTTGTACTTTCAAACTATATTTTGCTTTCGGGCCCCATTTCATTTTAGCCCCTAAAGCTTAGGCCCACTCAGCGTCATTTTTAGGCCATCCCTGCTTGCTGAATATATCTTCAAGAAGAATATCTTCCGCTGATATCGTTCAAAGTCCAAGTAGGGAAAAGACAATGCTCAAATACAGTATATAATGGATAAGTTGTCCTCCAATCCTAGAGAATGAATACCTTAAAGATATAACTTCCATTGCAGTAAGGAAATGAACTCAATGCTTCAGCCATTTATTCCGTCCATTAAAAGGACACTAATTGAGAATATCTCTTTACGTATCCGAATGCTTTGCTCACCAAAGCTTTAATAGCAGTTAAAATTACAAACATCTCAATAGCTATTAATCGTATAAGACTTTTTTCATCGACCCGAAAAAAAGTATAATTCTAATTCTATATTACAAGTTAATCCATATAGACACCCAAACGGTGAGAGTAGCCAAACGGTTCTCAGCAAGGAAAATGGAATCGGAGATTTGACTTAGTAGCCGGCTAAAGTGAATGACATTAATTGCCAGTTGCCTCTAAGACTATTTTCACTTATCGCAAAGGTTGAAGAACTTCAGTTTAGAGAACACGGACAAAAATTATGACAAGTTATGAGCCGTCGGGGACAGCATAAGGCTAATAGTTACTTTCATATCTCGCAACGTGATTGGCTATATTTCCTGTGTGTGACATTCATCATTAACTATTAAACGCATATCAAAGAAGAATATCCCTTATACATTCATTTATTTATTTCGAAAATTTGGGAAATTGGAGTTCATTCTGGCTGAACATGTAGAGCAAAAATTATTTGATATATTCAAGTGGAATGCAATAGCAAAATCAATTTGGTAATGTAATCATTTTCTGACAACAAACCTGAACTTGTTTATTATATACAGGGTTGAGCACTCTTTAAGTGAGGTAACTCGTCCATTGTAAACTTATGCAATGCTCTTGCAGAGGAATAGAGCTCTCCGATGGACGGGGAATTTAACCTATAATAAATAAATCACTTAAATTCAGCCTCACTGACCGTTCAGTTCCGTAGCTCAGAGGTAGGATATTGGCCTCCGGGTCTGAAGCGAAGGATTCAATCTTGGCACGTGGTACTGGGTGCTATAATGGGAAGTCTGTAGCCACACTGAAGAGTTGTAATACAACGGAACAGCTGTCTGTGTATAATATATATATATATATATATATATATATATATATATATATATATATTCAAAATGCATTACTTATGATCACATGAATAGCTGCTTCGCTCACTAAAGCTTTAATGTTTTTTGTTTTTTTGTTGTTTTGCTGCAGTTACAGTTATAGACACCTCAATGGTTTTCGACAATGTAAGACTTTATCGACCGTAGAAAACACATGATTCAAGTTCTCTTTTACAAGGCAGTCCTAATAGACACCTTGTGTATATCTATAATTGATCAATGTTCAGACTCCAGACCAAATCTTGCAAATAGAGTCGTGCTCAAGGCTGTACACACGGTGCAGCAGCAAAAGTCCGAAAGATTCACCCTCCCCCGCCTCCACAAATATCAACAGAGCATCAATGGTATGAATCAAGTTTATAAGTCTTCAAAAATGGGTACTGAATCAGATTTATCATGAGATTTGGATTTTAGTGACATTATCCACGAGTTTATATCTGATAATCGAGTAAAGTTCCCGTTTGATGGATTCATTTAATTATAGATATGCTCAGATTTGTTTGAAGATTTATTATGTCGGTGTCTTCTTAGAATATATTTGAACTTTTGAATGATTCTGCTGATGAGGACAAAGAAGATTCGCAGGACCAAAGCCAAGTCAGTGCAAAGAGTACAACTTCTCACCGACCCGACCTTTTAGACCTTTCTGAAGGTAAGAAAGTAACGTGCTCTGACCAGATGTGTTTGGGGATCCATTATGTTACTCATGGATGAATAATTGACCTATTGAGGACTTAACATCTGATCGAACACCATAATTCTTTGAATAATTCATTATTGTTTTAATTTTTTTGAAAATCATAGCTAAATTCAGAAATAGTAAGGCCCCCATGAATCGTTATGCACTAGCTTTCGATAAATTGTGCACGCACCTTATATTCATTGTTAGTGCAACATTAAGACCGAATGATTCTTCAGCCTTGACCTGATGTACAATCAGTATGAAAAGTAGTCTTTTTTTCTAGTAGTGTCTACCAATCCTTCCTCTTTACCCGGAGAAGGCCGAATACTTGGTCAGTCAAAAGTTTTTTGTAGAAAGAAATGGAATCAGCTGCCTGAAAAATAACTGGGATGATGATGACTCATTTCAAAATTACAGTGCATCTTTCAGCCCAACTTTCTCATGATATCGACAAAATCTGAGATAAACTGATTTTTGTGTACTAGGTAGTAATGTTCAGTTCTCATGAATTCCAGTGTGATGAATCATTTTTTCCACATTTCTCAAAGGAAAAAAGTCCTTTCTCTTGTGTTATAATTCAGTGCAACCTACCCTTCAGATTATAGTAAAACAGGGTGTGTTCATTCTTTAACTAAAGTTTCCAAAGCAAAAAAGTTTTACAATTGATTTTAGTGCCCCGATAAAAAACTCTTGACAGAATCATACTTTGAGTTATCGCCAGATTTAGATACCCGAATTCCAATGCAGTTTTATATGGATTATAAGGTTGTGAACATATCATTGTATATTATTTGACAGGACGATGTCATTCCTCGACATTTGAAGAAAAACAGCAAAACCTTAGCATCACTTAATAATTGTCTGTGAAAAAAAAAGGGTGTGAAGGTATCATAAATTATGTTTTTCAATAATATACGGTCACACTATTTGAAAGTGGTTTGCCCATTCTGTACCAACACTGAAAAATGGTCAAGATTATGCAATCTTTTGCTGAATTTAGAGGGGAAAATACAATATACCTCATAAACCGGGCAAAAATTTTGATTTTTCGACACTTCTTGAAGATTATAAAGGGAAATCAAAAGCTGTATGCAGAGGGAAAGGTTAATAGTGCCGCAGAATCACCCATGGTAACGTTTTCTCCTGGGATTCCATGTTCTTATGAATAAGGGTCACGTGATCAGTGGGGAGAGGGGTGTTTCTGCTCAAACAGCCACCGCCCAATTTCATCACAACGATAAGAAAGCTGTGAAGAAGTATAATAAAAAAGAGACTAAAGAAAAAATTCAACCACTCCATTATAAAGAATCAACAAAATTTTACTGCAATACTTAAAAATAGCTAAATACTTCCACGGGTAGTGACAAATAAAACGATCCATTATCTAATGCATCTGCTCTTCACAGAACTATTTGCCTCTATCTCATTCTCTCCTTTCTATTCTTCGTTGCATGTTTATATTTTTATCTATAAGTTATAAAGACAAGGATTAGTTTAATATGCAAAAATCTCCTCACCCAGTAAACTACCTAAATCTTTTTCTCCTCTCTCCTTTCTCACCCCTCAGTAAACTGCCAGATTTTCTGTTCTATACCTTCTCTTCCCACCCTTTAATTAAACTATCGAACTTTCTTTTCAGCTCTCTCCTTCTTGCTCTTTCTTTCTACACTAATAAAACTACCTAACTTTCTGTTCTCATCTCACTCTCTCACCCCGCCACTCATTAAACTACTTAACTCTATTTCCCGTCTTCTCCCTTCATCCCTTCCCCTTATTTCACCAAGTTACCCCCACTCCACCCCTTTGGATTATCACAGGAAGCTTATCATTCAAATTTAGGTAGGAACAACTAAAGATAAAGGAAATTCGATTCGTTAAGGAACGTGTTAGCAAACATAGATCAAATGGTCAGCTGAGAAATCTATTGGTTGAAATCAAGCACTCGTTGACCTGATCATATCTTCGTCAGTCAATGGCAATAGAGCAAAGCGCTGATGAGAAGTTGTTTTACGCCTGCTCAACTATCCCGTTCATTTTTGGCGCCCTGCGGAGCCGTGGGATATATATGTATACCGACCAACGCTGCTGTCAGTGCACCACGAATTAATCTCTCCTTCCGCCCAATTGGAGGATTATTTAAGATAGAATAGTCAGAGTTGATTGGTGTATTCTGGACAGAGTTACGTGAGACTGGCAATCTCCCAAAGACCCAATCAAATTACAGCCAGAGAGTAAAAGTCGACCGAATCTCCACAAACAAAGAAATGCAGATGGAGTCACGCAGTGGAATGATTCGGTTTCATTTGATTTTCATTTCAGATTTCTGTGTTACTTTAGCGGGCATTATTCGAAGGGGTTCACAGAACACGTCTCGTTAGTCACACAACAGAGACCGTCACGTGACCGACACACGTCCCTTGGCTGCATACTCTGTTTGGAGAGATCAATTAAATTTATCCGAAAGAAGCTTGATTAACGAATAAGTTACTTCTCTCGCCCTTTGTTTGCCCATGATCACGAAAGGAAAGTCTGAATTAACAGAAAAAAAACAAGCACAAAGAGAAAGTAGCAAATCAATTTAACAAGAACTTACATTGCAAATTGAGCCCTCCAATGAAAAAAAAACTATTTAGGGGAGAATTTTTGAAAACAAAAAAGTTAAAGTTGATTATTTTTCTAGACAAAAATAGAATTGGATGTTGGGAATTTCAGCTTACTAACTACATAAAGTGATCTGTATATGTGATACATACATATATACTCACACGCACACAGCTGGCCAATCAGATTAACTTAAAAACTGAAGAAACGTATGCTTAGAGATTGTTTTGATCGGCGGTTCTTTAATGATTTTAGTTATAAAATGAAGCGCTTGGATACCCATGTGTTGCCCCTGCAAACTAATCCCCAAAAATAGTCTTGCAAGAATATAAAAATGAATGTTCAGTTATGAAATACTGCTCTTAGGACGATCATTGTTACGATGAGAGTTTACCATATATTCTGAATATATAATTATATTTTTCCGGTGATTCAGTCCCATGGACGTATTACTAAAGAGTCAGGCGAAGAAAAGGCTTACTTGGGGTTTATTGGATAAAGCCAATTTTTATTCAAAGAGGCATTCATGTAGTGCTCAAAAGAAATCAAACTCGCTATGAACAGCCTGTGAGATCAGGTTCATAACCATCACTGTTCTATTCTGATAACAAACATATGAGATTGGATGCACTAATACACAAGGATACGCACAAATGAACACACATACACATGCATGAGCACACTCACACATGCACACATACACACACACACATATATATATATATACACACACACACTCATGCACACACACACTCAAATACACACACTCAAACACACACGCTCACGCCCACACACAAATCTATGCATTGATGTATCAACATTTCCTCTACCCCGTTCCTTTTCTTTCAATCTCTCTCTCTCTCTCTCTCTCTCTCTCTCTCTCTCTCTATATATATATATATATATATATATATATATATATATATATATATCGTCATCATCATCGTGATCAGCCATTATAAGTCCGCTGCTGAACAAAAGCCTTTCCTATCTCCATCCTTGACGAGCGCGATTGCATTTACCGTTGCCATGTTTTACCATCTTGGTTGTTTTCTACTGCGTTCACTGTTGAATGGGAACCAACCAGTTAGTCTTTTGCTCCATTGATTGTCGACCATTCTTGCTAAGTGTTCAGCCCAATTCCATTTTTGTTGCTTTATCATTTGAATAATATCCTCAATGTTAGACCTCGATCTCATTCATGTAGATTATTACACACACACATGTATGCACACATGCACCCCCCACATATATATATATATATATATATATATATATATATATATATATATATATATATATATATATATATATATATATATATATATATATATAAATATATATATGAATGAATGAGTGTCTGTATATATAAAACTAGATTTTAAAGATACGATGTTAAAAGAATTTATTGGAAAAAGAAAGGGGAAAGGAAATACTATGAATACTGCTGATACTTGTAAAATAATGAGCAATAATGATGATTGTGATGATGGCGATATAATTGATGATGATGGTGATATTTGAGGCTTGAACAATGTGTTGTGTCTACTAATTCATGTCGACCTGCTCTGGCGTTAGTTCTTATAACTGCAGGGTAGTATTAACACTCAAATGAATGATCTAATTGGACAATATCCAACAAAGTAGTTAGGTCTTTTCTATCAAAGTTAAATTTTCTTTATCTGAGTGGAGAGCTAATTCGGAAGAAAGATGCTCCAAGCACTGTGTAAGAAAGAATTCACGATAGTTCGATACCCTTCCCACCAACACACACAGAGGTACAATTTACAGTGACGGCAAAAAGTTTCCAATACATTCCAATCATATCAACGATATTTATTGACTGATCAATGTCTATTAATGACAAATATTTGAACTGAGCACCCCTTCCAATTTCCGCTCCACCTTGTGGTAGTATCACAACGCGCATTATCAGTAAGCAAGCGATTACTTTCAATCAAAATTCACAACAAAATTAACTATATAAACCAAACACCTCATTTTATTGAATCAGTCCCATCTATATCAAAAACAGACTCAAGTGATCAGCGTTTAAATTTCAAGCACTTTCCATAAGTTTGATGGGAATATATTTTGATTATCTCTCTATATATTCAAATATTTTTGCCTATTTTTTAGAGTCTGTAAGGGTATCAGTGTTCTAAGCAGAAACGACGAGGTCATAGCCAGCGTAAGGGGATTTTTGTAGTTTAATCAATACAAAAGTTGCACTTTAGACTGTAATTTCCGAAGAATTCTGTGTTTTTTTATATACAAATTTACTACAATTTTCATGATGTTTAAAGCTTTTAATCACAGAAAACTGAGAGTGGCATATCGTTATCGTCTGTACATAATTAAACTAGACAAGTCGAAATTATTATTCGCTTTTCTTTCCTTACATCGACTGCGTTCAACAGGAGTTCAGTAGTATTTTAATATTCACATGATGTAACATGAAAGATATTTTTCTACAAAAACTACGATGTAAATTAAACCGATTTTCAACCTAAACACATCGTATCAATCTTAACTGCTACATAATTTCATAAAGAGCATGAAATATTACGATGCTTGTCTAGAAGAATCAACTGACACTAAAAATGATTTACTTTTTGTAAGTACTAAAG
Source organism: Thysanoteuthis rhombus (assembly GCA_963457665.1). Lineage (NCBI taxonomy): Eukaryota > Metazoa > Mollusca > Cephalopoda > Oegopsida > Thysanoteuthidae > Thysanoteuthis > Thysanoteuthis major. The sequence continues at coordinate 52,674,598 of OY735216.1, read as the reverse complement.
GTTACAATCACAACTATCATTGTTGTTATCCTTTCCAATTTACCTTCATTAACTGAAACTGATTGCTAAAAAACGACTTTTTTTCCTTTTAATTCACCGTCATATTTCAAGTTTTTTGGAGTACATTAAACGGTGAACCAAAGTGATCTTCCCACAAGAATTGCCTACTGTTCCTTCAATCCTTCGTTGCATAGAGAGAAAAGTGGAAATGAAAAAATCGAACTAAGATTTCAGCAAGAAATTGTCAGCAAAGAAATCTAAAAAAAATCTGGCCAAAATCAGCATAATACAAGATTTTTAAAAAATGTTCCTACTTATTAAAATACGAATTGTTTAAAGGTAATTTTTCATTTCAAATTTCGGAGAAGAAAAACTCTCTTTTATGTGATTCGTACCCGTCTTTCTAATAATTTGTTGATTTATTTTTCTATTCATTCGCGTTTTTTGTTGATTTTTACACGTGTTGCTGATATATCCCATTGTATCTGAATTACGTTTACTTTTGTAGAAAATAAAATCCAGAGCCCCTATTTTGGGATTTAAAAAAATCTAGGAAAATCACGTAAAACATTCTTTTTTTTTTTCCTCGGCAGACATTTAGTTTTATCACATGAATTATAATTTAGACTTTTGATCTCAGAATTTTTTTTAGTCAGTATTCGGAAAAAATGATATATCATCATTTTTATCGATTATTTCAATTAATCACGTATTTGAAAAAAAAAAATTATTATCAAGTTCGATCCCCATTGTATGCCTTATGCTTATTGCCTCGTATCAAATCTAAGTTACGCTCGGTTAATAACTATATATGGCATTTGGCAGCGATGCATGCACTGATTTAATCAGATCGAGCCATTCAAAAGGTATCTATCAACTTGTGACGAAGGCGAATCAATTCGTTGTCAGCAAATCAAATTTTACTTTCACGGGTCAATCTGTGGAAGATTTGCCGCTTAATGAAGGAAAGTAACATGTTAATATGTATGACTCTCATTTTGTTGCTTCCTTTTTTTTGTTCTCTTTTCTTCTCTCGTATCAATGATTAATAAATATTTTCCTGGGTCTAGGTACAGCAAAGCTTGTCACTGACTGGGAATCACACATCAAGTTCTCTCTATGATCCTCTGTTTCGACAAGATTTCTAAGTTCTTTGAGGATTGTGATGTAGAGGCGATAGATACCCGAAGTTGCGTCACTCATTCTCTTACTAAATTATCCACAGTTGAAAGGAGGAGAGATGGATTCAAGTATTTACCAAACGCATTAGGGCGAAGTCAACGCAATCGGAATTTGAACTCAGTTCACCGATTTTATTTTCGGTGCTGCTGACCGCTTGGCCACCAGCACCTTCATTCTAGGGTATCAAGAGTAAAAGGATACGATTGCCATTTTGCAGTTTTCCTTTTCAACAAACAACCAGATGAGAAATAAACACCCGATTGGCTGTGAGTGAAAAGAATAAATCATGTCCATTCTGTGAAAGGGTAGGTCATGGGTTGAAAAAAGAATTTGTAAAAAAATTTGTGCAGATTCAGGAATTCTTTCGGTTGAACGATATTTTCCACATTTTCTCTCCAAACAGTGATGTATATCAATTCATGTTTGTCCGCAGGATATCTCCAAAAGTTCGCAATGAATTTCAATGAAATTTCATGGAAGAATGGGCCCTGAGCTAAATAAGAAGTGCTGAAATTATGTGGCTAACTGAAGAATTTTTTCACAGCTCTTTCATTCTTGCATTGTAGTTAGATATAAACTAATCTAGTGTTCAGTAACAATGGCGTTGGCTATATCATATGAATTATATTGTATTCAGTATCAAATTAATCAAATAACTTTGAATCCATCATCAGACAAAACTCAAAAAAAAAATGAAATAAAATACATATTCTTTTAATTCAATTACATTCATGTATCATATTTCGTTGTGAGGGCTAATTATCTCCCGTAAATTTTTCTTCGGCACCAAATCTGAATATTATGCAAAAAAAACTTTGTTCCGTACCAGGTTTGCCAAATTATTGTCCTGAAAAGTACCGAATGGTAACCCTGTTGGGCAGAGGCATGCGTTCTTGGAGTGCTTCCCTTTTTGTTACGCTTCTCTGGTATAAAGGGAAAGCGGATACCGGCGCCATTTTGCAATTTTCCTGTTTTACCGACTACCAGATGAGAAGTAAACAGCGAAAAGGTTGTGAGTGAAAAGAGCAAAACATGCCCCCTTCGACCCACGCCTCTTTATCAAACAAAGTTGACATTACACTCTTTATTATTCTCACACTTCAGAACAATTGGACGACTGTGGGAGTTGAGACCAGCCAAAAAATGGCCTGAGAAACAGTCAGCTAAAAATTATTAATTTGTTTTGTTGACATTTTTTGCGAGAATATTTGATATTTTAATCTTTCTGTTTTTGTTATTTATTTTTTTTAAATTATTCATGTAATCCTCTTTTTATATATATTTTCTTGCAATCACTTTTTTCTCCTGTTATTTTCATTCGTTTCTTTTTTTTTCCCTTCTTTTTCCTATAATCTCCCTTCCTTTCCTTTTTTCTTTCTTCTGTTATTTCCATCCCTTCTTTACTTTTTTTTCTTTCCCACTTCTTTCCTTCTTTTCTTACTTTCTTTTTTTCAGTTATCTTCCTTCTTTTCTTTTTTCTTTTGTCTTTAATTTTCATCCATTTTTTTCCTTTCTTTCTTTTTTCCTTCTTTTTTCTATTATCTCCCTTCCTTTCCTTTTTTCTTCCTTCTGTTATTTTCATTCCCTCTTTCCTTTTTTTCTTTCCCACTTCTTTCCTTCTTTTCTTACTTTTTTTTTCTGTTATCTTCCTTCTTTTCTTTTTCTTTTGTCTCTAGTTTTCATCCCTTCGTTCCTTTCTTTCTTTCTTTTTTCTTTCTTATATCTTTTTTTCATTCCCTTATTCGGTCTTGGCTTTTCTTGTTTCCTTCTTTCTATTTTTCTCTCTTACTGTCTTATGTAGTCTTTTTTTTAATATCCTTATTCAGTTCTTAGCTTTTCTTTCCCTTCCTTTCTTTTTCCTTTCTATCATTTTTTTTGTTTCGTCCTTTCTTCTCTCTTTATGCCTTCCTTCTTTCCTTCTTTTTTTTCTCTTTTTTTCTGTTATATCTTTTTTGATTTCCTTCTTTGATCTTAGCTTTGCTTTTTCTTTCTTTCTTTTTATCGTTTTTCTCTCTTCTTTCTTATTTTCTTTCTTTTCTTTTTCCCCCTTCTCTCTTTTTTTCTGCCTTTTATTATCTTTTTCATTTCTTCATTTGTTCTTGGCTTCTCTTTGTTTCTTCTTTTCTTTTTTATTCAACATTAACGTTTTTTCTTTTTCCTTTCTTAGTTCAACAAACTAGCCTAAAATTACTTTCTTCATCTCCTTTCCTCTTCTTCTGAAATCATCTCCCTTTTTCCCTAATTTTTATTTTTCTGTTTTTCACAGTTTTTACTTTTGTACTTCATTTGATTAATGAACTTTACCTCGGGTCACTCCTTCTTCCATCTTTTCATCCGTATATTTATTTCCCCTTTCAAGGTTTCTTCTTTTTTTCTTCCTCTCTTCCATTCTTCCTCTCAACTTTCATTCTTCATGTCTTATGGTTTTGTTTTTTTTTTGTTTTTTTTTTATTTTATCCCCCCATGGATTACTTCTTTCTTTCTTTCTATTCTGTCTTTTTAATCAAATGATTTGCTTAAATACTACTTTTATTACAATTTATTTTTTCATTCTTCTATTTAGGTCCACTTCTCCTAAATGCATTCCCTTCTGTCTTTACTCCACCTTCTCTCTCCTTAATAAAAACGGAACAGTTCAGAATAAAAGAGCATTTTTATTGTCACCAGATTGAAAAAAACAAAAACAACTCTTATGCAGCTGTATAACCCTCCCCTTGCAAATCTGCAGGAAAACACTTAGTCCACTGCACGCATACACACACACATACACACACACACACACACACACACACACACACACAGATCTCTGTGTGTATTACTCTATGAGTGTGCATCCGTGAGTGCATATATGTGCAGAGGTCTAAGTGTTTTCCTGCAGATTTGGAAAAAAGAGATTCACACGGTTGCATAAGAGTGCCTCTTTTCTAACGGACAACAATAAAAATGCTGTTTTATTCTGAACTGTTCTCTTTATATTTAGGAAACATATGGTGTACGATTGGATTGGGTTTATTCGACATTATAATAATGGGGGGGGGGGAGAGAGAGAGAGAGAAAGAGAGAGAGACAACGTGGAAACCAAGTTTGAAAAAAATAATCCTTTTTTTCGTAACGTATTTTCATCAAACGATCCGAAATCCAAAGAAGAAGGGGGAAGGAAGTATGGAAGTTATGATGGGTGGTGCTAAGATTAGCCGATGTATAGAGATACAAAAAAAAAGATAAAACCAGTTACAAAATTGTTCATACATTTTCGAATAATTCAGCGATCCCTAATAATCTTCAATCTAACCTTGGAGACTGAGCTGACTGTAATAATATCAATGCTTCAGTATTGTTTTCAGTCATAACGTCTCAGAAAGTCATTTGCTGATGCATCGTGGTCGAAAGATAAATATATTTGTAAAAAGTTCCTTCTAGAATATAAACATACGAATTTCTTATGTTTATTTTTTCTTTAAATTAATGCTCCACTTAAGCAGTATAGGTCTCTATTTTATTTCTAATTAGACTTTCACACTTTCCTATACGGAATATTTCCAAAGAAGAGATTGGACAAGGTAGGATTGTTGAATGGCCACCAAGATCCCTAGACATGACTTCTTTGGGTTACATTCATCGAGCTAATTTGAATTGATGGTTTGAAGTAATAGAGCTTGAACAATACAGGCGCCAAAGAATGACATCACAACTAAAATCAACGCCGTAAGAACGAATCTTACTCGACTGACAAAAATGTAAACTAAAGACAAAAGTATTTAGAAGTAGACGGACAACAATTCGATCACTTACTGTAAAAATCCGAGTGGAACATTGATTTAATAATAGATGAGTCATTGGTGTATGGTTAATCGAATCTCCATAGTTCAAGGAATGGCCCGCCTGCCCAACCAGCCAAGTGGGCTTCAAAGTCTTCTCTATTTGAGTGTCAGTGTGTGGGAGGGAGGCTTTCCTGGTCACATTTTTTGGACTTAAACCTTAAAAATTTGTATGACACCCTCATTAGGCATCATCTAAAAAAGGATTTTAGGCAGTTTATTTTAAAAAAAAGGATTTTTGGGGTTTGTATTGTCATTTTGGATCAACAATGCGCTAATTTTGAGCTGGCACTTTCTATATAATTTTAGATAGACAATCCATTTTTTTTTAGATAATTGTAGATGATAGCTTTATCTAATTTTTTTTTTTCAGATATTAAGATAAAGTACCTGTTCTTCCTTCAAAAATAATAAGATCCAATTAATCCTAAAGAGAAAAGGTGTATAACCAATGCATCCTCCCAATAGTCACTTATGGAGCTGAAACATGGAACCTAACCGTGAGGCAGACCCGTAAGCTGAGAACCATGCAACGTGCACATGAAAGAATAATGCTGGGCCTCACATGGAGAGACCACAAGACAGCACGGTACATCCGAGAAAAGACAAGAGTTAGGGACATCATAGAATCCATTAAAAATCTCAAATGGCGGTGGGCTGGTCATGTTGCAAGAATGGCAGACAATCGATGGACATCGCGACTCACAACATAGATCCCCCGAGACCACATGCGCAACCGAGGCCGGCAAAATATCAGATGGAGAGACGAGCAAGACAAGTTCAGGAAGTACTGGCTCCGTGAAGCCCATGATAGGGAAGTGTGGCAAATCCTGAGGAAGGTCTATGTCCAACGACAGACGCTAAAAGACTGATGATGATGATGATAATGACCTGTTCTTCAGTTTATTTTGTTCTTTTTGAAGATAATTTTACTTAAAAGATCTATTTTATTAGATGATACTTGATAAAAGATCTATTTTTTGATAATTCAAATATGAGACCTATCATTAGATTTAGGAATAGATATTGCATTTCAAATAAGACTAAAGTCTCATTTCAATGTCAAGATCTTTGAAACACTCGGTATTTCGAGTTGTTCAGATATTTCCAAAGCTTACTATGACGTATATTTCACTTTGTATTCTCATACCTAAATTTTGATTAAAAATAAAATGTGTTGAACAATATGAATATACTGAGAAATCATGACAGATTCAATCACTATGGTTGCAATTGGAGTTTTATTTACGGAACAATCTAATCAAGGAAAATATTCACTGAAGAACAATTTGCATCAAACTAATTGTAAATTAGTTGATCACGATAGAACATGTACGAAACGCCGAAGCATGTAGAGAAAGTAATGTACTTTCCAATTGGGAAGTGGTTGGCATGTGCACTCACATGAAAACAACTAAAAAGCACTCGGAGATGGCTTACTCCAGTTGACGCCATCGTCAAGGGGAGTAATCAGACCAAAAATGTAATCAGTTCTCCCGTAGGCTGTTGTCCATCCTCCCACTAATAGAATTCCATTAATGACGTTTAGTGATAGCTTACAGGCATGAAAAGAGATTTGTCAATGTTATGTCGTTTTGACATATAAATGCAATTTAGGGGAGGTAATCGTGCAAGGATCTGCTCAAAAACTAGACAAGTTCTTCCATGACCTATTGTCAATCTTACAACAAAATGTTATCGAAATTAATTGGGAACTTTTAAAGATATGGCGATATGATATAGACTGGATATATGACTATGGCGTAGGTGATATGATTTAATCAGTCGTATCGTAATTTATTTTCCACTCTTTCACAGAATTTCATAGAAATTCATCGATGGCATTTGGTGTGTTAACATTCATGAGCATATACGTAAGTGCAATTGAAAAAAAAGAGCAGCAGAAATTTATCTGACTAACTTGGAGGAATGCCTGGATTCACCTCAAAATTTTACCACCCCTTTCTTGCCAAATTGCCCGCCCTTCCACTTACAGTACTATAGGAGATATCATGTAGACAGATGAACGGACGAATCAATAGACGAGACTGAATACATTTACTTCTTTTCAACTTCGTTGACAGGGGTAAAGCTTTTTTTATCATGTGTATATGAATATGTTGAGTTACTGCATATTTCTAACTAATTAAAAACCTTGAAAAGATCTAGCGCTAAGTAATAGAGTAAGCCTGGGAACGGATGTAATTAAGTAAGCAGTGCCCTTACGCTGACTACGGCTCCAGTCATCCCTATTTAAACTCATCATATCATATTACTACTTGCTTGATATCAATTTGCAATATTTGTAATAGACTTATAGGAAAGAAGTGCCCGAAGTGGCGCCACTCTCTTCACCATGCACCACTTCACTTATAGGTAGGTGGGGGATGGAGGATTTCAAGCAGAGTCCATTCTCTCAGGCGTTATCTGCCTTGCCATCATGCACCTTCCTGGGAACGGATAGAAAATAGAAGAGACATAACGGAATTATGTGAGTGTGCGTCGAACGTTTCACCGGAAGTTGCTCCGTTTACGAAAAAAAAATGCTAACCCAAGCATGCTGACGTTGCAGAATAAATACGGCTTCATTATCTCGGGCGAATCACTGTGTAGCTGAATTCGACCAGATCAGCATTTCAGATTGTAGTTCATATCTTTAAGGAAACTAGTAAAATATTGTTCCTTTGTTAAAGTTAGATATAAAGCAATGGAGTGTCTAAAACAAAAACAAAAAACTTTTGCTTTTTAAGCGACAATGCCCAAATCTTCCGCTTACAGATTCCCCAAAAGCTGATTCGATTCTGCCAATCTTTGTTTTTGTCTTCATTTTTTTTTTTCAGTAGCGGAGCTTAAATATTCTTATTTAGCTAATATCTTTATGGTTCACTCCCAAAGTTTTTTCATACTTCTCTACCATCTCTCCCTCTTTCCACCCACTTCCTTCGTGGTTGTTGTGTAGTGATTCCATTCTCTGGAACTCTCTACCATCCTATACCTTCCAACTTGAATTTGTTTTTTGTTTTTTTACAAGCATGAAAAACGAACAAACAGGAAGCACACACACAGAGACGGACACACTGCTTATCGAATCACAAATTGATCCACAAATGTCATGTCCGACCAACCAGACAAGTGGGCAGCAGATTCTTCTCTATTCGCTCGTGTGTGTATGTGTGTGTAAGAGAGAGAGAGAGAGAGAGAGAGAGAGAGAGAATGTATGTATGTGTGTGTGTGAGCGTCTCTCTCTCTCTCTCTTTCTCTCTCTCTCTCTTTCTCTCTCTCTTTCTCTCTCTCTCTCTCTTTCTCTCTACCTTTCTCTCTCTCTGTCTTTGTCTCTCTGGACGCTTCGAGTCTTATCTTATGGGACACAACCTTGAACAACTACTACACGATTAGGCACCATGTAAAACCATATTTTTTTTTCAAAGGAAAAAAAACGCCTTTTTGGATCACTATTGTCATTTTGGGACCAAACCTCGATCTTGTGCTGGTTTTCATTTTAGATGATTTTAGATAAAAGATCTATTTCCTTAAGATAATTTTAGATCATTTTTCTATCACAATGAGGATTTATAATCGGTATCTAGAGAGCCGATAAATATGTTTGCATATTTTATTAGATTGATGCAAAAGGTTCTCGGAATTTTTGCCAAATATTCCATTCGTATAAATACAAAATATCATGATTCAGTCATCAAAGTATTTTTCCCTGGTTTTCTCTCACCTTGAACATCCTTCCAGCTTCGTTCATGGGCATCCACTGGGGTCTTTCACATGGGGGAATTCTCACCTAAGGCGAGAGGGTTTGAAAGTTGGAACCTTAGAGTCAATGAAAGATAACGGTGCTGTACAATTGTTTCATGCAACCCCAACTCAATGTACCATTATAAAGAGCTGCTTTATTCTTCCCTGGTAATAGGGTTACAGCTAAGGTATATTCCGAATATATCATTTTGACCCTTCCCAATTACCTGAAAACATATCTTTTTGCCCAACTCTGGAAACTCTGTTCGCCAATTGTCTATTTTACGATGTAAGAACGATTCCAGTTTCAATCAAGTGAATACTTCGAAATAATTCTCAATATCTTAACGCTGTTAAGATTGATTGTCAAAACAGTATGTGATATGAAGCAAAATAAGTGATTGTTCAAAGCGAAAAGAAATGGACCTGTTGTTTTTTTTGGGGAGGAGGATCTTCATTTATTATCGATTGTTTAACGATATTTAGTAAGCTTGGCTTTGTACAGAAGAACACGGAAATATAGGTTATCCAGTGAGGATAGAACTTGCTATTGTAATAATGACCTATGAAAAACAATCATCAGGAGTTTCTGGAACAGTCATCAAGAGTTTCTGCAGTTTTCAAGTCGGTCTGTATATTTGACTATCTACCTAGTTGGATATGCATGTATCACGCTAACAGACCCCACCAAAGGAGCTACATGACTGAAACTTCAAACATTTATCCCTTACCATGTCTAGAATTTCTTTTTTAATGGTAGGGGAGTAAAATTTGCAGTGTACGTTTATGCTAAATTGGTCCCTTAGATTGTGTCTGGCAGTATTCACACGTGTTTTTTGTTTTCAATCCAGACTTTTTTTGGATCACTGCTCAACAAAAAGCGAAAAGTGTAATACCACTCAATAATCGCCGCTATTTCTAAACCCTTGATTGATCAACTTTTAAAACTAGGGCTTCTCAAACTACTTCGGTGTCATTCTCCCACAAGTGTTATGGAATTTTCATTCATCCGTGACTAAACTGAACAACCGTAGCAATCAAAGATAGTGAAGGTTCCTCCTTTTTTTCATAGGGGCCTGTGTTTGTGTTTGTTAGTTTGCTTGCTTGTTTACTTGCTCCACCACTCCTGGCCATACGGTTTTTTCTACAGATATGAAAACATCAATACTCCCCTAGACCACTTTTTAAAATGATTTTTTTTCTGAGGAAAAGAAGCCTCATTAGGTTTTTTAGGACCTGTTCTGACGGATTTGTAAATAACATCTAGATTTTCCAGAATGTAGATCTCTCTGGATGTTTTCCTTACTCTATTTTAGATGTTTTCCGGGAGAAACGTCTGTGATGTCAGAAGTAGAATTTATTCTGACCACATTTAGTTTTCGATTTTACATGACTTCAAATTTTAATGCTATGGTTGTTGAATTATTGAAGTGATGATGAATTCTCTTATGTGTTTGATAACTTCCATCTAGCAAAAAAGGAATCTATTAACTCACTTCTCTAGTGCTTGTTCTATTCAAGTATTTGAACATCCTGAAAATATATAAAAGAAACCTGGAGTGACAACACAACTAGCTGGAAAATAATTAGTCTGGGAACTTGCATTTATATTTTCAGAGATTTTTTTTCTGTGTATGCCAAAACGTAAGTATATTTCGATGGTGAAAAATAGATATACCTGAATAAATTAAGCCATTCACCCTTAATTTTTCATTCATTCCCGAAATAATTCCATTAATTTTTGGATGAATCATTCAACAGTTCAAAAAGCACTCGTTGAAACCATTTATTGTCATACCCTTCGTTTACTATATTCTCTATTTCCAGTGTCTGTTCAGTCAGTTTCAGTCAATGTATCATTGGATGAAAATAGACGTAATTTATCAAATATCTATTAGCATAGATTATCAAACGCAAATATTTCCATTTATTCATTTTTCATTCTTTGATTTCCTTCTCTCTTGCTCTTGCTTGCACGCACAAATACATAAGGAGACTGTTTTCTGGCCTAGCGGACGCGATTACATTTTCCTGTTTAGCCAGAACTGATTCCATCTCTCCCTCACCCCATTCTGCATCTCACCCGTGGCTCCTACCTCGCTTCTGCATGATATCAGACCCTCGTGGCTTAGAAGATATTTGTCTTTTCTCCGAATGCAACTGACATGTTATCTTTGGGTTCAATTACTTTTATTACTTCGGGGAACTAATTCTCAGAGAAACTCTATCGCTTTAGCCATTCACCTCTCTGACACTGCCCAGCACCTTCAGCGTCATAGCTTCTGCACTTGCCGCTAACACTGAGTCCACCATCTCTTTGGTTGTTTCTATTCTCAATCGAATAATAATAATACTTATTGTAAAAGTCCAGCCAAAGTTAGGGGTTGAGTTTGTATCCGTCCCCATAAGACAAGAACAAAAGTAATCCTCATCTAATTCAGGGGAGTGAACTCTTCACTTTTCATCTGCCCGTCAAGTTGAACCGTTGTGTAGAATCAACATTTCCCAATCGGGATTTGGAATCGGGGAAAATCTATGTGAAACTTACGTGAGAGCTTTGTTGATTCCAATAAATACATTTATAAAATGAATATCGAAATCACGACCAAGTTATCGATCAGCGGCTCTCGTACCAATTGAGCTAAAACCAAGTTTTGCCTATTTACGAACATTCATGTGACAAATACGGCTTATTTCATTCTAATGAATAAATATATTCACATTAAAAAATATTTCAAAACATTTTTTCACCATATATATAATACAAAAGTTACAGTAATCATTTTCGGTCGGAATAGAAGTCAGAATTGGGTCATAATTCTACAGCAGCCTAACATGTCTTTTTTTTGCTTCCTTATTAACACTCTGTAACTGCCTTATCGCATCAGATACACTGGTTCCCGTTCGATCACCGACATTAGGCAACGTAAAGCGTGGTCAGTTGCAAGATGGGTGGCTGTCAGGTAATACCAGGCGTCGAAAGTAAGTGGGAACCATTGAAAGTGCCCCCCTGTTAACCATCATAAGGAGGAGACCGATCTCTAGACTATTCAATAATGCAACGCAAAGCCCCATCCCATATCCAACGAAACCCTCTGACTGGCCTGCCTGTGAACAACAATAAATTAATAAATCAATCATATTGATCCAAACTACTCGTTATACATTTCATCTTCCCAACTCTCCTAATTATGGCTTTGTCGTGATTTATAATTATTATCATCAACAGTTTTTTTATTGTAATTCGTTGGGCATAAACCTTCCCCAGGATCCGTCATATGTCTCTATTATGGGCGAAACAGAGCCAGTATTTTCCGAATTTGCCTATTTCATCTCTCCATCTTGTACTCTGCCGGCCTCGGTTGTGCATTTGATCTCTGGAGGTCCATGTTGTGGGTCGTGATGTCTAGCGCTTGTTTGACATCCTTGCAACAAGATCAGCCCATTGCCATTTAAGTTTCAAGTGGATTCTATGATGTCTTCGATTCCTGTTTTCTTCCTGAAATACCGAGCTGTCATGTGATCTCTCCATCTGAGGTTGAGCATAATTCTTCCATGTGCACGTTAAATGGTTCTCAATTTGAGGATCTGTATCTTGGTTAGGTCCGATGTTTCAGTATGCATTGGATGTATACTCTTCTTTTTAGGTTTTATGGGATCGTCTTTACGAGCCTCTTTAAGTCTTTTTCCGAGATCGTGGGCGTTGCGTACCAAGTAATTTCTGAATTTGTCTAGTTCGTCACGCTATCTATCGGCTTCAATTTTGCACATGATCCCTGGGGATCACGTTCCGAGTCGTGATGTTCAGTGCTTGTCTGAAATTCTTGAAACAATACCATCCAATTGCCATCTGAGTTTTCTTGATGGTTTCGATGATATCTCAGACTCGTGTCTGATTTCTAATATATTTTTTCCCATGCAGGAAACTTGAGTGTGAATCTCAGAGATTACATCCTTGGTATAATGAGGATTTTTTTAAAAGGTTCTTTCATCGATAATCCCCTTGCAGGGATATCAACCATAAGGTTAATATCCCTGTACCATGTGTTGTACCGTTACCGTTTCTACAATCGTTCTGTCGATCTCAACTGTAGCGGCTGGGTACGATTCTAATTCTGTCAAAATCATTGGGAGGAGAGAAATGATGTCTGACCGTATGATGAGAAATCGGATTTTAGTCTTAATATTGAAGGAACACAACAAAATTTCATGCAAACTTCTTAACTCATAAAAATGCAAATTCATTTATAATGAAGTGGCTGGCCTTATGGATAGAGAATTTTTCATTTTTTAATTACTTATAACTTTAAGAAGAAGCATGAAGATTCCTACTTTTTTTTTTTAGATCTAGATCTCTTCTTTCCAGCCTCGATGTTTTTTAGCACAACATATCTTTCAATCCATTCTCCCTTCTAAAAAAAGAAAATCTCAGCACAAAGTAAGAAGGGTTTCCCCTTTTTCCTTGGAATATACATGTAACGAGGTCCGAAGGATGGGTCAGCCTGAAACGCTGCAATCGCACCTCCAAAGTTGGGAGGACGTGATTTGATTGCCCGATCAAAAGTTGGAACAAACGAATATTATTATAGCTACTACATCCACTAAACATGGACAACTAGAAAAGAGAATATGCAGTAGAGATTATCGTCATCATCATCATCAGTCTTTTAACGTCTGTCGTTGGACATACACTCTCCCAAGGATTCACCACTCTTCTCTATCGAGAGCATCGCAGAACCAATATTTTCTATATATGTCAACTTCATTTCTCCATCTTGTATTCTGCTGGCCTCAGTTTCGCTTGTGATCTCTGGGGATTCATCTCATGACTTGTGAGTGCTAGTCTGCTATTCATTCCGTAATGTATTACAAAATAACGTATGACGAAATGCACCACAGCGACCGACAGGAAGAATTCAGGAGAGGTTCGTCTCACGTTGACTACTCTTACCTACCTACGCACCGGACATTTTTCATTATGGCCAAAGAATTCAGCCATCACTAGCAATCTTCCTCAGTCGTCATAATATCAAATTTGCTCTATGAGACCAAAAGTCTCCTCATATGATGAAATATGTAAATTGAATTATATATATACATATATATGATTATAAATTGCGTTATATCACACAGACGCTGGAAATGCAAAAAGGCCCAAATAACTGTTTCAAATCCCAATTTTCATTTTGCTTATTCACGGTCTATATCTGCACTATTTAATCCTTTCAACACAGACAATTGTATTATTGAGAAATAAATACAGCATCCGACAGAATGGTTATGAATCGAGTTATATCATAATTAAATTATTTTCAAAATGATCTTCCGTTACTAAACGGCGAATATATCATTTGGCGTAGACAACATGAATGTAATAA
>OY735216.1:52592976-52657976 GCA_963457665.1 Thysanoteuthis rhombus | reverse complement strand
AGTGCGTTTTGGTTTGAAATTAACAAAATACAGTGAGCACATTCATTTAGATAAAACATATTGAATTTCAAAATTTCAACTACATTACTTTTTTGTAAATTTTTTTTCAATGAATTAGTAATATGGATATGAATTATATATATATATATATACATATATATATATATATATATATATATATATATATATATATATATATATATATATATATATGTATATATATATATATATATATATATATGTGTATATATATATATATATATATATATGAATGTATGTATGTATGTAAATATACATCAGTAGCAGGAGCCTTTAGCAGTCACGTTGTTGGACACAGACCTTCCCCAAGATTTGCCAGACCTCTCTATCAAAAGTGACACAGAGCCAATACTTTTTTTAATTTAATTAGATTGCCACGCCATATTATATTTTGTGGGCCCGTTTTCACTTGTAATCTCTTGGGGTCCACGTTATGTGTCGTGATGTTCAGTGGTCGTCTGTTAGTCTCGCAACATGCACTGTGAACTTTCGTTGTAAGCACACTTGTTCTAACTTTTTTTGGTGACATACGTGTTTTATCTGGTATTATGTATTCATTGTATATTTTACGCTTTCAATACGTCTCTAATAATACCAAATGCTTTTGAGCCGTACATTATACGTTATTGTTTTTCGCTGTCTTAAGCTTTTACTAATTTCGACGCAGGTAAAACGTATTCATGATCCTCATCTAGGGCCTCATACTGTGTTTGATAGTATTTTGGGGACTTTGTCGTTTAACATTACTTTTGTCTTGATTGTGTCCACCTTTAATCTAACTCTTTGATTTTTCCTTGTTTAGATTCGTCAAAACGTTTTTGATTCTTCTAATGCCTCTTCCATTATGGAAATATCGGCAAATCCCAAGTAGTTTAAAACTTAACCAAGACACAGCCCTGCAGACTGAGAACCATGCAACGCAGGCACAAAATAAATCATGCTCAACCCCTGATGGAGAGATCATAAGACAACACAGTATTTCAGGGAGAAAATAAAAGTCCGAGACATTAAAAAAATCTACCTGAAAACTCAATGGGCTGGTCATGTTTCAAGAATGGCAGACAAGCGCTGGACAGCTCAAATCACAATGTGGATCTCTACGGATCATATACGAAACCAAAGCCGGCAGAATACAAGATGGAGAGACGAACTAGACAAATTCAGAAAGTACAGACCTTGTGATGCTCACGATAAAGAGGTGTGGCGAATCCCTGGGGAAGGTTTATGTTCAACAACGGCCGATAAAAGACTGATGATGATGATGATGATGATGATGATGATGATGATGATGATGATGATGATGATGATGATGATGATGATGATGATGATTACCCTCCTTTCCCAGTCAGTTTTTCAAGATATAGTTTTCAAGGTCACTGGGAAATTAAATTTTTCTTTTTACTCAAGTACAATTTTCTATTACAGTAAATACTTCTGTATGGTTGAATTGTTATATTTCTCAATAACAACAATATATTAATAACATCTGAACCGAATAACAAGAGGACAAACTTTCCCAATCGTATTGTATTAACTATTCCTACTGCCTTGGTAGGTTGATACACCTTTCCCAAATATTTATATGGTAATATAATAAATTAAACCGATTTTTTAAACTTAAGAGACTCACATAACGGAATCTCTTCTCAATTGTAACTTTTGGGCCATTTTTTGATTTCAATGAATTAATTTTAGAGAAAGTTTCACTCACCCTAGTCAAAAATGTACCAACTAGCCCTGATGTGCCCTATTTTCCAGTTATTCTTTGTCTCACAAATGGTAATTTTGTCATTTACATCCTTTAGTGTGAGCATCTGTTGTTTGCCGGTATGATGTGCAGCTCAGTTGTTCTTGAAGCCCCCCCCTTTATGGATTGCATTTAATATCCACTCCACGCTTTCCTCCATTTCTTTTTCGTCTTATTCTCTCACTAGCTAACTCACATAAATATAGTTTAGCACTCCAAACGTACTTACTCCTTTTTCCTCGAATCATCTCCTCGATGTGATGTTTTCATCGATACCCTCAATAACAATATCGAATTTGCGCTGATCGATTCGAAAATTAATTACCCATTCTTTACTTATTAACTCACATACATCAACTTAATCTTCTCTGTTTAATAATACAGTGAGACCTATCAACAAATGTCCGTCAACACTCAACATACTACACATGACACCGCTTCAATTAAGCTTTTTCCATCCACAATATGTGGTTACCTGACATCAATCATTTTCAGTTTGTCTCCAACTGTTTCTTTTTGAACTTGAGACCACTCTTCAATTTCACATATACAGTAGATGATAATTCATACACTTTATGGAGACTAGCCTTCCGAAACACGTGAAATTTATATACATATCATGATCTAACCTTAACTTCTACTTGCTACCAAATATACACAACCTAGCCGATGATTTGAAGCTTGTACATGATTTATATGTTTTATTTTTATTAACAAAACCAACCCACAGCAAGATATGGACTGTATATAACAGATTCTTTGTTTTTCTGTCAATTTTTCTATACAAGCCATTATCAATCGGCAAAACGTCCAAGTAAACCAACAAAATCGTATCTGTACATGACATTGTCATCTAAATTATCTTCTTACCCTCAAATGTATATATATTTCAGAAAAAATAAGGGAAAGACCTACTTGTTATTTGATGATATAAGATGTTTTATGAAAAATACAAATGTATAGTTTCTGACATGCTGAGCTATAATTTGTATCTATAGCGTTTGCCAAGTAGTCTCCCTTAAATTTTTATTCCTTTTTCATGAATCCGTGAAAAATATGGACCCTTGCTGATTGAACCGGAAAAAGAAAATGCAAAGGAACATGATATTTCCGATTTTTTCAAAAGTACGGTTCATTGAAAAATTATTTAAATAACTCTGTAACTTTTTTACCACATTCGCAAAATAATATACATATATATATATATATATATATATATATATATATATATATATATATATATTGATAAATGTTGATTCGCAGATGCAGGCATTCATTCAGAAGTACATTGAATTGGAGGGAATGCAGTGGAATTTTTGTACCTCAAAAATATTTCCTAAGACTTACTCGGAAGAGACTGCTATTTGCCATTTTTCATAGTTCTTAAAACGGGGAAGGAAGAACTTTGTGTAGGCGGTGCCAATGTCGTTTAAGGAAATACATGGTTCTGTCGTTTATTGAGGAAGTTGGCTGCCTTTGGGGGACGGGTATAATTTCGTGCTTTACAGTTATTGCCCCGAAGACATGTGCAATGAACTCAACAAGATGGAAGCTCTAGGTCAAAGCGACCAGTGCGCATGCGTGAGAACACTTTGGCTCTATGGAATATTTTAATACGTATTCCCTTGTAGCTGGCTATAAAAATCAGAAATTGCTAAATTCAAATAATAATAATAATAATAATAATAATAATAATAATAATAATAATAATAAGAAGAAGAAGAAGAAGAAGAAGAAGAAGAAGAAGAAGAAGAAGAAACAAACAGAAATGAAATGGTTTTGATTTTTTTGATAAGATACAATGAATATTACAAAACAAAAGTGATTTATTATGTTGATTGTTTTGCATTCATAAAAAATCAAAAACAATCTTGTTTTTCTTCCTCTTTTAAAATATTAACGAGCAACGCGTTATCGATCATTTGTCAATAATAATAATAATAATAATAATAATAATAATAATAATAATAATAATAATAATAATGCCAAAGATACTGAAAACAAGGTAGAGGGAAATAGGGATAAAGGGAAGGATTGAGACCTCAGCACTGCTAGGGAACCGCACAAATACTGAGGAAAGTGCTAGAAATATAATATCCACGACCCCAGCTGTTAGCAGTGACCTAACAGAGGAGGAGAGAACAACTTAGGTGGTGTATGTGGTACGAACCACAAAACTGCTGTTATTGAGGTGAAGGAGAGATTAGATGAGATGAGAACGGGGGCAGAGGAATCTTACTGTCACTCAGTATTCAACAATAACCATTGGGCGACCGGTGTGTAACTGTAAACCACAGTACTGCTGTGGACTATGAAAGGAGGGCTGGGGACCTAAAGAGATTTACTGTCTCTGAATCTCATGCAGTAACCTCCTGGCAAAAGATGTGGAACGTGAAAGTCTGGGTAGTGCCAGTAATAGTGGGTGCATTGGAGCTGTCCCAAAGACACTTGGGGCGAGACTGAGCTGCTTGGGATAAAAGGAAGGATGGAGACTGTACAGACAACAGTACTACTAGGAACCGCACGGATACTGAGGAAAGTGCTAGAAATATGAGGACTGCAACAATAAATGTTAGCAGTGACCTAACAGAGGAAGGAAAATGAAAGCGGAGATGTGAACCACAATGCTGGCATGGTAGGTTAGGGAGAGAAGAAATGTTGGCTGAAGACTTGAGGAGACTTATTGTCACTCAGTCTTCAGCAATGACCACCTGGCAACTGGTGTGAAATTGTAAACCACAGTAATGAGAATGAGGAGAGGGGCCTGGAGACTTGAGTAGACTTGCTGTCACTCAACCCCAAGCGGTAACCACCAGGCAACTGGTGTGATAATGCAAATAAATGAATAAATAAATACATAAATTAATTAATTAATAAATGATAATAACAACAACAACAACAACAACAACAATAATAATAATAATAATAATAATAATAGTAGACGTTGCTGTACCTGCAGACCATAGAGTAAAAAAGAAGGAGGGTGAAAAAAAAGAAAAATACCAGGACCTAGCAAGGGAGTTAAAGAAAATGTGGAACATGAAAACCAGGGTAGTACCGGTCATAGTGGGAGCACTAGGAACTGTCCCCAAAACGCTGAGGGAGAGACTAGAGGAGATCGGGATTAGGGGGAGGATAGAGACCGTACAGACCACAGCACTGCTGGGCACTGCACGGATACTGAGGAAGGTGCTAGAGATATAAGGACTGCAACGAATCGTAGCTCTGTCATGATATGCGAAAGAGAGAGGAGATGTTAGCTGAAGACCTGAGGAGACTTATTGTCACTCAGCCTTCAGCGATAACCACTGGGCAACCGGTGTGAAACTGTAAATCGCAGAATTACTGCGACCTATGAGTACTAGGAAAGGAGGGCTGGAGACTTGAGGAGACTTGCTGTCACTCAAACTCCAGCGGTTACCACCAGGCAACTGGTGTGAGATTCCATAATAATAATAATAATAATAATAATAATAATAATAATAATAATAATAATTATTATTATTATTATTATTATTATTATAAAAAAAAGATCAAATAAGGAAAAATGTCAAACTTCACCAACTCTATCCCAGGCAACATTAAAATCTATCTTGCCCAGAAGATTGACCTATTCCGAACAGCCCATCTACTATGCATACTACTGTGAATAAAGTGACAGATGAAATATAGTGCCTCAGGATCATAATATGCAGCCAGCATTAAAGGGTTTGAAACGAAACTGTGAGGAATGCAAAAAGCAATGTTAATTAATGATAACATATATATATATATATATATATATATATATATATATATATATATATATATATATATATATAATATTTCCGAATTCAAAATCGAAAACACACTCTTTTTAACTTTCTCTAAAACAGAAAATATGTTCACCAACAAATGGAGAAGCCATAAATTTGTAAATGCCCATTGCACTACGAATGAAAGATCATATCTCTACAGTTTTCTCACTCGTATACGAATTTTTTTAAAAATATATTTTACATAACTTTGAGAAGGGAAAGAACTGGGGAATACGTCGTGTACTAAATAGGATCACTTAGTTATGAGAATGGTGGTCAATGATATCAATTGTGTATCTTGCTTTGCTGAAATTAACCAATCAGAATGGTATGATAAAAACCATTTCGGTGTTTATAAATTGTGTAGCATTATGGCTGAGTCGTTCTGGTCAGGGAAATGCCAAGTTTATGTCTTTTACGAGAGAAGTGTCATTTTAGCTGAAAAAATTTCAGAGGATAACTTCAAGAGGTCTAGCTACTGCTGATCGAAGGAGTATAGATGAAAGTTTTGTGAATTGCTTATATAACCATTTCCCACACCCTTACTGGAACAACAATGCGAAAACAACAAGTTGAAAAATAACCAACATCTGTTTGTTCTCTGTGTCATCAAAGAAAACCCTTATTCCAAAACGTGGAACAGTACTGGGAGGAAAATAGTTGCTGGTGGGCAGCAGAAAAGTTGGCCTGTCTCTTCATGTGTGCAAAAACGTGAGTGTGTGTGCATGTATGCGTGTGGCCACTACAACGACGAATTCCAGATGCCTGGAATCACACTCATTCCAGAGTAGATGTATTATTATATATGTCAGTGACCGCTCAAAAAGGAGGCCCACCTCACTCATTCTCCTTCTTTCTCTATATCTCTGTCACTCCCCTTCCCTCTGGCCAACTGCCTGTCCGTCTGTGTCTCGCTGCTGGCCTGCTGTTCAGATAAGTATTGGGTTCCTTTACCTATCCTCTCGTCCGTGTTAATTAGCCTCACGCTTTTCATATGCTACGTCGATAATATAGTCTCAAGTGTATTCTTGAATCTTCCCAGAGACACACGCACAAAAACACAGTTCCAATGTTCGTTTGTTTTTTTAAACTGATGGAATAGCTCTTTCCTTCAAAGGACCTTGAATGTATAAATAGTCTCAAGTTTATTCTTGAGTCATTCCAAGGACACACGCACAAAAACACAGTTCCAATACTTTTTAGACTGATGGAATGAGTCTTTTCTCTGAAGAACATGTACTTCAGCATGCTCAGCATTGTTTAACGAAGTGATCCCTTCGGGATAAAAGATCAATAAGTGAATTAATAAGTTGTAAGAATATTAATCAACAATAATATACACGAAGAAAAAATAGTTATTGATTTTAAGGAGGCGAAAGCTAATTGACAGAGAAGAATCCGATACATTTTACCTGTCTATATTGAATTGGTCAAGTATGGAAGTAGGAACTGAAAGAAAAGGATTTATTTGCAATTAATTAAATGATCTTGATATTGTTAAATTAGAAAGCGTCGTGTAAATGAAAAAAATACCATGCTCTGTGTATACAATGGAATGCTAGATCACGCTATCTGGATCAGCCAGGGACTCAGATTTCAAAATAAAGATTTTTGTTTAGTCAAATTGTCAGCGAAAGTCGGTGAAGTTAAACAAAAGGAGTGTTTTTTTTTTCAGCTACAACTGAAATGGCAAAGAATATTTAAGTTACGATCGAGATATAAATAATTTCACATTAGAATGTAAGTTTTGATAGTGTCAAAATCGTAAGCAAAGGTTTAAATTTCTGAGAGTTCAGATCGGAAAAATATTTGGCAAGGAATTTAACGATTAAGAAACATATCAGCTGATAAAGCTAAATTTTGCTGGCGCAATCAGAATATCAGGTGATTCATAATTAGTGGTTGGGGATCGGAATGAAAAGGAGATCATTCAAGGCTGCCAAATAAGTTACCTTGGCATGGCCAGCCCCCCCTCTCTGTTAGGGATGGGTGAGTTGGTCCATGAAGAAATCGGAGAGACGTTGAACCCTGATGCGACAATGAAAACCCAAGCAGCAGAACTCAGTATATTACCCGCAACAGCTTATGACACGAAGTGTAGAAACTAAAACTCGGGGAGCCACGGCTGCCTCGATTGAGAATCCAAGTAGCAGTAGAGAAAAGAAGAAAAGAAAGAGACGAAGGAAGACAGAATCATCAAAGTGGAAGAAATACTAAAGAAGTTTTAACCCACAGAACTACCGAGTAATTTGATTGACAGATTTAGAAAACGGATCTCACGTTCTTAAAGTGAAATTCCCAAAGTACTACAGAGTTATGAATAAAAACATATAAAAAAAAAAAAATATATATATAAAAATACTAGCTGTCTTAGTTTTTCTTTTTTATCAATGAAATTGAATTTTACACCAGTCGTTGTCAACAAAAGCCAGAGTACAAATAAAAAGTAGAAATGAGACCAGTCCTTCCACAAGTTTTCAGTTACGTCTCTCGACGAAACCGAAGCATGCAAAGTACCAACGTTTTCATGAGACGTACAACAAGGGCTACAACTGAAAACCTAGTGCCTAATCTCACACGTTCGGTATCCGATATGTTGGGATGAAGAATTGAACGAATACGTCCGAACTGTACGTCCATCTCCATTATGGAACTCTTGTTTGACTGGAGTGATTCAAACCAGTACAGTTGAGGAGACGTGGTTGGTTCAAGACACGTAGAAAGGGATCGAAAAATGTCTGCAACAATCTGCACTCAAATCCCAATAACCCCCCTAAGGAAGAGCAGGTATGCTTCTCTTCATCTCTTCAAATACGAAAAGGGGCAGTGTGGTAGGGCGAAGACAATGGTCTTCTACGTGTCCTTGTTTGGGGGAAGGAAGCTTATGTCCCTTCGACGAAGTGATAGCTTTAATGCAACTTGAAATGACCTCTTTTTTTCAGGTGATTTGAAAAAAAAACATAACAATTCATTTACCGATTGAATATTAAAAGCATCATCATCATCATCATCATCACCATCATCATCATCATCATCATCATCATCTTTTAGCGTCCGTCACTGGATATAGATATTCTGCAAGATTTGCAAGACCTTTCCATTGTAGGCGTCGCGGAGCCAGAATCATCTGAACTTGTTTAGTTCGTTAGGCCATCTTATTCCCTGACAGCTACGGTTTCGCATATGATCTCTTGGGATCCACATTTTAAGTTGTATTGTCCAACAGTTGTCTAACATTCTTGCTACATGACCAGCTCATTGCCATTTTAGTTTCTCAATGGATTTTATGATATCTCTGATTTTCTGTTTTTCCCCTTATATACTTTGCTGTCTTGTAATCTCCCCATGTGACCTTGAATATGATTCTCCCATGTGCAAGTTGAATGGTTCTGAGTTTGAGGGGCAATCTTTTACTCAAGTTCCATGTTTCGGCTTCATTGATGACTATTGTAAGAATGCATTGGTTGTATACCCTTCTTTTCTGGACTAATGGGGTTTTTCTTGTCTTTGAAGGTCGAACTTACTCTATCAAGATTGCGCCAATCTATACTGCTTATACGCTTGATCTTTTCTTCTTTTGAAGATTCAATGGGGTCCTTGGTCGATGTTGTGATCTTCTCTCTCATTGCTTAACTTTGCTTAGCTTTGGAAATATAAGCCTGTTCAAAAGTTGCAATAGTTGAACATTCATTGTTCGAAGTCAGTTTGCAAACAGGTGAAAAAAAAAAGGATTTTAAGATGCCTTTACACATCTCTATATCTTGGTTAGTGGATTTCCTGACGGCCTTAATGGGAAGTGAGCGCTAACTGTCTGAGAGTTTGAACTCTGTTCGCCTGATCCCATTGTCACTTGCACCACTCGGGATGTTGCAACTTCGCAAGTCTGTAGAGAATCTTATAGGCCTAGCATTCAACAAGTGATCTGTGCTACGTGGAATTATACGGCAAGCGGTATTGTCGATAAATGATGGTCGTGCTGGCCGTCGAGAGAAAAAATAAAAACCGTGTATTATCTCTTCTGTTAATTCCTTGCGTTGACTAAAACGTTACTCTTAAAAATATACAAAATAAAGAACCTGTCAAATCATATACTTTTTAGACACAAGGGACAGGACAAGTGACAGCTGTTAAATTGAGTTTGTTCACTTTATAACCGACACGGAAAGAGAAAGCAGAAAAAAGTTGTCATTTTCCTGTCGTATAATTTAGGAAGGACCAGAGAATCATGGAAGCTATTGCAAATCATTAAATGTATTATCTAATTTTATATATATATATATATATATATATATATATATATATATATATATATATATATATATATAATACTATATTTACAAGTTGATGATCACATTGAGAAAATTGTTGTCTGACTCTTACAGAATCTTACCTCTCTCTCTTTCTCTCTCTCTCTCTCTCTCTCTCTCTCTATATATATATATATATATATATATATATATATATATATATATAGTCAAAGTCTCTGCGATGCAAAATAATAACAGGATATAATGTCTCATTGGTGTGCATAAGTACCCTCCACAGACATGGCTCGATTCAATATATATATATATATATATATACATATATATATATATATATATATATATATATATAGAGAGAGAGAGAGAGAGAGAGAGAGAGAGAGAGAGAGAGAGTGAGAGAAAGTGTGTGTGTGTGTGTGTGTTGTGGTAGCTTGATGATGTGGAAAGCAAAAGGACGAATAAATTTGAACATTTCAAATTCTCTATTATATGAAATTGTTTACGTTTCGCCCCAGAATAGCAGGCTTCTTCAAAGCATCGTAGTGAGAAGAATAGGAAACTACATGAAAATTCCTATTTGATAGTTGGAGTAAAGAAAACTCCGTGTAGGGGTGTTGATAAAGAAGTGGTTCCTTTCTATCAAAGCTTACAAAGTAATGGGTCAAGTGGAGTTTGAATTTCATGAAAAGTGTATTTGTTTTTATTGATAAGGCTGTTAGGGTGTATCTATGAAAGTTCTGGGAGAAAGAAAACGTGAGTGTTGGGTTCAAGTGGTTGGAGCTTGTTTAGCTTTTTAGGAAAAACCATGAAGATGGTAGGATGTTAAACGGATCTAAAAGAAATTGTGTATGAGAGGGAAAAGTATCAATTTCTTTTGGTTCCCCATCAATTCGTTTTCTGAGACATCTGACCGTCTTCCTAATGTAGATCGAGCTTCAGTTTTGGCAAGGTATCTCATAGATGCCAGCGTGGGAGAGGGGTTTATGTTATTTATAGTAGAGGATATTTTATATACGATATAGATGCCTGAATCTTTTATTTTTGCTGAGCTGTGTACTCAAAGACCTAGTGTGTAGTACGCTTTGTCTTTCTGTATATTTGTTTTTGTTATCTACGTTTGTCCAGTGCATGAGGGCCCTAAGATAAAAACGTACAAGTATGATTAGTCTTGATTTGGGTAGTGTGATACAAGTAACAGTTGATGTCATCGTCCTTGTTCGTGGCTTTGCAGAACACACTGCATTGTAGGACGTTGGTGGTTCTGCGCAGTAACACGGCGTGGATAGTCAGGTGATGCAGGATTCACATTCATATCTGATAGTTATAGATGGTTCTATAGCCTTTAGTTGTGTAAATAAGTTCAATGATTTTAGGGGTTGAGGGTATGTTAATAGAGAATCATAATTGTGCCAGAAAAGTGACTACTTTTGGAAGGACACTATTCGAAGAATTACAAAAATAGACAGACCAGCAACCCTGGGAGGCAAACCAATAAGTAAGCCAAACATTTGTTTATAAACCTTTTGGCTGAATTCAAAGAAACACTGGTTTGTGATAAGTGTGCATAATTTAATATCAAGTTTCATGCCAGAGAGATGATCTTCTGAAACCTGGATTTGGAGAATTGACGAATCAAAATAAACAGCAATTATTTGAGCATACTCAGATTTCAGACAACATCGTCTTTTTCATAGAGAACCTACACGACCTCCATCTTATGCTAGATAAACTGAATGAAGAAAGCAGAAAGTCGGCCTACACATGAACTTCACTAGAACGAAGATCATGTGCAACAACCACATCGAGAATAAGAACATAACTGTCAAAATCGAAGATGCAAAACCGGGAAAAGTTGACCACTATATCTACCAAGGACAACGAATCTCTATGAAGCCCATAAAAAAGAAAGCAAGCGAAAAATCACTCTAGGATGACAAGCCTTCGGTAGAGCAAGCTTAATCTTCAGAAACAAGAAGAAGAATCCGAAAAATAAAAGCATACTATCAATGCATCCTCCCAATGGTCACCTATAGAGTTAAAACATGAAACCTAACCAAAAGACGGACTTGCAAACTGAAAAGCATGCAACGCGTTTATGAGAATCGTGCTCAACCTCACATGGAAAGATCACAAGACAGCACGGCACACCAGAGAGAAAGCAGGAGTCGAAGACATCATAGAATCTACTACAAAAAACTTCAATGGCTATGGGCCGGTCATGTCGCAAGAATGGCAGACAACCGATGGACATCACGACTCACAACATGAATCCTGAGAGATCACAGGCGAAATCGTATCCGGCAAAATACAAGATGGAGAGACAGACCAACGTGAAAAATTCATAAAATAGTGGCTCCGTGACGTGCACGATAGAGAGATGAGGCGAATCCGGGGTTTGGTTGATGATGATGATGATGATGATGATGATGATGATATTTTTATTGATGAATTTTCGACTTGGATAATCGTATATAATGAGGTGAATATCACTGATTATTTCTCATATTTATGTCTTTGATTTTGTTTAATAGGCTTCCTGAATTTTCAAGGCGTGAGGGGCTAACTGTTCCCAGTGGGAGGGGGGGTTAAAACTTTGTTTCTAGGGCTCTAGTTACCGGAACAGGGGTGCTACACATTCCTAAAACGATTGGTCCCATAGAGATGTTAGATTTATGAGTCTTCGATGGATCGTATAGTCTTTGTAATCAAGGATGGTATTCTATAAGCTTAGCCAATGTCTCGTTATTTTAGTTTTTGTGAGTATTTGTTCGTTTGTTTTTTATTCATGTCGATTATCTCAGAGATGATGTAAGTGATCAGCAAGGATGTGATTTTGTCATTTTAATTCTCAGTATCCATTAAGACTATTACATCTTCCATTGTCTGAGGATATGATGTGTATTTTGTTTTCGCTTGCTAATCTTTTTAGGAAGGCGATGTATATGAGTGATACTGTGTACTCGTTGTTATCAGTATTTGCAGAGGCTGCCATGATGCCAAGTAAGAAGCCACTATCAAATTCCATATCGATGTGTCTGTAGTTGCTGATTTATGTTCCAGTGATGTTATTGTTTCAGATGCCAGGTGTGAATTTAATGGCCTAAGTTAAGGACTTCTTGTTCCGTGACGGTAGTTTTGTATTTGATATGCTATGAACCAAATCGCAGCGACCAATATCTTTCCGATTTTTTTGAGGTACGCAGGGACTTGAGTTTGACACCAGTTCTTACTGATTTTGTTTGTTTTGATTCATGTACCGAAGTTAGTAAGTGATCTTAAATGTGTTCAAATTGAATATGTGATCAGTTGATTTCAGGAATTGGCAAGTCCTCTCGGAAGTGACCTATTTCTCTGATGCAGTTTATCAGGAAATATTTCTTTCATGTTTTCGTGCGATAGAACAGCAGTTTGCAGTTTATTATATTTCAGCTTCAGCAGTAAGCTTTCTTGAATGTCTAAAAAAAATGGAGATCGAACAGAATATTGTGTAAGAATGTGGAAAGGAAAAATATTTACAACTAATTTATAGATCTCAAATTCTTCATTCTCTCTCTCTCTCTCTCTATATATATATATATATATATGTATATATATTTCTATATATATATATATATATATATATATATATATATATATATATATATATATATATATATATGTATTATGTATGTATGTATATTCTAGCTCTAAACACTAAACATTGAAAACTTCTTTAAATTTTATTTTGTGTCACTTCAGACATCCATTTCCGAATATATGCCACTGCAATTTACGTAATTTTCTTCAGTGTTTTCCCTCTTTCACATATACATTGTTATTATGGTACAATGTATGCATTTTTTTCTTGTTGAGATCGTCAGTTGTTTACTAAATAACCAGTTCGGGAACCTTTAAAGCAAAACATATTTATTAACGAAGCATTCAAGCAGTGTTGATCGAACACCATCTCTCTTTCAGCTATGTTTCACTATACAATTCATGTCATACATGTATTTTGTCATTTTATATTCGGTACTATCATGTGTATTGTACATTGATATCATTTTATATTACACAATATATATATATATATATATATATATATATATATATATATATATATATTGTCATTTTATATAGGGTACTGTCATGTATATTGTACATTGATATTATTTTATATTACACAATATATATATATATATATATATTATTTCTAGAAAAATAGTTCTTATATTGAAGCGTTTGAACTAACTGAACACACACACACACACACACACACACACACATACGTCACCAGGAACTACTCTTCAGGGTTTAGTTGAAGTTGCACGTTGTGATGTCCAACGGCACCTTCGTTGTCTTTACTTTGCTAATGGCTCTTTGTATACCTGGGAAACCTGTTTATTCCCCTCTTCCGTGTGATGTTTAGCATGATTTATTTCCCTATGCACGTTGCATGGTCCTTGGTTTGTGAGCCAATTTCTTTGTCTTAGTAGTTATTATTCATATAGTGATTCATTCTATTCCATCTGTGCTGTTTCGTATATTGGTTGACCAATGTCTATAAACATGCAGTGTAATAATCTTGAGTTATTTGAGATTCTCTGGATGACGCATCGTATCTTGATTTCTGGCTTGTCCACCCTTCATCTTATTTTAGTTGCTCCCCATTGCCACAATCATGTTATTCTATTTTCTGATCCCTACGGCTAGAGATGCACAGAGATGGATTGTAATTGACATTATTATTTTATCTTAAGTTGTTCGAGGTTCCAATGTGAAGCATTATCACTAATAATTCAGGACTTTTTTTATAAATAGTTTTCAGAGACTGACAACCTTTCAACGTGCTCAGAAGACAATGATGCTCATCCTCACATGAAGAGATAAGAGGAGAGCACAGTATATAGAGGCGTAATAAGGGTAAGAGATATCACACAATCCACACATGTATGCACACAGAGTAGACTCTTGCTTTAACCCCTTCTACTCTACCTGCTTGTGTTAGCTTGACAGAAGCCAACCAACTAACAAATAGTTGAAAATGTGATACAAGCTGCTATCTGATGAGATAAGTAGGGTTTTTTTTCATGTCAAATAGGCTCCTAAAGATAGAGGATAGAGGTTTAAACCTGACCAGAAGTTTCATTCATTTCTAAACCATGCTGCTTACTTAGTAGTCATAGAATTAACAATAACCTGAGTGCTGCAACAGAACTTGAAATGAAAGAAAAACCAGTCATAAATCAATAGAAACAAACATTATTTTAGATATTTCAATAAATGATTGATGTTGTGGTATTAAAACGCTTTTGCCTGCCAATTAGTATTTTAGTTAATTACTCTGAAAATACATTTGTTAGTCATGTATTGAGCTTGAGTCAGAAAACGAATGTGAAAAATAAAATGTTTGGAATTTTTCTGTAGCCATCGTTCTTTTCATCACTATTCATAACAAGTTCAATTAACTTTTCATTTAATGATGTTTTCTTCCTCAATCTTAATTTACTCCTACTGGGAAAAATGTTACCGATTGAGACAAGGAAAAACCTGCCTTCTATGGACATTCATAATTCTGAAGTCGTAAATTGGTTATATATATATATATATATATATATATATATATATATATATATATATATATATATATATATGTGTGTGTGTGTGTGTGTGTTTGTATGTTTCATTGTATGACTACTCTTCAGTGTGGTCATAGACTATCCAGTACCACTTCCAGTACGAACAGGTTGGGTCAATGGATTGAAGTGTACTATCTGTTCCACAGCATAGACCGAGGCGTCGGTACTGACACTTGCCTGCCGAATGGGCCGGAGCAATGCGTTAGCCAATGAGGTTATACTGAGGCTGCGCATTGCTACACACATAGGGAGCCTGTAAACCCGTCTTTGGGTTCTCCCAGTATCACTCAGCCCAGCTGCATCACGCCCATGATAGAACATTTTTGCGAATCCTGGCGAAGGTTTGTTCAACGATGGACGTTAAAAGACTGATGATGAGGTCAGGATTCAACTAATTTTTTTGATATATGTTTCATTCGAGGCCAACGTGACCTCTATAAGGGAACGAATCACGCTTTAGATGCTCCATTCCTGCCTCAGAGGCTTAGTCATAGTTTTATTAGGAGGAAAAAAATTGGAGACAAAGGATATTTGTAAAAGTTTCAATGTTTCTTCCCATGCTCGCTTCCTCCTCTCTCTCTCTCTCTCTCTCTCTCTCTCTCTCTCTCTCTCTCTCTCTCTCTCTCTCTTACTGTTTTAGTTTATCTCTTTTCAACTCCATCACCCTGTGCTTTCAAATGCTCTGAACCTTAGCTCCCGGGTGATAAAGATTTAAGTGATAAAAAAGAGTTACCTTCATTGACTACTGATTCGTTTCTGCCTGATTCTTTTCATTTTAAAAATTGGTTTCCAGCGTAAGTCATCACATTAGCTTCAAGTTCATAGTTGAATAATTATCATCCTCATCATTTTCATCATTGTACGTTGTTGGTCATAGATGCCAAAATTCGCCAATTAGGCGTCATGGAGACAGTACTTTCTGACAATCCGCCGTGTTATCTCATGAGGTTTCTTTTGCGATCTCCGGGTATCCACGTAGTAAGTTCTGTTGCCCAGCGTTTGCCTGACTTCTTTGCAACGTGACCAGCCCATTGCTATTTTAGTTTCCTCATAAATTCTATGATATCTCTGATTCCTGTTGTCTCCCTATCTATTGTGCTGTCTTGTCATCTCTCTATATTGTAATGTGTATAATCCTCTCATTTGCACGTTGCCTGGTACTAATTTTGAGGATCAGTCTCTTGGTTAAGTTCTATGTTTCAATTGCTCTGGTGAAGATCGGTAGAATGTATTGGTTGTATACCCTTCTTTTTAGAACTAAAGTGATTTTCTCCTTCTTTAAGTTTGAGCTTTCTAGACAAATAGCATGTCTTCTTGGAGTGTTTCTTCGCTTGTGGATTTCATGGAGATTTGTTGTTCAAAGTAGGTGTTATGGTTTACAATCTTGGTTTGTAATTAGATTATGGAATTTTCTTTTGTGTTTGATTATGGAAATGAAATGAAAATATTATCGTTGCAATGCACTCAAAATGGTGATAACTGGGGAAATGCACTGAAAATCAGAAATAGACGACTGCGAGTCTCTCTCTCTCTCTCTCTCTCTCTCTCTATATATATATATATATATATATATATGTATGTATTTATGTATGTATCTATGTATATATATATATATATATATATATATATATATATATATGATGAAAATATTCGTTACACAAATTACACAAATACGTTTATGCTTCTACCATGTATGATCTTCTTTTGGCGAATGATTTGATTTATCCTAGATCCTTATTTTAGATTTTTTTCAGGGGTGGGAGTCTTTTTTTTAGGATAGAAAACTTTCCGCTAATACTATTTATATATCTTTCTTTTTTTCTTTCTTCTCTCCTAGCTTCGAGTTGTTGATCACTTCTCTGTTTTATTTTGTTGGGAGACTTTACTGCCCGGTAGTTATAAATTAGCTAGAAATGCTGCAGACACTTTTTTCATTAGTATGTTGTTAGAACATCAGCTCTTTGTGATATGTTTCCTTTCTGAGAGTATTTTATCCTTATTTCAAGCTGTTTCCCAGTATTGGGGTTCACTTTCACATGGCTTTAGTCGTTGGTTTAATTTTTTTAATCTAAAGTGATATTTTGTTTATGGTGAAGTATCTTTACTATGGAAAATAGAAATAAGCAGTGACCAACAACTAAACGAGGAAAAAAATGTGTAAGTAGAATAAGGAGAAGGTTCTCAGCCCTCTAAAAATAGGACTCCCCCAACAAAAACGTCCTAAAAAAAGATTCAAGATCAATCAAATCAATCGCCCAAAGAAACAAAAAAAGGCAGAAAAATAGTCATCTGCGTAGCAAATCCTTTATTTCATTATATTTTAAGCTCTACTCTAAATCAAATTAATGTTCGATGTTGAATGCATTGAACACTCTATGAGATAAACCTATCAACCGTCATATATTACATTATATTACATCTTTGATGCATATATATATATATATATATATATATATATATATATATATATATATATATGTATATATATGTATATATATATATATATATATATATATATATATATATATATATATATATATATATATATATATATATATATATATATATATAAAAAGTAAGGAAGAGCTACCCTGGTTTGAGATTGTTTTATTTTTAAATACTTGGATATTAAGTAAAAAAGGTTCTGTGTTCATAGTTGTATTTTTCAGCTTATAGAAAGACTTTCTCTTGACTGGTTTCAATGAGATTAAATTTTGACACACTTTGAAGCTTGGTACAACAATAGCTTCCAAAAATGTCTGTACTTTTAAAAACTGCAAGGTTGTATCATAATAGGTTTCAATGCAATCCGCTCCGACTAAAAGCAAAGCATAATTAGATGAATAAATATCAATAAGAAGAACTCATCCTTTATAATTGTTACACGTCGGTAAAACCATATTTGTTATACGTAATTAAACGTAAGAAATTTTGAAAAGAAAGATAGTATGGTCGGGGATCGATGCGTGGGTTGGGTTGAAGACAACTCATTTTTACGGTAAGAGTTGTCTCCCTTTTCAATTTATGTGTGATGATTGCGCAGGTGCGTATGTTTTCCTAAAGAACGCTGGGGAAAAAAAAAAAAAAAACCTTGTTCGTAATTTGAAAAGGTTTTATTTCTCAGAGAAATAATCCTTCAGAGCAATTTGCATCCTTTTTTTTTACCTTTGCATTTAGAGCATGTCTCTGTTGCGTCAATTATCATTTTGTGAATTTGACACACTTTGATGCTTGGTTCAACAATCGGCTCGGCGTCCTTGTGGAAATCAGAAGCATCTTTTATCTTCCAAATAAATTGGAAAGTCCGTGAATTGTGTATTCTCTTGGAGGCACGTTAGGATCGTCATCTTCTTTTTCTTGATAAGCACGTTGCTGCTTCAACTTCATCGGAGTTTCAACGTCCAGATCATTTGAATAAGATTACAGATCATTTCAGTAAGATTCAAGATTATTTTTTTTTAATGTGATTCCAGATTATTTGAATGTGATTCAATGCATTGGCACACATCTAACCATAAAATGAACTCATACTAACTTATAGACTGATTCTTCTGTTTTTATTTGTTTGTTAGCGTTCAAACGGAGGGATCTCATCGGTTGATTTTCCTTCTGATTATGACACTACAATGGAAATTACGTCGCTAAAACCTTAAGACTTCATGTATGATCACACATTAAAACAACATGGTATGTGTTGAGACTTAAAATTAGCATTTTTGATTTATAAAAAAAATGAATTACCTTATGAAATAGCTGAAGGCTCCTTAATGCCGATCTCTGCATAACTAACCCCGTCATTTCGGACAGGTATATTCTAGTTTTATCATGATTCGCCGAAATCTGTCCGTCTATCTTTCTATATGTACTTGTGTATCGGCAAAACTACTAGACATTGTGCATGGGTACCACTAAAGAGTTCTTTGTAAATATATATATATATATTGTAAATATAAAGGAATTATATATTTTTCGTGGTCTTGATCATGAACTTTGGGAAAGGGGTGCAGCTGGTACATAGCATCATGAATGGTAGAGACAAGGGATCCCAGAGCACCAAGGAAGGGGGATTGCAAGTTTCTTTGGTAGAGCAGTGCATTGGAACTTTTGAATTCCAATAAAAGACGTTATACTTATTACCAATGGAATTATATAGTTAGAGTATGACGTTCCAATGGGTAGTAGCTCATGAAAACTGTATCGCAAAAAGACGAGGGTGTTTGTGCACTGCGTATGTGGGTAGCAGAAAACATAGATTTAAATATTTTCCCGTGTCCTTGGACGAAAGTACTTACTGGCTTTGAAATCAAAATATGAAATGATGTGAGCAACTAAGAATAGTGAAGTGAAATACGAAATATGTGGCTTCTCAGGAAAGTATCCAGTCATTTAGATTATCTCAAGAACCATTAGAGTGGCCTTGGAGCAAATTCCCGATCGATCAGAAGGGACTGCACTCAGTCACATGGGGTTACTCGAAGGGCACTGAGATGCCATTGAGTGAGGTTGCATACTGTGTAAGCACAGAATTTTCAGTGAACGGACGAGCCTATTCTTTGCATCTGGAGGAGGATATTGTGTAAAACTTCACATCGACCAGGTATACTAGCCCCGTTAAAAGTTTATATTTGGCACGCTGTAAGTTCTGGAATTTTGTAAAGCAAAATTGGTGTTGCAATACTACGGAAGAGATTATGCAGAATGAGACGAGACCACTATTGGTAATCCCGAAACAGGACTTCAAATTTTGTTTTCAAAAGGAGAAGGAACCCTTCGATCAGTTTATGTGGTCCCAAATAGAGCATTTTGAAATGGACTGGGTAGGCTATTTTTTTTGTTGATATTTAAAGGCAGGATACTTTTCTATAAACGCCTCGTATTTGCTTATCATCACATGGCCAACGTCTGGGACACCAAGTTGGGGGTGATCAATTGAAAAAATTGGAAAACAGACTGATCAATGAATTGGTCGATTCCCCCTTCTGTTGGATAATCATCACTAAAAAAGATTAAATTGACAAAGCAAAATCAAAAACAAATATAAATGCATTTGGGTACAAACTACGAACCAATCTAGCATAAACCTGCATAGCAAACTGACCCCCCCCACTTCATCACATTAAATATGAATTTAGGATAGGAGAAAAGAAAGTTTTCTCTAGACACAATAAAAAGTGAATGTTGAAAATTTCAGCCCTCTAGCTCCATTAGTGTGGCATGTACGCACTATACATACATGCATACATACATACATGCATGCATGCATATATACGTAGTCAGCTGACTGACCAGCCTGACCGACTTGGAAACTGAAAAAACACTTATTTTGACTATTTCCAATAAGAAAGGAACAAACCAAACAGATAAAACATTTTTAAAAAAAGGCAACAGAAAAGAAGGAAGCATAAGAAAGGAGTAAAAAGAATTACTGACAATTTGATTCTGAAAAAGGAAACGAAACTAGGAAGAAAAAGGGTGATTTAGAAGAAAAGGGGGAAATGCCATCAAAGTCAGTAATTGATCAACCTTAGAGTCAAATTTTGAAGCCACGTAAAAGCCATTCAATCGAGTCATAATCATCATCATCATCATCACCATCATCATCATCATCATCATCATCATCATCATCATCATCATCATCATCACCATCATCATCATCATCATCAGTCTTTTAACGTCTGTCGTTGGACATTAGACCTTCCCCAGGATTTGCCACAATTCTCTATCATGGGCGTCGCAGAGCCAGTATGTCTCTGAACTTGTCCAGCTCGTCTATCCATCTAATATTCTGCCGGCTTCGGTCGCGCATCTGATCTCTGGGGATCCACGTCGTGAGTCACGATGTCCATCGGTTGTCTGCCATTCTTGCAACATGGCCTGCTTGATGTACTGTGCTGTCTTGTGATCTGTCCATGTGAAGCCAAGGAATACTTATGGTTAAATCATGTTCAGTTATGACATCACTGGCGTTTCCACAAGAATACATCTAAACTTGAGTAATCAAATATAGGATAATCTATATCATAAAGAATGCAGATGTGATTGATGAACAAGTCAAACGACCCCCAAGTCAAAAAAGCATTTTATACCCTATATTTAAAAAAAAACAACATTTCTATAAGGGGTGTAGGTAGGTGCTGATACCAAATTTCGAGTCTGTAGACAAAACAGCATGGCAAGGAGCGCTGGAACACACGAACAGATGCGCGTGTAGAAGAAGCGCTGAACCCTTGCTACCTTTTGTGGCTACGATTGTTCAATTTTCTTATTCAGTGACAGGAGTATATGTATTGAATTTAAAGTTTTTGCTATGAATAATTAGGTTTGTGTAAGTGACATAGATAGAAAAATACAAATTATTCAGCCCCATCCAAAAGTAAAACTGTTTCTTTTAAAGGAAAAAAATGTTCAAATGTAGCCAAAAAAGGGCCTCAATAGAATAGCGTCCAGATATTTTTGTAGATAAATGGCATGAAAGTCTAGATATTTGTAGATATAATTTGAGGCATTTGTAGATATAAACTGAAAAAAAATGGCATACCTGCTGGGAAAAAAGGGTATTGGGTGACTCCCATTTTTCTTAAGAAATCTCCTGGTGGGATTGAAAGGAAGTTGCAGGCCAAATTTTAGCCTCCTCGGTAGCCTTGAGGGACTCTAATTTTGGTGAGGGTCATCGTTGATGTCATTGTTGTCACAGGAGTGAAATGAAGTCAACTCTAGATCGAGGGTTTGACAAAAACTCATGTAAAATGAGAAAAAAAGTTACGAAAGAAATGCAAAAGCCATAACAGTAAAAGAAAAAGAATCAAATGAGTGAGCGAAGAAGAAAAAGCTAAACTCAATAAAATAAAAAGAAATAAAGGTCGATATGTTTTTAAAGAAGAAAGAAAGAAATGAAGAAAATGTTTGGAAGTCAAATTGAAAACAAGAGTGGAAGATAACAAACAAACGAGAAAGAAATGTTTCACATAGAGAATGAAAGAGAAAAAATGAAAAAGGAATTGAATTAGGAAAGGACGGAGGAATGTAGGTGAGGTAGTAAAGATCAAATGATGAAAAAAAAAACCATGATTGAAAGAGAGCAAGAAAGAGAGAACATTGAATGAAAAGGATGAAAGAAAGAAGGGAAGAATAAGTAACAGACGGGATGAGGTAAGAGCAAACGTTAGTAAGAAAGTAAGGAATGAAGGGATGCAAATGAAAAAGACAGAAAAAAGAAAAAAAAAAGACAGAAACACAGAAATGAATATATACTATCAATAATTTCTTTTTAATTGCGTATTCTATTTACGTCGTTTAAATTAGATCATATTTACCGTGTAACAACGGAAATCATTCGAGATAAGTTTTTGTGTGATATAATTTATAATTCATTCTGTCGAACCTAATAATGTATTTTCCTTAAGTACATGCTGTTGCGTTGGGAGAGACGAAAAAGACCGTGAATAAACGAGATGAGAATTTGGATTGAAAGCAGTTATTTGAACTTTGCGTCACCTATGGACTGTTTAGCACAATCGTAAGAACAGCGTTCCGTTCAAGCAGCTATCGAGGACGGGTTCATTTTCAGCAGTACTGTTTTCTTCAATTGTTTTTTTTTTTCTTCGAACGGTATCTAAATTGAGTGATATATTAACCGTGTAACGACTGGAATCATTTAAGACAAGTTTCTATATTGTATAACGTAATTCATAATTCATTCGGTCGGACCTAATAATGCCCATTTCTTAAAAACATACATTACATAAACAAATATTGGGAAAGTATAGACTCAAATGATATAAACCCCCGGTAAAAATTATTCTCAATGTTTGAAGCTGTAAAGCTTTCTAGGCTATCCGTTTCTCTTTCTCTCTCTCTCTCTCTCTCCACACACACACACACGCACACACACACACACGCACACACACACACATACACACACACACACACACACACACATATATATATATATAAATATATATGTATATGTATATATAAATATATATATATACATACATACATAGATACATTATATATATATATATATATATATATATATATATATAGAGAGAGAGAGAGAGAGAGACTCGCAGTCGTCTATTTCTGATTTTCAGAGCATTTCCCCGGTTATCACCAGAGAGAAACAGAAATTAAGGGAGGTAATTGTCTCAACCCTGTAAAAAAATGGGAAAAGTTGCAATGATGATATCAGCATGTAATTCGGAACAGCAATTCTTGTTATTCTTTCTCTTGATCAACTTTGTTCAACCCTACCATTTTCAAGATGACATTCACGTTTCCAAATGGCTACCTGTAAAGTCAAGAAATTTTCAAGTTAAAGCCTAATCACATTCAAATTCACTAATGACTGTCCAATTATGTCGAACTATCGCCAGCAAATATTTATAGGGTGTGATACATGTCTTCGACCACTATAAACAGATGATTAACACACAGTTTGGCGGTAATTATCTTCAAATTGACCCCCAAGCTAGCAAAATAGTCCAGGTGATAAGTGCAGAATTTAGTTGAAATTACCCCTTTTGTGATAAAAGCATAACACTTGGCATAGCGATACTTCAGGGTGTAATGAACAATTTCAGATATTGAAACATTCTGAAATGGACTTTCATTAGCAACAGTCACCCAGCAATATTTCCAACCAAGCAAGCTAATAGATATCCCTCAATGAAATACGGAATCTTGGATCTGTACCAAGATTTAATTATTCCTTCTACATCTTATGGTTCACCTTTCTAGAAATTTTATTTGAATTCATTGAGCACTGTTGGGGATAGTGTGTGAAAGATATGAGTGAAAACAGAAATATAAAAAAAAAACACAAACAAAAACAAAAATTACTTTTTTTTTCTCTATGTTCTGTCTCAGCATTGAATATCTCAAAGAGTTCTCAATTAATGTTAAGGATATTTAGAGGAGCAGCAAAGCCTATTGTAAGAAAGATGAGAGAAAATTTCAGGATGGTTGCTGGAATTCATTTTTGATTTAGATATATTTTTCCGTTTTGAAATTCTATATATTTCTCTATTCACATCCGTCTATTTACATGACATCACCGAACTTCAAAAGTTCTGAATGAATCCCAATGAAATTTCGTGGATGTGTTAGGCACTTCTTAAAGAAGAAGTGATTACATTTTGGGTGGATCCAAGAATTTGTTCCTTTTATATATATATATATATATATATATATATATATATATATATATATATATATATATATATATATATATATATATTCATAAATTTCTGTATCTGCTCCTGTGTTTCAAGACAATTCTCATTTAATTGCGATGTAATTTCGTGTATGGGTACCATAACGAAGGATACCACAGATATCTTTCCGTTTATTTCTTCTTGCATGTCTGTATTCACTCATATCAGTGTGGTACATTATTTCCAAGAGTATTATTCTGATGAATGTCAATCACTTTACGTGAAGAAATGGATTACAGAGTGGAAAAATGGTTCGATTATAGGGAGGATCCAGGTATACTTTGATATTTGAGAGATATCTGTTCTTTACCCTATATTTCTGAATACAGTCCTGCCTGACCATTCTTATTAACCTCAATTCGTTCAGAAGGTTACGGCGTTTTTTAAGTAAAAAAAATTCGAATACAAAAAGGTGATATATAACAGGTTTAATGGAAGTAGTTTCCAAGTGACTGAATACACAATATCCTTAGATTCAATAAACAGTCTAAAAGCTTCTTCTGTAGCTGCTTGGTTTTGGAACTGTTTATTTTTTATATATATATATATAAACTTGTCAAAACATTTGAATAAATAAAAGTCAGTAGGACGAAGTTCAGGATAATAAGGTGGATGGGACAGAATTTAATTCGTAAATGTCACTTCTGACACATGTTGTACGATCTGACTGGTCTCCAGTCAAATCACGTGGAACATAGATTCTTTTACCATTGCACGTAAATGGGCAGAAATGCTTGGTTTGCTTGTTGCCACAATTCTATTAATATAGAGCTCACTGGCCGTTGCTCGGGTGCCTATTTCTACTGCTTCTGTGAAAGTGTAGTAATCAAAGGATCGCTTCCTTCCTGGATGTCTGAGATCATTAAGGTTCTCAGCTCCTCATCAGAACCCCTGTAACAGGCACTGTCCACTGCGAACAACACCCAAAATATTGGCCAAAAGGTTGGCCAAAAGATTGGCCAAAAGATTGGCCAAAAGATTGGTCGATGCCTCATGCAGTTAAAGATACTTTCTTCTGTATTCATAACGAAAATCCATGCTGTTGTTAGGGATAGATAACTCATGTCCGTGGAGAGAAAGACAATAGCAAAAGGTGAAAACTAGCAAATTACCCACTTTATGAAAAATGACAGGTTATACTCTATTTTTGTTACTGTGTTTGTTGATGATTCACTGGGCACGAAGAAACAGCCATTACCTCCAAAACAACCTCATGTATTGTATATCGTAGAACGTAAAATTATATGAGTGTTGCGTTAAAAAGTAGAGAAGAGATGGAGAAAAAAATCAACTGAAACCAATGAAAACACAAATCATGTTAGATATTTATATCAATGATTAGTGTAAAGACATTAGAATGTTTTGAATCAATTAGAATTTTAGTTAATTACAGTGAATATACATTTACCAGTCATGTACTGAGATGTGCCCTAGAAAAAGAATTCGAAAAAAAACAATGGTTTGAATGTTTATATACCCACCGTCCAGATCATTACTTTTCATGACAGCATTAATTAACGTTTCATGTCATTATATATCCTCCTCAATACTAATTGCTTACATTTGAAATATGTTTCTGAATTGACTAAGGGAAGAGAGAAATCGATCAACTTAATTAAAAATGAGTGTAAATTTATTGTAAATTTCATATAATTTTCTATAATGTAAACTTATAAAGTATATATTGACAGTGCATATATATACGTAAGAATTACAATGCCATATATCCAGTGAATGTTAATAACTTGAGTATGCACAGGAAACAACATATTGCCTGTCACTGATGAGTGCAGGAGGAAGGGAATGTTAACATTCAACGGGTATATGTCCTTGTATATATTTTAATCTGTTTTATTCGTTTTCTGTTAGTATTTTTGCAAATTGAGAATAAATTTTCTATTTATATATATATGTGTGTGTGTGTGTGTGTGTGTGTGTGTGTGTTATAGGGAAATAGATGTATGATCAAACAGAACGGTTATGAATTAGGTTATATTATACTCTGTTTTTCTGAATTTGACACATGGCATAGTGGTTACAGAATTGGACAGAATTACTGCAAGTAATCTAATGGTTCTAGGTTCCATCCCAGTGTGAGACAATTATAATTCTAAAATACTACTACTGCTAAGAGGGGAGTGCGGTCTATATACCCCCGTCGGTTAAATAAAGGGTTCGGTTCGTTACTTCCCCCACACCTATCAGATGATACTTGATGAAGGTCGTAGAGTACAACGGCTGGAACGTTGTATGGAAAACAACCGAGATGAGGGTAGTTCGAACAATAATAGAGATATTCTACTCTTTATTACACAATGAAATATTCTATTCACATGGTCTCGGCCAAATGATTTTCACCGTGAGATCATTTAAAATGAGGGTTCCAATGTATTATAAATCAATTTATAATCTTTCAGATCATAAAATCATTTTCCAATGACATAATTGTTGCTTGAAAGAAAACAATAGAGCAGATGCAGACTTTGAATAAACAAAATTAGAATTTGGATTTAAAACAGTTTTTTTTCTGGCCTTTGTACAACTGCCGGCTTTTTAGCTCAATGATGAGAGCAACTTTACATTGAAATAGCTACCCAATCAGCTGCAGGGTTCGATTCCTGCGGCAGTTCTGTTTTATTCAATTGTTTATCCTATTTATGTTGATTAGGCCCAATGATACATCCACTGAGTAATAATGGCAGATCCTTTCAAATGAGAGTTTCAATACATTATAATGCAATTTATGATCACACTCTCTCACACCCACATACAGACATATATACATATATAAACACGTGAGGTAGAAGTCCCTGATTCAACAAAAATAAACGTACTCTCATGATGAACAGTGTTATTTTATTCATACTCAACTGTGACACTGGAAGCTCAAAGTTTACTTATAGAATACTTCGTACCAATCATTCTAAATTTTGAGTCTTTCTCGATAAACAAATTCAGTATGTTTTTTCCTAAAAAGCAAAAACAAAGAAAAATGTATCTCAGTATGTAATAATCATTATCGTTATTATCACTACAGCACTACAACAACAACAAAATCATTATCATCATCATCATCATCATTATTATTATTATTGATAATGATAATAATGATGATAATAATAATAATAATAATAATAATAATAATTATAATAATAATAATACCTTCTTGCATTAACAGGTCGATCCTATGACGAATAATTGGACCAGTACGCACGTTGTGAAATAATGATCAGCTGGCTAATCTTGCTGGCTATTCTTAGTAAGTTCAATCCTCATTGGATCTCACACGATTGATGGTCTGAATCGATATATTGAATGAATGAATGATTTAGGGTGTGCATCTTATAGCACAGACCAGCAAGCCCTTGTTCACCCGCACCACCGGGAGAACAGGTTGCGAGTGTGTGGAGGAGAACCTTCCCCCAAAATTCTCTTGTTGGTCTCAGTTAGAAGGTTTAAGATCAAGACACATGACGTATAGCAATGATCAGAAAGCTATTCTTGTGGCCTTTTGATAGCGGCTTTGATTCTTCATCGAACTCCCAAGTCAGATGCCTCACACCAATTCAATTGTAAGTCAATACACTTATATATTAAGCAGAGCGACCCTATTGTTCTTTGGTCTCTGGTGGTGAACTCTTTCATTCAGAGCTAACACTTTTGCTGATAACAAGTCCTATCCGCCATTTGTAACAATAGACTCTTCTTCTGAAACAGATTGTGTGCACGAGTGAGTGTGAGGACTTCTTGCATTGTAAGGGGTCAGATGATGATGAAGGTGATGAATAGAGATATTATCGTGTGTCAACAGGGTTGGGGGCAGACTGGGTGCTTACAGACACGAACTTATGAGGAGACCCGCGGAAGACGGAGCCACACTTTGTTCACTTGTCTCCTATTTATACCGACAAGGGTTTAGGTAACACTTAGATATTATGTATGACATAAGTAGTACTCAGTGGCAACAGGTCATGTAATCCAAATTGTATCATCAGACTTCTGAACGAGATCTGTTTATTTGATTTTACTATTCATTGTTCATAAATGTTTC
This sequence comes from Thysanoteuthis rhombus, assembly GCA_963457665.1. Taxonomy (NCBI): domain Eukaryota; kingdom Metazoa; phylum Mollusca; class Cephalopoda; order Oegopsida; family Thysanoteuthidae; genus Thysanoteuthis; species Thysanoteuthis major. The sequence continues at coordinate 52,629,244 of OY735216.1, read as the reverse complement.
CAATGTGAAAAAGAAAACTTGACAATGAATTGTTTAAGGTCGTCAATTTCAACATTTCAACATTCCAATCGCTTATTATTTTCCATTCTACAATTTCAATTTCCAGCATAAGTTTCAGTTATACACACACGATACTTTTTAATTTGATTATCTTAAATCACCTCATCAATTAGACATTTATTTTGTTTCTCTATCGATCTATTCTTCCATCCATCTATCTTTCTATCCACCCATCTATCTATCTATCTATCTATCTATCTATCTATCTATCTATCTTTTGAGCCCGTCAGTTTTTTATGCCCCCTAAGGGGTAGTATTGTATACACTTATGTTTATGTAAGTTCATCCATACGTATATTTTGATTCATATACATACATTTATTGATATTTTATACAATATCAAATCAAAATCTGCCTTACAGGGGTACAGATGGTTAGATACTATGTGTACATGAGCATCCCCTCAACGCTTGAGGACAAACGCACGACTTACCTTTGATTGACTGCAGGTTACAGGCTGACATGCTGTCGATTGAATAAATGTTGGACCTAACAAACATGCAAAAACATGTTAATATCTGTTGAAATATTCTTTTGAAAGTTGTCCCAAACATGCGAGCTGAATTCGATCATAGTTTTCTTTTTAAGTTTTCTTTTTTTCAAATTATGGATGCGTAGGTCAAGAGTGATAACAAACATGCATGCAGACTCGTCATCGGAGTCAATTACTATACGACCATAGCGTCAATATTTGAAGTCATTTAAAAAAGATTCTCTCGAAGAATAAATATGGTTGGACTAAACTCTATTTATGACTCCACTGGGGTTATTCACTGGAAAATCTCTGAAATGGAGTAAAAATAAAGTTGAAACAAAAGTCAACACTCCTCATTTTTTTCAGAATCAATATCATTTTGAAAAGGATCTAGAAGAGTGCTGATACCAATTTCGGTGCCAGTAGATAGAACAGTATAGCCAGGAATGCTAGAAAACACGAACAATCACACAAACTGACACATGCGTATTTAGAAAAGGATAGAACCCTTCGCTTTGATGGCTACGGTTGTTCATTGTGGCATATATATATATATATATATATATATATATATATATATATATATATATATATATATATATATATATATATATATATATATATATATATAGTGCTCAATATTAATAAAAGAAATAGAGCTATATGATAATAAAAAAAATAAACATGTTTGGGGAAAACATCATATTTTATATTTGTTTTATATATGTATATTTATTTATATATGTGTATTGAGGAAGATACAGAGAAAGAGAGATAGAGGGATAGATGTACTTTGGTAGTTCAATCAGTCTGCAGCCTATTAATGAATGAGTCCCATATTTTACAGAAAAAATATTCATCATCACAAGATGGAGTGGTGAGATAGGAAAGTATCTAAATAAGACATGGCAGATGTTAGCACAATCACGGTCGTCATGGAAGGCATTGAGAGAGGACTTTTTGTCCGACAGTGGACTTAAATTTGCTTATATATATATATATATATATATATATATATATATATATATATATATATATATGTATATATGTATATATATATATATATATATGTATATATGTATACATATATGTATATATATATGTATATATGTATATATATATATGTATATATATATGTATATATATATATATATATATATATATATATATATTTATATACACATATATATGTGTGTCTGTGTCCGTGTGAGTTTATGCGTGCATGTATGCATGTGTGTACATTTGATAATGATAGGGAAATCTTAACAACTTTTGTTAAGATAACTCCATTATTGTTTCTTGTGTTGAATCGCTCTACCTACTTCCAAGGTAAGTACTGCACACTCAAAATAAATCATTGAAATCAACTCCACTGTCTTTTGAGCTTCTGTTGACTATTAAACATTCAAAAAGAAGTATCTGTGATATATATATATATATATATATATATATATATATATATATATATATATATATATATATATATATATATATATATATATATATATACATGTATTATAAACGAGTCAGAGTAATATGAAAGCAGAAAAAAACAACCAATGATCCCATCACTTCTTAGTACAAAGCTATGTGCTCGTCAGAGTTGATTTTTAATGCAGACCATAAAAAGCCTGCATCATACCATAAATTTGATACACGAACTCTGTCGCAAGATTAACCAACATTTATATCTTTCTTCACACGTCATTCAAATAGTTTTACTCGATACTGTGCCTTCGCACGCACCTTGTAAAAATGTGTTCCTCCGCCGTCCTCTGATAGCCGTGTTCAAACACGTGGAGAAGAAATGAAAGGACTCAATAGCAAAATCGACTACGACAAAATAAAAATAAAAATGAATGTGACGATTTTGGTCCCTGAAGATTTTCGTATTGAGCAAGTGAATGGTGTGAATAAAGAAACCATGAATTACAAGATGGCGAATCCGAAGCGAACGGGAAAAAAAGCAAACTAATCATTTTTCCTTGAATAGTTTTCCTTTTTCTGTTTAACCCATTAAATGCGAATAACAGAAACTTCAAGCATCGTGGTTCTACGACGAACTCAATAAAAAAATATCCTCTTTTTTTTAAAACATTTTTTTCTCTTTTATGGCAACCCAGTCCTTGTGAGTCAGAGATTTTATCTTGCAATTGATTATCTGACAAGTGACAGGGGATTTTATCTCGCAGTGGATAACTATACATCTTAAGCCACCTGTTGTAGTTTACGAGTTGAGCACGATTCGTTTGCAGCTTCCTCCCCCTTATTTCTATCTGTTTTCTTATCCATGTTCTTTTTCTCGGGTAGATATTCTGCGTACCCACAGATTTGAAAAACAACAAATGTCTTTTTGGTGCAGGTATATGCCAAAACACTGCTTGGTTTCCTCGATAACTACCGCAGACATCAGGCTGTACTTTCAGCCAACTCTCTTTAGAGCATTTGGGAATTGCTATTTAGGGATGTATTCCCGGTCAACAAGTTTATCTCTGTTATCTCATCGCCAGTTTGAAGATGAGCTAATTGAGTAGTAAATGCAACTTACAAGCGCGGAGAACTCAATGCTGGTATTTTTATTTTGCATGTCCATGGATTCATGAATATTTTTCATGTAGGTATTCATACAAAACTTCCTCAGACTTACCTGCAGATATTCAGGATGTCCTTACCTTTGCGTGCGCAATAGCAAAATGCAATCTTTGGAGTATGTCCCAAATCACCGATTCAGATTCTTGTCTGACTTCTTCTACGCCCTAAAACGGTGCTAATTAATATAATTTAGTTTCCTATCTTATTGCTTGCAATTATTGCGAATGCAGGACGAATATCTGTTGGTCAAATGTATGAAGTGCTCCAATCTTTTTCAAACTCAAGTATCCATCCAAACCTGTCTTTTAATGTTGAACCGTCATCTTGCATTAATGACCTTCCAATTATTATCCTTGCTAGCTTCATCTTTTCTTTAGTAAGTGGAAAAAAATGTCCTCACACTGATGATGGATCCAGTCGTCTCTGCTTGGACTCAACATCTCACATTACTATTTAGTCGACCATGACTCACGATATGTTGAATAAACTTAAATTCAACAAACAATCCAAGTGACGGTACTCACTTCACCCTGTGTTCTTTTTTAAGTGTTACCTGGAGTAAAAAAAATGATTCATGCCTTTCCCAAGTACATTAATGTGATATGATCAGAAACTGGCTCAATTGGAGTAAATTTCCCGCGCTTTCACTTCCTCTGCTCTCCTGCGCCTATTAACTTCCCCTTTTCCCCATTCAGCATCCTCACCCCCCCCCATATTCAGAATCCTCTACCATTCTCTTCTTCTGCACCCACGTCCTCTTCTCTTCATTCATCTTGATTCTCTGGTCTTTGTGAATGATTTGTGTGCCAAGATGCACGCTATCAATGACTGAATAAACGCCAATCAATAGTTGCGACGGCGAACGACTCATTTCCTGAAGAACCTGGCCAAGTGCACTTCGGGGGATATATCCTTGTTCATCTGTTTTGAAAAATTTTAGACTTCCTCCGAGTCTGGAATCAGCAACAGAAATTCATGAAATGTATTTTATTATTCGGAAAAAAAGTGAACGGAATAAAGGAATCAGAAGTCCCTGTTACTGGATATGAAATGCACGAGGAAATCCGGAGAATGCACTGACTGAAACGTAAGGATCAAAACTCTGCTGAGGATATTCGTTTGAATGAGTCATGAAATGATACTCTTTTGTTCATCGTCTTTTTTTTTCTGAACCAACTATTTTAAATCAGTCGCTTCTTTAGAAATGACTTATTTTGTTTCAGGGTCAAATTAACGATCAATAGGCATCAGTAGATTTTAAAACATGATTTTTTTTGTTTTAAAATCTGAATCTACACAACACTGGATCCACAAATTAAAAAAAATAAACAAACAAAAAAACTTCTAAATCGGCAACCATGCTTCTGAGTGTCATAGTACCAATACCTTCTTGAATTGTTTAAATCATCCCATCTTTATTTTTGCCGGTCAGCATTTCATATACAATCTCGAGGGATCCATATTGTGAGTGGTGATGTCCAAAAGTTGTCTGACATCCTTGCAACATGGTCTGCACGTTGCATTTTAGCTTCATAATAGTTTTTCGGATATCTCCGACACTAATTTCCTCTCTAATATATTGCAATGTCTTTTAATCTCTCCATGTGATGTTAAACATGATTTTTCTCCTATGCATGTAGCAAGATCTTTAGTTTGAGAGACAATTTCTATGTTCCAGCACCGTAAGAGAGACGTGAATGCTTAAGCGAAGCGTATGGAGATCCTAGGATGCCCAGCCGTCAGAATCTAATACTTGGCCTTTCTGATGTAGTTCAGATGAAAGCAGGGCGATACATTTGGCATCAGACAGAGAACAATTTGAGAGTCGAACCACCCTGTGAGGTCTCTATCTTATCTTTAACCTAGTCTGGATACCTTCTGATAGAAATGAGATGGATTAATGACTTATCCGAGTGCACAAGGGCTAATAATAATAGAACCCAGTGCGGAGTTTGAACTCGGGTCGTCGATTTCATTGTTTGTGATGTCATCGACGACGTTACACCTCCGAAGACGGGAAATACGTCCTTAGTTACTATACTCATATGTTGTATTCAAAATGACTTTTGCATATGTATGATTGTTATATATATATATATATATATATATATATATATATATATATATATATATATATATATATATGAATGCATTCAAACAATCACACACATACATAAATCATTTTGAATACAACATACGTGTGTAGTAGCTATAGAAAAAAACGAAATATATACATATGTCTTTTTTTCTTTCCTCGTGTCTTTCTTTCCATTGTACAATATATGCAAATTTTTATCAAGCCTCGTCTCGACGAGTATGTGTATCATTTTAGGGAAGGAATTCAAGGAAAATCGACCGGACAAGATGCAGGAAATTCAGTCTTGGCACATTTGTTACTCAAGTCCGTCTGATGAAAATACTAAAAGTCCTCATTAATCCTAGCAGTGCTCTAGACGCCATCTGGGAAAATGTCGGACGGATTTTAATTTTTTGCCCATAACTTCCAAACCATTAGAGACATAGAAAATTTGCATAGCATCAAAATTATTCCTCAAAACAAACTGAACTTTTTGATACATAAAGTTTTTGATATGTTTTGAAATCATAAAATACTTACACGAAAAATTAAGATTCGGTCGCCATTTTCCAGGTTTTGAATCTTTTGATTTTGGGAAACTTCTTTTCTTTTTTTTTTCTTTTTTTCATTCCTGAACATACAAAACATATTCTTATACCAGAATGATCAATTTTTTTAGGAATAGTTTTGAATCTGTGTTAATTTTCTGCAGCTCTAACCGTTTAGAAGTCATTGGCAAAAAAATTGATATTCGACCTCTATTTCCAAGAATTTAAATTTTTAGATTTTAATTACCTTTCTCATTGCAGGGTATACAGACAAAAACTTCACGAACCAAAAACTCCGATTTTACTTGGAATCATTTTAAATTCATTTATCTAATATTTTTACTGCTCTTGCGAATCAGGACGGAGATTTCAAAACTTTCTTCATTGGCAATACATATCTTAAAGATAATTTTATTTGCAACTCATTACCTAAGTTTTGTTAACCAAACCAAATATATAATGTCATTCCAGCTGTTGAAATCATCTAGGAAAAGTATTTTTGAGAGATGTACGAGATTATACTTTATTTTAGTGACACACCTAACGATTATCAGTGTTACACTTAAGTGTCGCGACACACAGTTTGGAAACCTCAGGTTTAGAAATGATTTCCGAAAAATTAATCGAATGTTTTTTTCCACCTTTTCTATTAGCTGAGATATTTTATCAAAGAATATTAATTTCCCCTCTTCTTCGACATAATTTACCGATACTACAAATACAATTTAACGCTGTATGCACATTCGTTTTAAGCTTATATCGCATAATATTCTACACGTATTCAGGTGTATTTCTGGATGAAAGACAGCGCAATCACGAATAGAACCAACCCAAGATGGAGATCCAAGATGAGGATTTCAAAGATTTTCCGAGAAAAAATGGCGATTTATCAGTTTAAAAAGTGACGGTTTGTCCGATTGATTGAAATAATGCGCTGGTTCTATCAGATTCCAACATGTATGCTTCAATCCATAAACCTTTTAGCACCAATCATCAGACATTGACTTTCCCCAAGAATTATCACACATCATAATCGTAAGGGAGCCAATACTTCCTGAACTAGTCTATTACATTGCATCATATGGAGAGATTGCGACTGTACATTATATTAAAAAATAAACAGGGGTCCAAGTTATAAAATATCAAGAAATTCAAATGGCAATGGGCTGGTCATGTTGCAATGATATCAAACGACCGGTGGAAATCATGAAGAAAAAAATATCTTCTTTCACTCAGTACTTCTTTTTATCCGCTCTGTGAGACGAGTCATCTAGGTGAGAAAGACCGGTGAGAATTTACTTACTTCGAACATATATATATATATATATATATATATATATATATATATATATATATATATATATATATATATATATATATATATATATATATATATATATATATATATAGCGAGGGAGATCATTGCATACGAATAAATATAAGAACCTATTTACAAAAAATTATATGTATATAAATGTATGTGTACTTATATATATATATATATATATATATATATATATATATATATATATATATATATATATATATATATATATATTGAAATTGACGCACACGTAAGTAGGTCAATACTTACGACATGCATATTCTTGTGTGTATGCATTTGTTTTTATACACATAGACACAAACGCAAACACACACACACACACAAATATATGTATATATTCTGATATGCATCCGTTGGTACATATCAAACTACATATATACATATTTATATGAATATATGCATTTATGTCTGAGCTGGTGTGTACGCATGCTTCTGTTAGTGTAAAAGTATTTGTTAGTATACTTGTGAGTTAGACTGTATAAACATATGTTGGACAACAAGTCTTCATAATTCAAGAAGTAAATTCTCTGAGTTTGCCTCCTGCAAAATGTAAGCAGATTACGTGTAATAGGATTTATACATTGGATTTTATAGCTACAGTTCCTTAGAAGGCACACAGCATATTAGCCTGCCCCACGTCATGCAACTTGATTGTCGAACAAACCGGTTCCCAAAGTCATCTTCTCCAAATAGGATCAACCCTTTGAAGTTTAAGCCTGACATCAATCGTTTTATACTTTCCTCTAGTAGCATCTTCATTTCCCGCTAAGCGTCTGTGTCTTCAAAAATATAAGTGACTGTCTTTTGTCCTGATATTATAGTTCTATGTACGATTTTCAAGTTCGGGTAAAAAACAATATTTCAACTGAATATATAAAGAAATCCAGGTCATTTTACAGATTTCTGTGTTTCCCACAAGTCTTTAGATTTTTGAATGGATAAAGAAAAATCAAGTACTCATCTTGACCTGCACACGCCCGCACTTTTAGATATCCTGATAACTCCGATGGAGAATTATCAAAATAATAGAAAAAAAAAAGTTTCGCTCATCGACTGCTGAAATATTTTTGGTTTATTCACTTCATTTTTACAGTTATTTTGCTGCCCAGATAAAACATTTCTCTTACTCGGCGCGTGGAAGTTGTGACACCTCTGTCATCAAATAGGCTTATGATGTATAGTAAGATAGTGCTCAGTACGAAATATCGAGCTTACGGGTTGAGGGGTTCAATACGGTCGGATTCTCACGGAATCGAATTTATTCACTTTTCATAGTTGAGTGTAATATAAGGACAAGGTGTGATACCCATTAAAGGACGTGCCCCCGCACTAATGAGAGACTATATCTACAGATATTTAGTATTTTTATAATAAATATTGCATTTGACTTGTAGTTTTCAAACAGTGTGCTGCATCTATCTCCGAAGTGTGTCACATATTTTTTTTACTAAATAGGCAGACATGATAATGTCCAGTGTATACTGTGTCTGTCCCTTTTCAGCCATGGAGTAGCAAATCTAATGGTTTCATCACCAGATTTTGTGAGTTCTCAACCTTTTAGCAGTCGACAGAAATGAAAACGGAAGATAAACAATACATATCACTATGCTGATATAAAAGATTTGTTTATTGACTGCTGAAATGTTTTTTTGTTTGTTTTTTTACATTTTGTGTGCTGCGTGAGTCGAATACGCTTCTTAGTTCGTCGTCATAATTCAATAATGTTTGGGAACCACTGGATAAGAGACATCAAAATCTTACAGCAATATATATATGTATGTATGTATGTATATATATATATATATATATATATATATATATATATATATATATATATATATATATATATATATATATATATATATATTGTGTCATTCACAGACAGCTGTTTCGATGTATTTCATCTCTTCAGTGTGGCTATAGACTTTCCATTATCCCATCCAGTACTGCGAAGCAGGATTGAACCCGTAGGTCGATATCCTACATCAGGACTATGGAACTGGAAAGACAGTAAGGCTGAATTTAAGCGTTAAATTTAATTTACACTGAAATTCTTCATCTACTAGAGTGCTCAATATATATGTTTGTGTGTGTGTGTCTATGGACAATAGGAAATGAGGCGGACTCGGGAATAAAAGTTTATGGAGACTTTGTTTATCAATTATTCAATCCATGAATTAATTAATTAGTATGCTATACAAGTTACTTAATAAGCTAAGCTTGATCTGGCACAAGATCGAAAAAGGATATTTAACTGGAGATTTTGGGGAGGGCAGGAAGAGGACTCATCTTCTTTGAAACCCGACTCGATCACTCATTTGTGGTGAATCCAAGGTAAGGTCTACATCCAAGGATGGATGCTGAAAGAATGATGATGATGATGATGATGATGATGATCATCATCATCATCATCATCATCATCATCATTTAGAGTGTGGATCATCATACTCAACCGTGAAATATATTCAATTACATTTTTCTTCTTTCACTTGAAACATTATTTTTCTATACATAACAACTGTGGTTTGTTATCAAACATCGGAGACGTATCAAATGATAAGCAGATAAAATTGGATGCAGCACTTGGCTCTTCGTTGAAAAAAGCCAAGAGTCGCTGACTAGTGACCATAGAATAGGCTCAGTAGACTATAGTAGTAGTAGTAGTAGTAGTAGTAGTAGCAGCTCTTTTCAACTTTTAGTACGCTATAACAGCCTTTTCCTTACCGCCTATGCGGCAACATGACAATCAAAGGGTTCTGTTCGTTTTATCATGGAGAACGACATAAAAACAAATGCCAGGTTAAAGCTGACAACAAAAAGCTATTTGTTTGTCTTTGTTTGAACAAACGTAGCCCATTCCAGACCAGAAATCTTTTTCAGGAGTCCTTTCTTTTCTTCTCCTCAACCAAGGCTAATAGAACTCCTGTCAAACCGTTCAGTTAATGTTTATTTCAATAAAACTGCTGACGATTAGCCTGATGCTCCTTGGGATATATTGCAGTCTGTGTGATCTTCCGTTTTCTTTCCCTTTAAGCTACAGCCTTGTTCAAAAAAAATGTAATCGTTTATTTTTTTTCCTGAAGAGGAATATGCTTTTAACAACAACTCAAACAGAAAGCACTCAGAGCGTTCACACATCTTCCGAACCAATCGTCACAAAAAATGAATAAAAAATCATTCTCTTATTTTCGGGATGAAGAGGAGGTGACCGTAAATAAATTCTAGTTCTACCTCAAATTCTTATCCTTTTTTTTTTTAGGGTCGTTGGCTTATCACTCTACAAAATCTTATTGGGATTCATTGAGAACTTTTGGAGATATTGTGTCGTATGGATGTAGAGCTAGAATGCAGATGAGGAGAAAATTCTTTGATCCATCCAATGTTAATCACATATTCTGTAGCTGATTTCTATAAAATGTCAATGAAAATCATTGAGAAGTCTCAGACTAGACAAACAAACAGATGGACAGGTAGACCGATGGGCAGACAAAGAGACACACCATATGATGGCTTTTTTCTGATGAGAAATACATTTTTAACTATCACTAAAGCAGTGTCAGTATATTTTTTATGATTAACTCCAACGATCTTTTTTGAAAATTCCCGCAACAACTCAAAACACTCAGAGAGCGCATTCCTCTGTTTACTGTTTATTGTTTATTGTTAAATTATTTAAAACCGAGTGAAAAAATATCTAATTCGAGGGAGAAAACTTAAATTTGTTAGAATATTGAGTTTTTCTCTGAAATTTTAGTTTAGTATTTCATATTAACTGTTCATTTTAAATCACTTCCAGCGATATAACGGGGGAAAATATATCTGAAGATAAAATGAGTTCCTGGACGCCTGCCCCCAACCAAAAAAAAAAAATGATCGGTTTTTCCACACACTTTGTCTCACATCCTCACAAAAAATTCATTGGATTTAATTGAGAACTATTAGAGATATCGAGTGGACGGACAGGCCCAAAGACACGAGTGAATATAAACCTCTCAAAACTTTGTTAGCAGATGTTAGTTAAGAATAAATTGAAATTGAAAACAAAAACAAAAAAAAAACAGATTAAAACTAGGAATTTAACACAAAATTTGTTTTTAAAAATTTTCATTCACACTTTTGGTGCTGAACTTACTCATGTTCGTGTCGTTCGAATGACATCTGATTGGTTTAGGACTGAATTTTTCAACTCAAGTTTTTTTTTTCCAATTGTGAATATTTGCTTTAAATCAGCCCTCCCTCTCGGAGGTCTAAATGGGTCATATATTCCTGATATCCACAGAAAATTTCTTTGTCTCGACTGTGGCAATTTTTGGGTTTTGTTGACATAGACGGACGGACGGACACTTGGTGAATTTTTTTTAGGTAAGCGCAAACATAACCGGACTGATAATATTGGACCAATTTTATACAAACTCCCTCTGGGGATTGAATTTTCCCATAAAAAACTTATTCGAAGGAATCGGGTTTTCAAAAACCATCTTAGTGAAGTCCTGCTTCGGAGTCCCATTAAAGACCACATTAATTTTGGTAGCAATATTTGAACCTGTTATGGGGTTTTGCTAACAGAGACGGACGATCAGAAAATTGATAGATAGAATATTAGAATAAAGATTATAAGTTACCAAAAGGGCTTACATTGGGTTAAAACTCGGGTATCTTTACATGGTGAGAAATAATAAATGTGCACAAAAGCATGATGCGATTTTGTTTGTAAGTTTGAATGTTATATCCACTGAAACAATTTGGAAGGATCGCAATACTCCTTTACTAGAAAGTTGAGAAAAACCTGCCTGACTTGCAAAAAAACAAAACAAACAGAATAATATTAGGAATCTTGTTTTAAACTGACCTCAAACACATATATGTGCGTTAGTGCAAAATATACGACTGAAACTCTGTATTCTTTCGACCAATATGACATTATTATTATCATCATCATCATTATTATTAAAATTATTATTTGCAATCTCACACCAGTTGCCTGGTGGTAACCGCTGGAGTTTGAGTGACAGCAAGTCTCCTCAAGTCTCCAGCCCTCCTCTCCTAGTACTCATAGGTCGCAGTAATACTGCGATTTACAGTTTCACACTGGTTATCGCTGAAGGCTGAGCGACAATAAGTCTCCCCAGGTCTTCAGCTAACGTCTCCTCTCTCTTTCGCCAATCATGTCAGTGCTACAATCTGAGTTTCCGCTTTCATTTCCCTTCCTCTGTTGGGTCACTATTGACAGTTAGCGTTGCAGTCCTTATATTTCTAGCACTTTCCTCAGTATCTGCGCTTTTCCCAGTAGTGCTGTGGTCTGTACAATCTCAATCCTTCCCCTTATCCTGATCTCCTCCAGTCTCACCCTCAGCGTTTTTGGGACAGTTCCTAGTGCGCCCACTATGACCGGTACTACCATGGCTTTCATGTTCCACGTCTTCCTCAATTCTCTTGCTAGGTCCTGGTATTTTTCCCGTTTTTCACTCACCTTCCCTTTTACTCCATGGTCTATAGGTACAGCCACGTCTACTATTCGGCAGGTCATCCTTTTTTTTTTGTCTACAATTGCCAAGTCTGGTTTTCTTGCCTGGACGAGTTGGTCAGTTTGGATGTCAAAATCCCAGAGTAGATTGTGGTTGTCATTCTCCAAAACTGCCTCTGGTTTGTGCTGATAACACTTTTCCACATGGTTGAATCCCATTTTTTGCTTAGTTCCCAGTGTATTATCGTTGCTACTCTATCGTGTCTATGCTTATACTCCTTCTGGGCGAGTTGACTACATTCACTAGTTATGTGGTTTACTGTCTCATCTATTTCACTGCACATGCGGCATTTGCTGTTTGTCTGTGTTCTGTCGATTTTTGTTTTTATGTAGTTTGTCCTGATGCTTTTGTTTTGAGCTGCCGTAATAAGCGATTCCGTTTCTCTCTTCAGGTTTCCTTTTCGTAACCATGTCCATGATTTCTCGTTTGCTACATCTTGTATCTGCTTTTTAAACTCGCCATACAATTTTTTCCCTTCCCATCTTTCTTTTCTTGTTCGCCATGCTGTTATTATTATTATTATTATTATCATTATTATTATTATAATTATTATTATTGTTGTTGTTGTTGTTGTTGCTGCTGTTGTTGTTGTTGTTGTTGCTGTTGTTCATTTTCAAATTATCAGAATTATCTGCTAGTTCTTTTTGGCGACAAGTTTATTGCAAGATGTTTCAATACATCAGCTCCCAACCCAGTATTCCAACAAAGCCGTTGTTCGAATACTTTCATATGTGATATTCTTTGGATCTCAATTTTTTTCCCAATCGTTTTGCAAAGGTCTTCAAAATCTTTTCAATTTTTCCATTAATGATGGTTACTGTTGTAACTTTTTATTCCTGGATTATTTGAAAAAAAGATTTTCTGGCAATATGCAGGTATTTATTCACCTCTTTTCACTCTCTTTCAATATTGGTCTATGGTTCTTCTGCAATGGTGACATTTTCTATCTCGCAGATTCTTTTTGTTCACCATAGATAGAACTAGATTCTTGGCCATGATGTGTTGACCTATTTGATATTCACTCTCCTACATAATTTCCACTAAGCAGTAAGCGTGTGCACGCCCACACGTACGTCAATCTTTACCTAAAATCATATAGTAATTAATGATTATATTCATAATAACTATAACTATCATATCATATCATAACCATACCTATTGATAATAAAATCCTATGTATTTCTGTTTATCAATTAGTCAGGATTTTACAAACCACATTTGTACATCACTAATTTCTTGAAATACTCATCGATGTTGCATTTCATGAAACGAAAGATGGTTCAAGGTATAGAACAAAATCTTAACTAAATACGTTACTTCATTAAAGGCAAACGTGTCTGTATTATATTGGAACAAGCTAATACGCTTTCAGTTGCCAGTAGAAGTAAAAGTACATCGAAACAATTTCATGTTCTCATTTGCTCAAATATTCAGGGCGCTCTACATTTTTCGTAGGGGAAAAATGCACTATATGAATTTTCCCCGACTACTGAAAAATAGAGTAAACATTACCACATATATTTTATATTCTTTTCTTTAGGACAATTTCCGTTCGTGCATATATGATGGGTCTGTATGGTTGAAGTCGTTTTAAATTATTTCCCCAATTCCATACAGTTCAACGTTCCTGACGTGTTATGTTAATCGAATCACCGTAGCCTCGTATATATCATCCTGACCAACCTGCCAAGTGGCCTATTAATTCTCTTTTCTCTGATTGTTGTATGTGCGTGTACGTGTGCGTGTGCGTGTGAGTGTCCAGGCGCAGCTGGTCACATTCTGGGGGCTAAAAACCTGAGTATTCTCACAGTACGCCATCAGGCACCACCTAAAATTTTTTTTCAGGTGCCTTTTAAATATCTATGGATATTTTGGACCAACAATGCATAAATCCAGTGTTGGTATCTCTTTAGTTAATTCTAGATAATTTAGGATAGAAAAAAACTATTTTTTAGATAATTATAGATATAGGGTATTTTTTTCAGATATGTTTTGTGTTAATTCAGAGTTAATTGCTGTAACTGTTTATTGTGTTAAATACAGTTTCTTTCCTGTTTTTTGCACAGGCAATATTTACTACTTCGTATACGTGGTCCACTATAGTATATTTGTTTTTGGCTGATAAGTTGGCAAGCTTCTAGCGGAGCAAGCTGAACCACCAAGAACAGGAAAATGCCATCAATCCCAAACGAAGCAGTATACAACCTATGAACCATTCAAAGAGCTGAAACATGGATTCGAACCAAAAGATTAGCTTTTACACTAAGAACCAAGCAGAGTCCAAAGGAGAGAATTGTGTTCAACTTTGCATGGAGAGATCACAAAACATCATAGAATATCAAAGAGAAAAAGCAATAGTCAGAAAAATCATAGAATCGATTGGATAACTCGAATGGCAATGGGCTGGTCATGTTGCAAGAATGACAGACAATTGATGGACATAATCACTCACAACGTAGATCCCCAGATATGCTAAATTGTGACCGGTAGAAAATAAGATTGCTTGACGAACTTGACGAGTTCAGTGAGTACCAGCCCTGCGGCACCCTTGATGGAGAGATTGGCGAATCCTTGGAAAAGTAGAAGAAACAAAATAGAACCCATTTCTCAATACGAAATCATTAAAAAAAACTATGTATCCCATTTTAACTCATTATTATTTCCTGCAATAAAACAAGTGGACCTACTTTGAAATTCGTCATCAATTTTTGCGTGCATGACTCTTATTTGAATCGTTATGACGTCACTGGTTTTGGTAGAGGTCAACGTCATCGTTGTGACAAACGAAAATAATGTCATAACAGTAAGAGTTCAACAATAATATTTTTTTCCATAACAGAAGCTCAATATTCACAAAACAAATACCAAGAATTCACTAATGGAAGTCGACACGACATGACGTCATGACGTCATGACATCACTGTTTTTCCCCTACCCTCTCATTCCTTAATCATCTATCAGATTCAAAAGTCTTAAACTCAAAAGTCTTAAATTCCAATGTCTGATCAATTTACATTAATAAAGTCAACTCTGAGAGTTCGACAATCTGAATGATATTTTGGATATTGTAACATGAAGACGGGAACTGTTTTCGTGTTGAATGATCTTTATGTACGAATTGATCTAATAAAAATCTGCATTGATGACTTCATTAATTCATGTATCCACACATTATCTCTGTCAACTGCCGACAGCTGTGTTCGACGAAGCCATATCTTTGCTGAAGCACATATTTAAATGTTTTTATTGGATATTTCTGCTACTGGTAATCACGGTTTCTACTAATTAAATCCACTTGTCTGCTCGTCGTATTAATTACCGGAGATATTAAAAGACCACTGCAGAGGCACTTGTGTTCCTGTGATTCATTGAGTAGCGTAGCTGTCTTGGTCGTCCAATAACAGGTTCAAATTCAGCCATAATAAAGTTTATGTTTAGTACTGCAAACACTTGTACACTAGAGTACGAGCGTATATCGACTCACCGTAGCTCCACAAATGGCCCAACCAACCATCCAAGCGAGTTATGAATTTTCCTCTCTTTGCATGTCTATGTCTAAGTGCTTATTTGTGTGTGTGTGTGTGTGTGTGTGTGTGTGTGTGTGTGTGTGTGTGTGTGAGTGTCTCTGTGTGAGAGCATGTCACGATTTTAGGGCTACACTTTCGGAGCATTGCGTGAGTTCACTTGGTACCATTCCAAACCCTTTTTCTTTTTGTTCTGCTTTCTTCGAAAAGGTGCTTTTTCAGGGTTTCTATGATCGTTTTAGGGCCAACAAATCTTGCGCAGGCTTTTTTTAGATCATTTTATCTTCATCTTTTTAGGTAATTATTCAGATAATTAGTTTTGTTAAACCAGCAGGTTATAATGATTAACTCATGCGAAGTATGGATATTTACAAATTCTTGGGTGCGATTCAATCCAAACTAATTTCGTATTATTAAATTAGAAATACAGCATGATATCTCCTCTTGGAGTTGACTCTAAAGACTGTGGTTCTCTTTGGGATTAGTCTGAACAAAGAATATTTAAACACTATCAAAACTTGGATCAATCTATCCCGGTCTTCTCATACCGATCCGTCCATTCATTTTTTCCGGTCCATTACTTTGTCTCTCTATTTCTCTCCGTCTCAATGGACCTTAGCCTTACATAATTTAAACACACTAATGTAATAAACAAATTTTTAACATAGCAATCGATAAAATGCTCTTTTCCCCCAGGAGCAGTGATCAACGCTTTAGTGGTAGGGATTTCAAAATGCAATTGTCCTAAATTTGATTTTTGACTATCTGCCTTATTTTTAAAGTTTGTTTTCGAAATAATGAACGGTTGGATGAAGGACGAAGTTTCCTTTACGGCCAAATCTTCTGGCTACCGGACGGGTGGTAGGACCCAAGTGAAATCTGACCCTCATATTTCTCCTGACACTGACACCAAACTCAGCACTCTACTCTTTGACGGACTGTTCTTTATTGGCTGCTGACTGTGAAATATTAATTAAAGAATGTCGGAATAATTAAACGTGATATCAAAATTCTGCTAATTACGTGCTTTACTTTAATTTGACAACATTCGACTCCGATGAGTTTCATTGACGCTTACATCATCTAAAATATATCATTCAAAAAAAAAAAATATATATATATATATATATATGTGTGTGTGTGTGTGTGTGTGTGTGTACGTGTACGTGATGGTGTACGTAATTATGCATCTATGTCATAGAATATGTGATTAGTAATAGATATACTTACCGAATCTGATAATTTCCACGCTCCCAAATCCAACATTTCCTTATTTTGATAAAATGAATATCTCCCCTTACGAAAACCTACACGCTGACGAAGGTTGAAGGGTTGTGGTTTCTGACATTTCAAAGAGCCCGTGATCATTTGAGAGGAGACTCATCCGCTTCAAGACATAAAACAGACATTGGGGATTTTTTTTCCTCCTCTGGTCTTTGAAGCCCATTCTACGATTCTCTTGTTCAGGGATCTTTAGTCTTTCCAGCGTCAGATTTCTACTCAACTTACCTTTGAGGTACGTGAAAGCAAAGCCGAAACCTCGGAAATCAATGATGCCATCAATGTTTGTCAATGACGAAAGTAAATGATTATTGACATTCGATCAGGGAGCCGACATACCAGAAAAAACGATCAAAGGCTTGTTTGTCCGATCCAACTAATCACAATGGTAGAATCGAAACACATTATAAATCGATCTACATATGTGCGTGTAGACAGGAATGTGTTATGAATTTATACACACATACAGTTATGTATGCATTAGTATATGTTTAAAGAAGCAGAGGCTTAAAAACCATGTATATTTATGGATAGAGAACATGCACTCTAAATTTCATGCAAATACACACACACATATATATGATTATTAATTATGTCATCCACAAAAAGATGTTTCGTTGTATTTCAAATCTTTTGTGTGACTTTACACTTTATAACCCTTCCAGTATCGTGCAGTGAGATACTCTAACCCGGCCCTTCGTAGAAGTTGACCGAATTAAGCGATATATTTATATGTGTATAATTCCCAATCTACCAGAATGCTCCATTTCAGACTTAAGAGAGCTATGCATAGTACCATATGCACAAGTAATTACAATATATATATATATATATATATATATATATATATATATATATATATATATATATATATATACCATGATTATTTGTGCATATGATAATTACGGGACATATAATCATGTATATGTATATGACTATATACAACGTAATTATTCGTGCATATTTTGCACCCATATATAATATGCACCCTTAATTCTGGGGTATGAACTCCCTGAAAAAAGTCTCTCATGTATAATACACGATGACTGATTTTCAAATTTTATACATATATATATATATATATATATATGTGTGTGTGTGTGTATGTGTATATATATATATATATATATATATATATATATATATATATATATAAGTAGGTAGATCATCAGGCCGTAGCATAATTATGAAAAAGTTATACACAAGGATTATACATTTTATCCCTTGATCATAACCTCCTTCAAGGTCAATGGAAAATCGAACAAAAAAGTATATAATTATTGTCGTTCGATCAAAGGCCTGACGAGCAGGAAAACGATTAAAAGTTCGTTTGTTCTATCTGACAAAGCAAAATGGTGGAAACAAAGTACATTGCAAATCCATTTATGGATAAGTGTATATATACATGCATATACATATACATCTCTACGGACATTTTTCTACGTTTAAGCAGTACAGAAGTTTAAGAAGTCATGTACGTACACTCGGTCTTTCTTATCACTATCACCATCTTCGGACTTTGGGAACTCGGAAAATAATTCCATCAAAATAATGATAATTGCTTCTTCGTCAAAGCCATTTTAGTTTACCAAAGTTGTTTTTTCCTTCAAGAAATGCTCTCTTTTCTTTTTCTTTTTCTTCTCACTTTTCTTCTTACTACCTATCAGGTTTTTTTTAGAAATCAAACAAAACAGATAGAATATTCAAAATTATAGACCTCCCTTCATAGTTCATATGAATTATCCCTTTAGACTTTTTTCCTTTATTATTATCCAAATTCAGACATAGATTATCAACCATTGGCAACCATGATGAGGACAACAGGAATTGTAGTTCTAATATTTCTCTTCTTATTCATCTTCTTCTTCTTCTTTTCTTTTTCACTCATTACCCCTCTTCTTTTTTCTCTTCTTTTACTTTCGACTTTTTTTCTTTTTCTAGGTTCTCTTTCTTCTTTCTTTTTCACTTTTTTTTCTTTCAACATTCTTTTCCCTCTCCTCATTCAACTCTCATCTGTTTTATTTTCTTTCTTTCTGTTCTCTCTCTCTCTTTTTCCAATATCGACTCTATTCTCCTCTCATCGTTTCCTATTCTCTTCTTTTGTTCCTCTTTTTTCTTCTTCTTCTTCTTCTTCTTCTTCTTCTTCTTCTTCTTCTTCTTCTTCTTCTTCTTCTTCTTCTTCTTCTTCTTCTTCTTCATACAATGTACTCTTGCTGATTCTACCGATAGCTACCATTGCTTCAACAAGTCTCAACACCTTTCATAAAACATTACAGCGCCTGTGTATTGCTTGAACATTTGCCGTAAATGTGGAAATCCAGATGTCCTCCTTTGAGTGTAAGCACAAAATATCTATATTACTACAATGTGTTTGTCCTTGTACTTTTGGTTTTGTCTACTTTTTTCTATTCTTTCAATGTGCAGAGGCCTAAAATGACCCACATTTGTTTTGTTAACAGAGTCAATGCTACTCGTTTTTTTACAGTAATACTCTCTATTGTTCTACCCATTTCCCTGAGACCACTGATGAGATTGGAACCTATGTCATATATTCACATGTACATAATAGAATTATATAAAGGGAAATACTGTTCAAAATGAAGATTTTACTCGGCACTTCTGACTCAGGATTACTATCTTCACTAATCTTCGAACAAAGACCTGAAAGAGTTAATCCCATCCTATTTCTCTTCTCTTTTGGACACTTCTCACTCGTTTATTTTTCTTCTTTTTCTTCGTCTATTGTTTTTTTTTTCTTCCTAATTTTCATGTCATTTGATTTGTGTCTGTATTTACTAATCATCACCATCATCCCCAACTCAACCATCACTACTTGAAATAGATTGTAAAGGAAACTAAGTGTTTGGGGTTGGTTGGTACATTTTACGTGGGTCTCCTTGGTTTTTATTTTCCAACTTTCACCAAAGCATCCTCTAGACCCACTTTAATACGATTTCATTAACCTACCCGGTGGTCATTATATTCTATTAAATCTTACATTTACTCAAATACGTCTTTTGTCTGGTTTAAAATATCAAATTTTTCAAGTCTTATCATATCTTTACCGATTTGCCAGAGGAAAAAAATTCCCGATCAGTTAAAACCAACTATTCCAACTGATGGGGTAAGTTGGTACACTTTCCAAATGTTTTAACGATTATCCAATGAACTTAACAAATGTTTCAAATTCGAATAACCCGTCCGATGAACTTTCTTTTCCATAATAAATTTTAGTCATATTTGCATTTCAATGAATTAATCCTTTAAGAATTTACAGCCATCCAATGTTTGTGACTTAGGTGTGTCTGGGTTTGATTCAGTCTGCTTGATCTTCCCAATTGGTAACTTTGTCCTGTTTTCACTAGTATGTTCACTTATATATATACATACATATTTATATATATGTATATATATGTATATATGTATATATGTATATATATATATATATATATATATATATATATATATATATATATACAAATAGTATATTATATATATATATATATATATATATATATATATACATTGAAAAAAAACATGAAAAAATCTCTAGTTTCGGGGTGTTTTATTGACAAAAATCGCTTTGTTGCCAAACATTCGCAAGTGCTCGATATTTCTGTGTCAGAAAACGAATGGAGAATCGATGAAATGATTAAAACTCACCAAAATCCCTTTTTCAGCATAGACTTTCATTTTATGCTGACATACTGTCACAGTTGAAATACACCCCTGCGTGAGAAAAAAAAAACAAAACGAAAAAATACTATTTTTTTCTATGTAAACACCACTTTGTTCATTACGTGACGTTATACTTGGCCACTTTATTGTACTCGTGACTTTTGAAAGTTTAAACAAAGAAAGTTTAATTTCGTATATATATTGATACATTTTGTACTCCCAAAAGCTCTCTTAATGGCACACCGATTCCCAATTGCCATTGTACTAACACCTGAAACGGAAAAGACGAGACTTGTTTTATGAAACTTAATCTGTTCATATCTTTTGTTATCATGTATACACCAACATCTTGAGTTTCATCTTCTTCTTCTGAACTCATTGAGTTTTACATGCATATATATATATATATATATATACATACATACATATATATATATATATATATATATATATATATATATATATATATATATATATATATAATACTATCCACTTCATCATTTTTTATCAAAATTACTCTGACGAAAGTAGTATTTTTCATATCAATTATATATATATATATATATATATATATATATATATATATATATTGAATTTAATCATTTTCATTAAATTGGATTAAAAAGTGCTCAATAGATCAATCATGTAATTAATAGCAACATACTAACGAGATTCGGAAAAAAATTACTCTTGTCTAATTGTTGAACAAAGAATACACGATTCCGGTGACTTCTCTCTCAATTTTTCACTATATATGAAGCCGTAGCAAAACCGTTAAAACCCCACTTGAGAAAGGGGCGAATAGCAGAGCTCATTACCTCTTGCTACGGCGCTGTCGACATAGAAAACACACACTCAAAGTTCAATTGCAGAAAACTGCTGCTATCAGCCCACTTACTCAGAAATCAGGAATAAAATTCCCACCAGATGCATAGAGGACAAAAGCACAGAAAACAACATACGGAAACGAAAAACACCTCGAACCAACCATACATAAATCAGCAAATAACAAATCAAAATCCTATGCGAAACCAGCAGGTGGTCAAACGCTGGACGCCAGAACGTCATTCACAAACTGTCCAGAAGAGTACTCATATCCATCATGGAAGCTCCCAGCCTCGGATCAAAATTCGCCACCGGCACCCCCAAAATGAATACTTCTAACATTGTCACTAAAAACTACAGACACTTCACCATTGACTTCAATAAAGGCTTCATATAAGGTATTATCACTGTCTCAATTAATACAAAATACGACCAAAGCACATTACCGTCCAGATATATACAGGCATTGGAAGAACATAGCCAAAGACGACTAAATACCATCACCACCGAAGACAAAAAGAGAAGAGAAGAGACGACATCATAGAAACACACACCAGCTGTGACAAAATTACTTCCCTTCTTAGCGACAATAACACATGAAAAAACAAACAAAATATGTCTGACAAAGAAACGACTAAGTTCAACTATCCACCCGAAAAATATAACAATGCTGGAAACAAAATATAGAACAAACTAGTAGAATGCCACCCATCCCTACCCAGACTTTATGGCTGACCTAAACTCCACAAACTAAATATCCCCTTGCGACCCATTATTTCAGGAACAGAAGCGCACCCCATATGTATCAGGAGAAATTTCTAGAAACAAAAAATCGACTCATTGATGGAATCCCTGAATTGGAGTTTTCGCATGTCTTTTCCTACGGTTTCTTGAATCAGCCCCTTTCACTCACATAATACCCTAAACAGCCTCCTATTTTCGCTACATCGACGAAACCCTTATCCTATACCTCCTGTACGAAGATCTACTCAACATTGTAGCTAAAGGAAAAATCCTCTATCAAATTTACACACTCTACTAGACGGATCCAACAACACGATCAAACGTAGTGTCTTCCGCGAAGCCACTAACAAAATCGAGCACATGTATTTTCAATCTCACATCAGTCAAAAAAAATCAGGATAAATCATAAGGTTTTACATTAGGGCCATCAGAATATGTGGCCCCAATACCTTGATGATGAAAGAATATACATTGAATAATCCTTTCTTCACTCCAGTAACCACAACACCTTTCTTTTCAGTCTAGTGCCAACGGCACTTCACATACAACGCTAAAAAGCATATAAGATTAACACTACTAATACTACACAAGATAAAAAGAATAACAACACCATCAGATGCATCACATTACCTATCAACACAACCACCTCTAACCTCAGCTCCAACCTGAGCAAGATGAAAATACACATTGCCACCAAGATATCAACCATCAAAATATTTGATAAAAAATCCTAAACACAAATCCCCACCATCCGAAGTCGACATTTAAGCAATACTGTACAAAAACTGCTGCAGTATCTATATTGGAGATACGCCAACATCTCTCAAAAAAGACTATATCAACACAAAATATCCCTAAAAATTGAATGAAAAGACAAATGACCCGGTTGAACGTAGAAACATGCTCAACCACTATTCAAATCTTCACAAAGACCATCTTATCAAAAATATACAAGACAACTCAGATGCATCGAAAAAGCCCATATATCCCAAAGCAATACTATAACCCAAAGGTATGGACATGTCCAGATTACAAACCGTTTGAATGCATCCATTTTGGAACAGAATCATATAAAAACAAGAACATTAGCAAATAAGGGATCGGATAACATACACCAAACCCCTTTAAGAAAGATGATCCCTATAATCCTAAACAGATGAGTATACAACCAATGCATCCTCCCTATAGTCACTCATAAGGCTGAAACATGGAACCTAACCGAAGGACAGACCTATAAACTGAGAAGTATGCTACGTGCGCATGAGAGAATCTTGCTCAAACTTACATGAAGAAATCACAAGACTGCACAGTATATTAGGAAGAAAACAAGTGTATGTGACATCATAGAAACTACTAAAAAACCCAAATGGCAATGGGCAGGCCATGTTGCAAGAATGAAAGACAACTGATGGACCTCATATCTCATTACATGGATCCCCCGAGACCGAGGCCGACAGAATATAAGATGGAGAGAAGAATAAGACAAATTCTGGAAATACTGACTCCGTGACACCCTTGATAGAGAAGTGTGGGGAATCCTGGAGAAGGTCTATGTTCAACGATGGACGTTAAAAGAATGATGATGATAACGATGATGATGATGAGTATGCCTTTAAGAAAAGAAAAAGGAAAATCTCAACCAACATACTATTTTCTCTGCAACTGCTGAAAAAACGCTGCTGGCAATCATCAAATTCATCAGAACATGCCCACTTGATGACACAAATTTTAAATTTTCTTCAGAATTTTTCGTGTTTTACACATAATTTGATATCATGGCGTGATTTTCTCTTGATGGGATCCTCAGTTGTTTTCCATGTAACCGTTCTGGGGATTTAAAAATAAAACAGCTGTGTTGATCAAATACCACACACTAAGTACCGATGATTTTAATATATAACTTATGTATATATATATATATATATATATATATATATATATATATATATATATACTAATTGAATACCTTAGAGACAGATTGGTTGTTTGAGTAGTACGTATATTGATGGGAAAGTAAGGATCCCGATATTCACGATATTTATTTCATAAATAAAGCCCGCTCTTCTTAAACTAAAAATTCTTTTTTCCCTTGAAACATTCATTTTGATTTAGGAAGAAGTCTCCTTCGTTTTTTGACCCGATGAAGGGTGGACTTTTCTTCTCTTTTGACTCCTTAAATAGTTAAACATAATCGTGAAAAATAAGAAGATATGTTTATGGGCAGAAAATAGGTTCCATTCTGGCATTATAGCTACATCGTAAATAAACCCCTGCCCTCTAAAAATCTTTGAAAATATTTTTCTAAATTTTTTTTTTTTTTCGAAACCTCTCAAGTTCCATTTTAGAAAGCATGCCAAATTTGGTTGGGCTGCACTCGTGTTAGATTCTTTTTACAGCTGGACACAAAAAAACACGAAAACATGCAGACAACTCTCATTTACATATATATATATATATATATATATATATATATATATATATATATGTGTGTGTGTGTGTGTGTGTGTGTGTGTGTGTGTGGTACAAATCAGGCTAGCAGTATAACATAATGTAATAATATACCAATAATATAAAGCAACTTCTGAAATGTAATGGATTTGTTTCATAGAGTGCACGATAAATACAACTTTTTACTCCTGAAGTTAAGTTGTTTTAGAGTAGAGCTGGAAATAAATAGTAGAATATGGATTCGCTACAGAAACTAGCTCATGTTTCTGCCCTCTTCGGCGAGCCTGATGCGGCCAAAAGAGGGCAGGAACATGAGCTAGTTTATGTAGCAAATCCACATTCTACAATATATAGAGAGAGAGTGAGAGAGGGAGAGAGAGAGAAGGAGACAGACAGACAGACAGACGGACGGACGGACGGACGGACTGGAGAAACATAAACATGCGAATATATACTGACATATATTGGTTTATTTGTCTCTTTTTCATCCTGCTCAACTTGCTCACGTCTTTCAGTCTCTATAGATATTTTTTCATGTATGTGATATATATTTGTGTCCGTATCTATCTCTGCGTGCACTAGCATGACTGTGTGTGTGTGTGTGCATGTGTTTGTGCGTGTGTTAGCGTGTGAGTGCGTGCATGTGTTAGCGTGCACGCACGTGTATGTGTGTATGCCGTCACGTGTGCACACATTCTTCCATATCAGCTATCTCGCGAATCATTGTTATTCATCATCATACCCTCACGGACCTGAACATTATTTATCTTGTAAGATGCAACCTTTTGCCCACTTTCACAACCCGTCTTGCTTGTCGCCGGACACTCTCTTTTCTTTCTTCGTCATCGTTAAGGCTTCACATCAATCGTCCACCAACTTCAAACAGGGCTGCATCTGAACTTTGCATCCTCCTTATGACTTTAATAACAGAAACAATGGACAAACACAAGAACACGGGAGGCGGAGCGAAGACAGAAGCAAAGCACCAACCTGCAGAGATAAACCAAGGAGACAATAATAAAAGAAATAAAAGAGAAACTGTAGAGCAAACAAATGGAACATAGATCGAAAGGCAAATAAATCAGGAAGGAACGAATGAAGCCAAAATGAAAAAAAAACAAGGAAAAAATGAAGGAATCAAAGAAAAAGAAAAGAAAGAAAATAGATATAAACAAGAAAAGAATGAAAACTGAATCGATGAGTAAGTGAAAACGTCGAAATATAAACTGATAGATAGATAGATATGAGCATGATGGATAGACGAATAGATGGATACGAACAAACTTGTATAGATAAATAGATAGATAGATAGATAGATAGATGGAAGGATATGAACAGACTGAGACAAATTTATGAGTGGATCTATTTAGTTAAGTAGACAAATATGAACAGACGGGGGTAGACAGATGGATAAACCGATAGATAAATAGATAGATAGATAGATAGATAGATAGATAGATAGATAGATATGAACAGACTAGGATAGATCGATAGGTAGTTAGATAGATGGATGTATATGAACTAAGTGATATTGATGACACAGACGGATATATAAGTAGATATGGTCTGACCGAAATTATTAGATTGATTAATCAATAATTTCTTCGTTGTCAAAACATGAAAAAATTCCTTCGAACGATAGATTCTATTCATGACACCACAAGCGTTTTGCATTGAAATATATTTAAATTAAAATGAGAAAAAAAAACATCATATTATTGATATACCCATCAAAATAAGATCTAAAAAGCGTCCAAAAAGCTTTTTCTGAAAAATAAACGAAAGAGAGATTTTTTCAGAAAGGGATCTTGTGGAGTACTGATAACCATTTCAAAATCGCTAGACAAAACAGTATGGCCAAGAACGCTGGAACACACCGAAACACAAATACACAAACGCGTGAGCTCACTCACGAACACGTAGACAAACACCGAAACACATGCACACACAAAAAATGATAAAAACCTTAGCCACCTTTGATGACTACGGTTGATCAAGTGATATATAGATAAACTTGGATTGATACTTGATTGTAAAAGCAACGAAGATAAGAGACTTCATTAGCATGAAACAAAGAATGAAAACAAAGAAGCGAGAGATTAAATCAAGGAAGGAAAAGGGAAGAAAAAACAACAATAGAAGAAAGAAAGAAAGAAAGAAAGAGAGAGAAAGAAAGAAAGAAATATATATTCTAGTTAATAGAAAAAAAAACAAAGAAAGAGAACATGTGAGGGGTTATTCAACAAATGGGCAACGAATAAATCACAAGAAGACAAAACGAAAACAATGTATGGACAAGTTATCTTTGCTGCAAACGAATTTATAAAAAATAACTGAAAGAAGATAAATGAAAGAATCAAAGAAGGTTAATATAAATCAAAGCTCTCAGATAGCACAAATAAAATAACAGCAAACCCTGAACCTTTTATCTACAAAGAAAATAATTTAGTCACTCAAAATACCGCTGATGTAAGTATATTTTTTTTATTATTTAAAGCAAAAAAATTGAGACATGAATCAAAGAAATCAATAATACTTTCAGGGAGGTTACGAAATAAACTGTACCTAAAAGCTCGGAGTATTGAGGTTTGTTCGAAAAATTACTTACCATTGTATTTTATGCATAGACGATTATGACCCCAGTATCAGGAGATTTCATAGCATCAGGAAACCTGCTTTGAAACATGTATCATCACTTGGTTTCAAACTTTTTTTTTTTCAATAAAATTATCAAATACAAAGACAGGACTTTGCGTTGCACCAATAATTTCCCCGCTGGAATGATGTCACCAAACCCATAAACTTATACGAAAGAAACTGAAAAAATGTTTCGAATCAGTATTATTCCTTTGACCAGAGGTTATCAAACTTTATTGCACATCGGCATATTACGAAATTTATTTGATTCACGTGGCTCATTGACTCCTTGTACCGTAAAGAAGTAGATACACGTTAATATTGGGAGGGACATGTTTTACTGGTTGATTGTCTTGCTTCTACATAACTGTAAAGAATCAAGTCGTAATAAAGAGTTGTACTGTACGGAAATATACTGAAAATATGACATGAATTGGACGAAATCATTTCAGTAGAAAACTTGTAAATCGGTGTACTTATTTATGTACGCGTAATCCCCATTCCTTTCCATCCGCCGCTGACGGGATTCAGAATTCACACAAAATCTAGTGATAAAACCGTTGGAGTGGCTGCTCTTTGAAGGAAGAGGGACAGACAAAATACCTAAACTGGACACGCTTAAGGCTTAAGATATAAGTAATTGGAAATGTTTACACAGTACACCTAGGAGATAGGTGCTGCTCACTTTTCTAATACTGAACACTGTTTGATAGATACTAGTCGAGAGAGACAAGTAACCACAGCTACAAGCGAATATTGAAAAAAAGAGTAAATAACTGATAGAAAGGAGAGAAGGATGAATGAAAAATGTGGGAATCAATGAATATTAGTTCAAATCAAAGCTCTGAATTCGCATAAATAAACTCCCTCAAGCTCAGATCATTTTAGCCAAAGGATAACAAGAGTTCACTCACTAAAAATACTGTTTATATAGTTTTTTTTCTTTTTGAATAAAAAAAAAGATGTTAAAACAGTTGAATCAGGCAAAACAATAATACCGTCAAAGATATCACAAAGTGCACAGTACTTAATTGATCTCGGAATTGGGTTTTGTTTAAAAAACACTGAAAAATAACCTACTTTTGTATCTTATACACTGAAATAATGACGTAAGTCTCCAATGGAAGTTACTGCTGCAGGATAGCTGCTTTGAGGGAGGTATCGTTATATGATTAGAAACTGCCGTTTTATTATATTTCTTAAATAAAAATACAGGAATTTGCTGGTCACCAATATTTCATCAGTGTGCATGATGTCACTACATTCATAGAGTTACACGAAAAGGACAGGAAAACGTAAAGAATCAGCCATCTGCTGTAGACCACTATTTCTCAACCTTTGTTGTACGATGGCACACGACAAATATATTTGATTAAGATGGCATATCGACTTTTACTCCCTTAGAATATGAATATGCGTTGGGATTGCGAAGGGAATGTTTTGCATTTTAGTATCTATCCAGCTTCTCCAAAATCGAAATAATTGAAATATGTACTGTGCATCAACGTACTGCAAATATTAGATTAAATGAGATAAAATCATTTCAGTCGCCAATAGACAAAATCTGCATACTGATATATATATATATATATATATATATATATATATATATATATATATTCATATTTATCTCCTCTTTTTTTCCCTCCGTCTATTGCCGAAAAAGTTGAATCCTCGAAAGATATAATCCTAAATACCTGTTTAGCAAATTTGTGGAAGAAGCTAGACATATTCAATACTCGTGCAAGACAGGGTCAAGGTTTAAAATACACATTTGCATATCTTGGAAAACTTACACGGCACACTTGGGAGATTGCTGCACATTATTACACTGCGGCACACAATATGGGAACCCCTGGTCTAGAGGCAAATAATCTTAGTTGCTAAAGAATAACAAAGAAACGGTGAATAATCAATAGGAACAAGATAAATGAATGAAGAATGTAGGAATCAAAGAAGGTTAATATAAATCAAAACTCATAGACCGCACAAACAAACTCATACAAACTCTGAACTTTCTATCCAAAGGACGAATAGAGTTCAGTCGTTCAAAATACTTCTTTCTTGGATGTTTTATTTAAAGATAAATCAAAGGGCAAAACAGATCACACAGACAAAATAACAACAAATCATGAAGTTTTATTTACAAGAAAAAAAAGAGTTCAGACACTCAAAATACTAGAGACGAATATTTTCACTCAAAGCAAAAAAAAAACCCCGATATTTTGAATAAGGTGGATCAATAATACCATCAGAGATGTTACAATGTGGACGGTACTTAATTGATCTCAGTATTAGAGTTTGTTTGAAAAAAGTAAAAAATTACTTACTATTGTACTTTATATGTAGAGAACTATGGCCTAAGTTTTCGGGATATTTTATGGCTAGAAAAATTTTCTTTGAAGCAAGCATCTTCACTTGATTTGAAACTGTGTTTTAAATAGAAAGACAGGAATTCACAAGGCGCCAACAATCTACGGGAAATCATGATGTCACTGCGTGGAAGAGACTGACAAACCTATAGAGTCACCAAAATGCTTCAAACCAGAGTCTCAAATACTACATATAAATACTGCATCTTGATTTTTACAGGGGATGTCTTTTTTTCTTCTCAAAATACTTCTCATTTACTCTATCACTAAAGCTGTTAATTTATAGTGTGAAAAAAACTAAAAATCAAAAGAATTATTTGCTTGAAATTGAACATAATATAGTGAAAAAAATTTCTTTTATCTGTTTAATGAATACCCCTGATATGAATTGCACTCTATACTTCTGCATAATGAAATTATATTTTGAAATTATTAAAAAGTTTTCTCCAAAGAGTATATGTCCTAATGTTAATTTTCTGTCGATGTTTTTAGAAATTTACAAAACCTCCAATAGCCTGAGTTCAACGAATAACGTACAAAATTAAAAAGCATCAGGAAATATATGATCTATTCCGAAAAGTTTGCTGCTAATAGCAGCAAAAACTCAATCGAGATCAGGTGAACAGTAACTTAATTGGTCAAATACGATAATTTTTTAAATATGTTTTTATTGTTGTCATTGTTCTGCCCAAATATTCTTTGTCTTGTCAAAAAACTTTTATGGGATGTCAAGAACGGATACTATGGAAGACCTGCTTCGTCATCTTCAATGTATTTCCGATCTCTTCATTTTGTATGAGGGAAAATGAATTGTAAATCACAGCCTTTCATTTATGTTTATCATTTACAAATTGATCAAAGATATAAACTAATTTTGGTATCAATAAATAGCTAAAAAGTGATATTTATTTAATTTCTATTCTAAAATCTAAAAAATATTTTTAGCAAAATTTCATCAATTTTGAAATTTTAAAATTCAAAAAAAATTAGAATTAACGGCACACTTAGAAGAATGACTTACGTGGCACACCGAATCTTATCCCTATAAAATAAAATGAAAATTTGTATTGGAAGAGGAATTTTTTTTTTCTATCTGATCACCATCATGCTTTTTCATAGCTATATAGTAGCAATGAAGGAGTGTACCGTATGTCAACGAATTTTGAGAAGAAAAGAATTAGACAAACATTTTAGTAAACGAAATTATTCTACATCAGTAACCTGATATACGCACTCTCCCCTCTTCATCTCTTTACCCGTCTCTAAAAAAGTCGAGATCTCATATAATCTTGGGATAACTGCAATAGATAAGGAACTCAGTGGTGGAAGCAGGACAGACCTAATATGTGTAACGCATGCGTCTGAGGCTCAGAAAACTCTTTTGAATATTTGGAAATATTCATTTGGGACATTTGGGAGGTATTTGTGACACACTTTTGTTCTGCGGCACACAGTTTGAGAAACAATGGTCTACAGAACAGAAAACTCGGCTGCAAACAAATCGAATATTAAAAAGAAAGGTTGAATAATCAATAAGAACGTGAATGAACGGAAAATTATTGAATCAATGAAAATTAATTCTGAGCAAAACCTAGGGTTTACGGTCGACATGAGCTCGAAAAAATGTTTTCCATTTACGACGTTACGACTCCGATTTAGTTTTTTTTTGCTAGGGATCAGGAGCAGTTGCCGTAGCTGACGATTTAAATCATTTGATAAATAATAAATAAATACGGATTTAGATTAAAATAAACGCCATTTTCACTTCGCTTGAGTAAGTAAGTTATAACATAAAGCTCCCAGATCGCACGAGGGAAATCACAACAAATCATGAGCTGTTTATCCACACAGTAGAAAGAAGTCTGTCATTCAAAATACATCCTTTTTTGTCTAAAGCCACAAAAATGAACATTAAAACAATTCAATCCGTCAAATCAATAATACCATCAGAGAGGTTACAAAGTGGACTGTACTTAACTGATCTCAGTATAGAAGAATATTTGTACAGTTCTATTTTATATACAGACAATCATGATGCCCAATGGGAATTATAACTTTAAAATAACTGCTTTGAAACAGGCATCTGTACTTGATTTCAAACTGCTTTTTAACTAAGTCTCAAATAAAATCAAATAAAGAGACGGTAAATAGCGTGACATTAATGATCTACGGGTAAACATAATTTCACTATACACACAGTTACTTGAAAGAGACAGAGAAAAATTACAGAACAAGCAATATGCTGGTTCTCAAACTTGGGGCTGCTGATCAATAGTGTGCCGCAACTATCCTCCAAATATGCCGGAAACATACATTCCAACTCTTGAATGTAACCATTACAGGTATTAAACCTGTTCCATTTCTGCCATCGTGTTGACAATCTAGTGGTTGTATCACTAAATTCCATTAGATCTGAATTATTTTCGTTACAGATGATAGCAAACTTTATGATTATGAGTACGTACATCGGTATGTTGATTTAAAAGATTTGCTTATTCATCACTGAAATGATTTTGTCAAATTTGATTATTCATTAATCAGTTGGAATAAGTCAAATACATCTCTCGGTGTGCCGTCATACAATAACTCATCGAAGGAACCAAAGTAAAAGTTTGACTCTCAAATTTGGAACCATGCATGGAAGGATCATGCTCTAGAAGAGAGACCAAAAGACAAGGCCGTTTATTATATAGAAAAAACAGAAGTCAGAGATATCATGAAATTTATCATGGAAATGGGCAGGCCATGTTGCAAGAATAACAGAAAACCTTGGACATCTTAACTCACAGTGCGAATCCCCGAGATCATATGCAGATATGGCCGGTAAAAAGATGGCGTGGTGATTTAGAGGAGTTGTGAAAAAACTGATTCTGTAATGCTCATGACCAAGAGGTCTAGGGAATCTTAGGGAGCCCAACGACAGACAGATTGCTACTACTGCTGCTGTTGCTGCTGATATCCATCGTTCACAAAGTTACATTTAAACGTATGTGATCAATGCATCCTCTCAATAGTCACTTATGGAGCTGAAACATGGAACCTAACCAAGAGACAGATCCGCAAATTGAGAACTATGCAACTTGCACATGAGAAAATTATGCTAGGCTTCACATGGAGAGACCACAAGACAGCACAGTACATCCAGGAAATCATAGAATCCATTAGAAAACTCTAATGGCAGTGGGCTGGCCATGTTGCAAGAATGGCAGACAACCGATCGACATTACGACTCACAACATGGATCCCCCGAGATCGCATGTGCAACCGAGGCTGGCAGAATATTAGAAGGAGAGACGCTCCAGACAAATTCAGAAAGTACTGGCTCTGCGACTCCCATGATAGAGAAGTGTGGCGAATCTTTGGGAAGGTTTATGTCCAACGAAGGACGTTGATAGACTGATGATGATGATGATGATGATGATGATGATGATGATGCATATAAATCGGATTTTCTCAACACCACAACTGTATATCATTTTCATATTTGGGACATTTTCAATTCAAAAATTTATACATTTTACATTTAGATTCATGAAAGAAATTACTTTCCGGTTCATGATGGTTTGCGGCTAGATATTCGATAAAGAATATTATATAATAGAAACAGAATAATTAAATTATGTTCAAGTCACTAAAGAAACAAAACAGGGAAGTTGAAGAAAAATGATACCACCCCCTTCGTCCCTGATCGGATCAGTCGATATAGCGTGGAATCTTGATTTATTTCAGGGAAGAAATCCAATATATATATATATATATATATATATATATATATATATATATATATATATATATATATATGTATATATATATATATATATATATATATATATATATTGGAATTAACATTATCTCATCCATGTAAAATGCTTGAACGTATATATATATATATATATATATATATATATATATATATATATATATATATATATATATATATATATTGGAATTAACATTGTCTCATCCATATAGAATGCTTAAACGTATATATATATATATATATATATATATATATATATATATATATATATACCAAACAAATCAGCCTAGTACTTCATTGCATCTAACAAATGAGGAAAGTTTACATTGTTTCTTTCACAGCATTTCTAAATTCAAACTTCGTTATTTTCTGTTCAGTTTACGTTGAAAGCAGTTGGTGCTCTTTTCACATGTAATGATAAACTTTTTCTGAGTGTAGTGTGAATGATTAGTATGTTAATTGTGATGCATTTTTCACTCTTAGCAACTATCCAAAATTGTTATTATTATTTTTATTTTTCACGTATCAAACTTTTAATTAATATATATTTTTTTTAGAAATCATCATTTGGAGAATATTCTTCTTCTTCTTCTTCTTGTTCTTCTTCTTCTTTTTCTTCTTCTTCTTCTTCTTCTTCTTCTTCTTCTTCTTCTTCTTATTATTATTATTATTATTATTATTATTATTATTATCATCATTATTATTATTATTATTATTATTATCATTATTATTATCAGCAGTTCCACACCAGTTGCTTGGTAGTTACCACTAGAGGTTGAATGACAACGTCTCCTCAAGTCTCCAGCCCTCTTCTCCACACTCTCTTAGTCAAGAGCAGTTATGTGGTTTACAGTTTCACACCAGTTGCCCTCTTGTTATCGCTGAAGGCTAAGTGGCAGTAAGTCTCCTCAGGTATTCAGCCCTCTTCTCATCTCATCTCTCTTTCACCTATCACAGCAGTGCCATGGTTAGTACCTCACTATCATTTGGTTGTTTTTTTTTCTCTCCTTCCTCCTCTGTTAGGCCACTGCTAACAGCTGGGGTCGTAGATTTTATATTTCAACCACTTTCCCCAGTATTCGTGCAGTTCCTAGCAGTGCTTTGGTCTGTACAGTCTCAACCCTCCCTATAATCCGTAGTTCCCCCAATCATCACTAGTACTACCCTGACTTCAATGTTCCACACTTTCTTCAGTTCTCTTTCCAGATCCAGGTGTTTTTCCAGTTTTTAACTTTCCTTAGTCTTTATTCTATGGTCTGCAGGCACGGCCACGTCTATTATTTGGTAGGTTCTCCTCTTTTTGTCCATAATAATTAGGTCCAGTCTTCCTGCTTGGATGGGGAGGTCCATTTGGATGTAAAAGTCCCTAAGTAATTTGTAGTTTCCATTTTCCAGGGCTATATCCGGTTTGTGCTGGTACCATTTTTCTGCACGGTCAAACCCCATTCCTTTACTTAGTTATTAGATCATTACTATTAGTAGTAGTACACATATACAAAGATATATTTGTGTCTGATATTGTGATACTCACTCATGTGAGAGTTGCATTTATATAATAATTCCAATCTTTTGAGTTAATGTATCCAGTGTCCATTTGTAGGAAGTTTAATAGAAATTTTCTTGAATATTTTGTAACTGATTGATTTTTGTGTTCCAGATTTGATGATTATTCGGGAAGCAAATGATATCAAGCTATTCTCACAACCACAGATAGCACCTCTGCATAGCACTGTTAATTTCCGATGCTGTTTTTTTCATCCCATGTAATCGGTGTTTTATTATCATCCTTCAATTTCCTAATGTATTCATGAACAGTTGTTCAGTATTCATGTTCTTCACTGGTAAGTGACAATTTATGTTTGCCAAATCTAATTTTGGCTTTACATTGAGAATATCCAATATAATATATTTCGTTGTAAACTGTAGTCCTATGAATTACCTCTGCCTGATTGCATTTTCTAAGGTGCATTCATTGGAGTTTTTACAATTGCAATTTTCTGTACACTTGGATTCATTGCTTATATTCTTATTAATTCGAGATATGTTGTTTTTTCAATTATTTTTTCCATGTTTTATATGCAGGAATAACTGAATTCAATGCTTTTTTTATTAGATATTTCATAAAGAATATTTTTTTTGTTTGATATATTTGTTCATTAAATTTTTAATTTTTTCGAAGATTCGTTTTTACGTTTAAGTTGAAAGGTGGATTGAATCATATGATATTGCTTTTACGATTTCTTCTTCCCTATTTTTAGGTTTTAATCCTTGTCTAGAGTTGATTCCACTAATTTTCAAAGCATTCTGACATGTTATCGAACTTTTTGTTTGTGGAGATGTCTATTGATCTTTTGGTTATTAAATTTGGTATTCGTTT
>OY735216.1:52585476-52587976 GCA_963457665.1 Thysanoteuthis rhombus | reverse complement strand
ATTCTCCATAATCTAGATATTTCTAAAATGTTTTCCTGTGGATTACACCAGTGATGTAATAAATAGAATTCATTCTGACTATATTTATTCTTCAATGGAATCTTACTTTCGTGAATTCAAATTTTTACCCAACGGTCGTTCAGTTATTGACTGTGATGGCGAATTTCCTACCTACTGTGATTGCGAGTTTTGATTTATTCTCATATAGAATAGATAAAATTATGTCGTATGAATTCTTTAATAAATAAAATTCCATTATATTTCTCGGGAAGGTAATAACGCTGAAAGATGAGTGTGTCATATTCAGTTGACAGAGCTATGAATTATATATAATTTTAATCTAAAACAGAACACTGAAAGAAAATGATATCTGTGGAAGAGAAATTTGAAATAGATACTTTCAGTACAAACAAGAGCTTTGTGGTGTACTGCGTGGCTGAGAAAGTTGCAAATTTTCCATCGGTGCCTATATGCTAAAGTTGAGCCGGGATAAAAGACTGCCATTACGGAAGCCTATATCGTGATCAACTAGACCCTCACGTCTTGGGAGCAGCTAAACTTTTGTTCCATTTTATAGCTTCGTGTCAGTCCAAGTTGAACTGATATCTGTATTTAATACTGTTAGCAAAAACATTTCTTATGGTTTCAAGCTGTCTTGCGTGAACAATTTCGTTGTTGATTTTTGTGTAAGTTTTTTCCACTTTCATTTTATTTGTTGCTTTTTATTCCTAGTGATTTTTCATTGTACGATCATTAGGAATCATAAATCGGAAATAAAGAAGTATCCTCCGACAAGATTTGAACTAGCTTTTCGAATTCCGTATCCATGTCGAAAAGGTTCTCGAGTAACTGGTATATTCGAGTATTTTTTATAGCATGAACTATTCTTTCCTGTCGTACGAAATATAGATGGCGTCTGGAGAACATTTACTCATAGGAGTAAGACGAACAGCATTTCAATGAATGACCTGTATTTATATGAAGCTGTTGTTCGGTTGAAAGAAACACATGACTGAAATCTATAATCCCTTCGACTTTGTGCCACCATGAAATCTGGTGTTTCGAACACTTTCGTTCCAAACTAACATCACATATATTTCTATGTGGGCAAATCGAACTCCTCATTAATGGAACAGCAATTCGAAATGTTGGCATATTACTTCGTCAACTTTTGAAATAATAGAGATTTACCCAAAATGAAGTTATTTAATGAGATTCTGCATGCACAATAAACCGTAATGGGAATTCAACTTTAATAGTACACTATGCACATTCATTTATTTGTCCTGTGTCGCACCAGGATATCCAATTATATATTATCATTAAGTAGATTATCATTTGATGACGAAGTAAAAATTGAATTTCATATCCTGATGTCGTAGCGAAAATGCCGAATTTAAAAAATAGTAAAAAGATATAATGTAATAAAAACAAACACAAAAATTCGTCCGTGGTCAACAGAACGCTATTTTACAAGCTCACTGCAATACAAATCACTACAATTCACGTATTTGAAATGCCATATACATCTATGCATTTATCATATGCTGTAATTTTTGACGACAATGCAAACCAGTGGAGAATAAAATTCATGCTTATTTTCAATCTAACATAGAAAAGCTTACTGAGAGATATCTATTCTGGATTACTGTAGATTGTTCCGCAAGTATATACAATTATACTGTACAACCTCCTCGATAAAATAGTATTTGTAAATTATAAGCAACATACTATGAAATATTCATATTGATTTGAATTCGAGGTGATGAGTACATCGTGCTGATTTACAATGTACTACTCAGATATTCAGGGAATTTGAATATATTCGTCAATTTGCTCGTCATATCCAGCATTTCACCTCTCAGATTAACTAACATCCTTTATGTCTCGTCGGTCTTTCCACATATTTCTCGTTATCATCTAACCAAGTTTTTTTTTATCGATACACATATATACTTTTTTGACAAGCAGCTCCAAAACATGCAATTTGACACCTACATGAAAACCCTTTGCCACGGGCATTGGGAGTAGGATACTAAACTAGACTGTCTTGGACACCCATAAAACGAATTTGTGTTAATATCTGTCTCAATCACTCCACAGACAAAATAACTAAACCTATGGTCTATCAAACTTTTTTCCATCTCAGAGGATAATTTCAGCTCAGTAAGTTCCTCAGACTATTTATATATATATATATATATATATATATATATATATATATATATATGTATTTATATGTGTGTGTGTGTATATATATATATATATATATATATATATATATATATATATATATATATATATATATATATATATATATATAATGAGTCTGTGTATGAACACATCCTTGCAAATTTGATGTGCTTCTGTTAATTTCAAATTCAATTTCAATTTTGTTCCTTTCTGATTGTAGGGTCATTTATTGAAGTGTTGGTGAAACGCAATGGCCTTTAACTGGTCAAACTACTTTTAAACTCTTCGATCATATTTCGAATCGTGC
>OY735216.1:52577976-52580476 GCA_963457665.1 Thysanoteuthis rhombus | reverse complement strand
TCTCTTCTTTTTTTTTTCTCCAATTATCATTTATTTCTTTTTCTTTTGTTCTCCTTCCCCTATTAACTATTTCTGAAGGATTTTTTTACTTTTTTTTTCTTGGCCTAATTTCCTCGTCTTTGTTGTTTGTTTTTCATAACCTTCCGGCTGTGTACCCTCGAGCCTCCTGTGTTATCTTCAAAAGACTCGAGTCGAGTTCAATATTCACAAACATCAGGGACACAAAACATTTTTTCCCCTGGTGAGGTGCACTCTGAAATACATTTTCAAATTCCTTTACTTTGTTCCCTGAGACAAAAGTAACTGTCAACATAAGTTTCTTCAATTTTCTAGTTAATCTGGCTGTCCGGTGGCTTATGTATGTATCACTCATAATCGCTACACCAATAGAGTTAGAGTGCTGAAAAATCAACATTTACTCCTTATGTATAGGAAAAAACATTTTCTGGTTCTTTTTAAATTTTAGTGGGTGTTCAATTTGTTTGCAATGTAGGTTTATGCTAAATTTGTTTGTGCCTTTAGTTTGTGTCTGATAGCGAAATGCTTGTCATTTCTAAAAAAAAAAAAAAACAGATTTTTTTTTAGAAATCAATGCCCGGCAAAAGACCAGAGAAGTAATTAATTCATTGATCATACCTTTTTCCAATTTTTTAATTGATCACCTAAACATGGTATGCTATCAAAAGTCGTTGGTTACATGATGGTATCTATTTAGTGACTAATCAGATCTATCTTCTTTCTTTCTTAATCTCAATTTCTCTCTTTCGCGTCATTATTTCCTTTTTTCTTTATTTCTTCCTTTCTTTCTTTCCTTCTTTCTTTCTGTCTTTATTTTGATATTTCCTTTCTTCTTTCATTCTTTCCTTCTCATTGTCTTTCTTTCTGTCATTCTTTCTTCTTTTTTTCTCTTTCTCTGCCTTGTTTACTCTCTTACTCTCCGTCTTTCCTTGTCTCCATCTTTCCTTCCTTCTTTCTCTATATCTTTCTTCTTCTCCAACATTCCCCCTTTCTTCCTCTCTGTCTTTCCTCTCTCCCTTTTTCTTTCTTATCTCCATTTTGGTGGGATTACAACTAATATTCTCTATTACGGATTTCTTGTTCAACTGTTTAAATCTTTGAACCTGAAGATTGCAGCCCAAATATATATATTTTTTTTTAGGGTCTCATTGGATTTTTTATATCTACTTAATACATATATTTAAATGAAATATTTGTTCTTGAAAGTTAGGAAAGTTAATATTGGCTCTAAAAATGACGATGATATCAAGTTTCGAACGTGGGATTTGTAGCTGCCGATAAACATTTTCGATATATATATATATATATATATATATATATGTGTGTGTGTGTGTGTATGTGTGCGTGTGTGTGTGCGTGCGGGTGTGTGTGTCATTATCTGTTGGTGTTAACTGGGATATTTCAATCTTAATAACAATAGTACAGCGAAACATAAACATTTGGTAAAAGATTTAAACGAAAATTATGAACAGATTTTTAGTTTTGAGGACCGATTACAGGAGTCTATAAAGTAGTACAGGTCAGCAAAAAGTCCATCGATTCTTTGGATTAACAACAGATCCAAGACATCTTGTCCGGACACCAGGATTCCAATGTCAGTTGAGACTGGTCAGTCATCAGATATCAGATGCCACGATGTGAGATTACAATGTATCAATTCAATTGAACGCATCTGTCCCATTCATTGATTCAGCCCTTAGAGAATCACGACTGCAACCAATAGAATGACACAACACTGACTGATTTTGAGCAGGCATCCTTCTACTTTTATTGGGTGAACAGACTAAGTCAATGAATTTTCGAAAAACCTATGTATACATGTTTACTCTAGAGGGAAAAAATGTCTTCGTTAACCATAGCCCAGCCTTCCGCCAAATATCATATATGTTCATTGAGGACTGTTGGAAATAGTGTGCGAACTGACAAACGGCTGAACACAGTTGAGCCAAAAAAAAAACGCTGTTTTTATATAACTATCACAATTCATGAATAGATAATCGATATATCTTTAACAATTTTATGGTCAAAATATCCCCCAATTATCACTTGTGAGAATGACCAATCTTGGACACAGGTCTGGTCAGTTACTCAATTGAAACCGTTTTTTTTGCGGCAAGCTGTGTTGGGGATGATCAATTAGACATTTTTAAAGGGGTTAGTCAATGAATAAGTTACTTCGTTCGCTTTTTGTTGGGCACTGATCACTAAAAAGTGTGAATAAAAAAAAAACACTCATTTTTGAATGATACCGGACGCAAACTAAGGAATCAATTTTGCATAAACCTGTGTTGAAAAATGAGCCCTCTTTAAAAAAGAAAACTTTTTTTATATACATGGTAAGAGTTAAATGTTGAAATTTCCTGCCCTCTACGTCCATATGGTGGCCCGTAAGCGTTATACATAGCTAGTCATTCAACCAGCAAGATCAACTCAAACAATTAACCTATGTTGACAGTTTTGGAGACAAATTTGATTGGCGGTT
>OY735216.1:52557976-52570476 GCA_963457665.1 Thysanoteuthis rhombus | reverse complement strand
GAAACTACTGATGGAAGCTATGTACTACTTGTTACTGTTTCTGGAAAAAACGTATCTAAAAATTAACAAACCCAAATAAAATCTAATGCATCCTAACAGGTGTATCATGTAAGTAAATAAAAAAATATCCTTAAACTCCTAAAATTAAGATACTTGTATTATGATTTTTCAAAAATGACCTCGATAAAATTCTCAGAGCTTATCCATACATAAATTATCCCGTCATGTTTTATTTGTCAGAAAACTTGTAAATAATTTTTTTTTTTTTCAAGGCTTAAACCCTTCATGTGTCAGAATTGTAATATGTATACCGACACAAGCATTCATACAGGGCTGCATAAAGCCCTTGAGACCTCTCAGCTCGGAAAAGTAGTAAGACAAGGCAATAGTACTTCTTCCTAACTCTTCACAGCTAGCCTTGAAATGACCCAAACTGGGAAAATGAAAGATAATGAAGGAATATCTAAGTAATCTCAGCTTTGCTGACGACACCGTCCTTTTTACAAAAATCCAACATAATCCCCAAGTAATGGTAGTGAAGAAAGAGACCAATAAATTGGACTTCACATGAACTTCAGTGAAACAGATATTATGTACAACAAAGATGTTGAAGACATAGATACAAAAATCCAAATCGAAAACACGGACCTGAAAAGTATACACCGCTACTGAAAGCAATGAATCTGCATGAAGTGTTCGATTGAAAGAAGGAATCAAGCGAAGAATCAATGTAGGGCGGTGAGTTTTTGATAGAGCAAGCTCAACCTTTAATAACAAGAAAATCTAATTAATCTTCAAAAAATATCATACAACCAATGTATCCTCTCGATACTCACATAGCGAGCTGGAGCATGAATGTAACTAAAAGATTGAGCCTCGAACTTAGAAGCAAGCAACGTGCACAGGA
Source organism: Thysanoteuthis rhombus (assembly GCA_963457665.1). Taxonomy (NCBI): domain Eukaryota; kingdom Metazoa; phylum Mollusca; class Cephalopoda; order Oegopsida; family Thysanoteuthidae; genus Thysanoteuthis; species Thysanoteuthis major. Next base: position 52,569,569 of record OY735216.1, on the reverse strand, counting down.
GAGAATCATTCTCAACATCTCATGGAAAAATCACAAAATAAAGCTGTAGATTAGAGATAAAACGGGAATCAGGAAAATCATTGAATCCATAAGAAAACTGAAAAAGCAATATTCTGGTCATTTTACAAGAGTGTCAGACAAACGATGGACTTTATGACGCAACGTTAATCTCAGGAGATAATATGCAGAGCAGTGGCCAGCATAATATAAGATGGCTTGATAAACTAGACGAGGTCAAAAAGTAATTGCTCTGCGACGCCCATGCTAATGAGGTCTTGTGAATGCCGGAGATGGTCTATGTCCAACGTCGAACGATAAAAGGTGGCTTCTGTTGCCAATGATGATAACCTTCATCTTAATTGTTGTTGCTTTTTATCGCATTCACTCATTGCTGGAAGAAACCAAGCTTGTATTCAGTTTCGATAAAAAAGCAACAATTATTATGAGGGTAAATAGTAGCTAAATTTATTAATAATGATTTGGAACACTTCATTTAACAAGATAGATATTAAATAAAATTGGAATGAGAAAAAAAACATAGTCTTTGGCCCGGTCATCCTAAGTGTAAAAATTCAGGTAATATAAGGTAGAAAATCACTAAAACTGATATATTGCTCAATGGGTAATTTAATGACGGTTTAACGCTCACCTAATAGTACTTCAATGACATCATATGATTACAGGTGATTATTGTCTTTAATCAATACTTGCACTTGAGTGTGAGTGTGTGGGTGTTGGATGTGTGTATGTGCATGTATGTGCAAGTGTAACTAAAATGAATTTGGATTTTTTCACACATTTGCAAATTAATGAGTGTGACTATTCTCAATTAGCATTTTATAGTTATCTCCCTTCACCAAATCTGGAAGTGTGACACACAGACGAACACGGTGCTTACTAAAGATAAATCTATACAAATTAAACATAGCGGGGTTATTTATGTGTGGATAAGTACTAAGAAATTCATCAGGTAATTTTTTTTTATTTTTAGAATTCAAGTATCTTAATGTAATTTTTCTTTGTCACTATTTCTAACAGTTCTAAAGGGTGACTGGACATGAAGTCTCAGGAGTTTTTATGACGTGATCTTCATTGTTATGTCGTGATAGGGACATGAATTACCCAATGAAATCAAAGCTAAAACAATCAGTAAAGAAATTTGCATATAAGGCTTTTATATTTTTCCCCAAAGTACGTAGTATAGAATGCATTTCAGATCAACCGGAATGACCCTGAAACAATTACCAATCAAATAAACAAAAATAACGATTGTGAACGTTTCAAGGCAGAAATACTGGATAACCTTGCTAGCTTTTATATTCAAATAAATCAAGAGGAACAATTACTGTTCCTATCGATTTTATCCAGTGTAGAACCCAGCTTCCTTCCCTGGCAGTCTTAGCCAATAGCAGACCACATTCCAACACTTAAATTCTGCTTTTATACCTACCTTGATGCCAGGGGTCAGTATTATGTGGAATTTGAAAAAAAAAGGCACAACGGAAGCAGACACAAGCAAACTTCAGCAACGGCAGAGCTAAACCCCTGACCCCAAGATCATGGCCGACTGCACCAGGGTCTGTTGACCGTTTGTTCACCCATAAGTTTCTTTTACAATCGACTCTTTCGTTTTATTTGCAACGTGTTTCCAGGGAGTATGCAAAGACCCTCAATTATCTGCCAAAATACAGGCCTCCAGGCTTAGGCTGATCTCTGACCTGAAGCAGGCATGCGCCTGTGCGGGAATAAGGGCGGTAAACGGTAGTCGGTTAGCCGTTTTGTTGTTTCCACTGACCTTTTTAGTTTTATGCTTGGTTTGCTTAATAAAAGGTCAGCCCCTGAAAATACCCCGAGGGAAACATATTGCAACAGCCAGAGAAGAAGCAGATGGAACTAGCGTTGTAGTAAGAAAGTTAAAATTACTGATCGTGGACGGTAGTTGTAATTGCCCGCCTTAAAATTCGGCATTCGAGATCCTGCCATTTCAGCGGTATTTTTACGCAACTGCCCGAGCCACTAAAGTATCCAATTATATATATATATATATATATATATATATATATATGGTTAGTCCATTACAGTGGGGACCTTTCTGTTTCACTTATTCAAGATTATTCAAGTGGACACTGGGTTAAGTTTTTCCAGCTGTGATAATGCGGTTCCACTTCCTGTAGTTCAGAAAATTGGCCGTTATGTCTTCAAGAAAATTTGGAGTGGTGAATAAAGAAGATACAAAATATATGATCTTTTTATCATTAGATATATCAACTTCATCCCAGTATATGTATGTATTTGCATATATATATATATATATATATATATATATATATATATATATATATATATATATATATGAAGAGAGCGAAAAGAGAGATAGAGGTGGGGAGAAAGAAAGATGGATACAATGGCAGAGACAGACAGAGAGAGATTGTAAAAAAATTGTATAAGAAACTGCCCCGTAGGGATGCGTGAATTTATAATGGAAAACTAGTATGTTCTTAAAAGAACTGAACGCATGCGCATTGATGTAGAGCAAACAGACTAGCCAAGTCAGCCTTGCGCCGTACAGAAACATTCAATGCAAGCCGGTCATAAATCTTTTGCCATCAATTGACAAAATGTCTTCTTGAATGAAATGGAAAATCTTCGGCCAATGTTGCCCAGACCTACCCCCAAACCCTCTTTCTAACCGCTGCCGAAATTGTCTTGGCAACAGTTCCATTTACACGTCTTTCTCCCTTAATTCTCGATTCTCTGCCTCATCCAACACCTCACTCTATTCACTCCTTCAGCCTCTTCATCTCTTTCTCTTTTCACTCTTGGTTTCTCTATTTATGGTTCTCACAACCACTACTACTACTACTACTACTACTACTACTACTACTACTAGAAATGATTATAATACCTCGCAGTGAGAGAAGATAGACAATACTATTTTCTTTGTAGATGTTTAATATGATGTTACAATACCGAAAATAACATCCGATATAATGTATATCTTCATTATTTAAATTCAAATGGAGAAAAAAACAACTTTCAAAACGTCCTACAATGAAACTGAGAACTTGAACGTTTAATACATAGTATTGAATATTTCCAATATTGTTGAATTAAACTAAATAAGAATTTATTATTATTATTATTATTATTATTAATATTATTATTATTATTATTATTATTATCATTATTATTATCACCACCACTGCTGGGAACTGAGTGACAGCAAGTCCCCTCGTTCTCCAGCCCTCCTCCTTCACACTCCCGTAGTCCAAAGCAGTGCTGTGGATTACGGTTTCAAAGAGGTTGTTTGGTGGTTATCGCTGTAAGATGAGTGACAATAAGTCCCCTTGGGCCACCTCTCATATCGTACTGATCTGTTACGGCAGCGCTGTGACTTGTGCCGCGTTCACGATGCCTGTTTCTTGGCTGTTCGGCCATTGCTACCAGCTGCGGGGTCGCATGTCTCATATTTCCAGTACTCTCTTCAGAATTCTTGCAGTATTATTATTATTATTATGGTCATTACTTGGTGGTTGTGTTAATACTAGGACTACATTTTATTTTCCCTTTCTCTCAGGATGTTTTTTTTGTTTAGCTAAGCATCAATGTTCCAGATTATATATGATAATGGTAATGATATCGATGATGATCTCACAATGTCATATTCAGCATGATTGTCTCATGTGAACTTAGCATGGTTCCCAGTTCAAAATTCAATCTTTTGGTTCAATGTTAAAGCTCCATAGTTGACTATCGGGAGGGTGCATCCCCTTCATTCAAGGACTAGTGGGATTTTTTTTTTGTTTTTGATGGCCGAGCTTGCTAGACCGAATGTTTGCCATCTTGGAGTGATTCTTCGCTTTATTTCTTCTTTTGGGGATTTAATAGAGATTCGTTTTCCTAGGTTAATGTAGTTGTGTACTTTCTCCTGATCTGCATTTCAGATTTTGACGTTTTTACAACTGATTTCAGATTAGCAGCGCAAGAGTAAAGAAAAGCCAAAAAGAGGGTTTTTACAACAATTCATTGAACTCAATTTATTTGTTAAGCGTCATGAGACTAACGTCATTTCAAAGAGGGGACAGTATCATTTTAGAGACCGGTCCTACAAATTGTGAGTTTGCCCGTGAGTATACATAGAATCTGTTTGAATATTTTAATCACCTAACGTGACCTAACCAAAAATATGGAAGATTAATACGACAAGAATCGGAGCAATTAAGATCAGTACCACCACGAGGAAAAGAGGTATGATCTTTGCTGTACACCAATCTTTTGTTAGACTCGGTAGAGCCTATGCAAATCTGAGCTACCGGACAAATAGCTTCGAATCGATTCCTTTTACTGGTAAAATCACTCCGGATATACTGCTAAATATTTGACCCCAATTTCTCTTTTTCGTATAAAAGGTGGGGGTAGGTTTCGTAAAAATGTTTTTTTTTTATTTTAATTCTATGTTGCTTTGTTCAGAGGGAAATATATTTTGTCATTCGTTTCCAAATTTAGAAGAATATATTTGCTCAAGCGATGATGAATAGGACTGCCTCCAGGGTTCCTGGAAATGGCTGAAATTATTTACTTGTCTGTTTGTGTGTTTGGGGTCAGAACTGAGGGCGAAACAATAGAAAAAATCCAAGTGGAGGGAATCAGGAGCCAAGAAATTATATGCATAATAATTGAAACTGGACCCAAAAAGATAGGGGGAAAAAATATTGTCAAATCCAGGAAGATGGAAAGCAAGGGAAAAAACATCCCCTTCCCACACCCTTGAAATATGGAGGGAAATCAAGATGGAGGAGGAAGGATGTATGAAAATCAGATAGGTTCAAGAAAAATGTATATTGTTTTTTTTATATCTATCTCTTTATCTATCTATCTATCTATCTATCTATCTATCTATCAATCTGTTTTCTTTTCTCTCTCTCTCTCTTTCTCTCTCTCTCTCTACACATACACAGACACGCAGACATACTCAAACACACAAACACACACACACACACACACACACACACACACACACATATATATATATATATAGAGAGAGAGAGAGAAAGAGAGAGTGAGAAAGGCAATATGTATATATGTTGGGTGAGAAGGACAAACAGATTGGTGTGTGTGTGTGTGTGAGAGAGAGAGACACACACAGAGACAGAGACAGAGACAGAGTGCGTGTGTGTGTGTTGGAAGATTCTCGTAGATTTCTCGGAAAATAGGCAAATGCTTCTTTTTCGTTCATAAATTTCTCGGAGTCCCAACAGCGTTGGCAAAGCCCCACAATTTATTTGCTATTCGAGAAAGAAAAAAGCAATTTCACACTTCATTAAGATTGTCGTCATTCAAAACTACCTTATGTTATGAGACAAGAATATTTGACCAACTTTTTTACAAAAGGATCGCCTAATGATTATTCATTACTTCCCTATACACATCTTTATAAAATCACGTTTTCCACTTATTTCTACCCCCTTAATGTGTGATTTCTTTTGGAGTTAGCATATAACTATGCATTGAAAAATTTAAAAATTGATTTCCTCGTCTATTTTTTTTTTTTGTTGATGTTTTCATCCATCTCAATTAAACACTTTTTGGTCGGTCTGTCACTCGGTCGATTGATGTAACTTACTTTACACAACAGAAATAAGAAGGAAATAAGAGATCCAATGCCATTAAAGGTGTGATTTCATAAATGCCATGATGTTATAATATAATGTATGAGGCTGGCATTTTCGTATAAAAAAAGTCATTAATAATTTTGCAGAATTTGCATATAATTATGCACTTAGAGTTCCTGGGCATAAAATTGATTTTCCCATTCTATTTTTGGATGTTTCCATGCATCTCTATGAGATACTTTTCGATCAGTCCGTTTGTCATTCGGTCAGTCGGTGCTACTTACTTTACACAACATAAATAGGAAGAAAGGAAGATATGTGATACCATTAAAGGTGTGATGACACAAATGCTACGATGTAACAATATAATGTCGACATTTTTGTATTTTAAAAAACCCATTTACTATTTTTTTTAAATATTACCCTCGAAATGTCACCATATAATCAATTGACTCGAAGGAAGCCAGATTGCCCTTTTTCTTCCTCCTTCGACTCCCACCACCGACGGTGGACACATTGTTGAACTTAAGGTTCTTTTTCTTTTACAGTACGGCAGGTTACACTCCTTGACTAATATTTGAAATACACAAGCTTCATTTGTGCTGTGCCTAATAATTCTTTCTCACCAATTTAGATATTTCCAGAGCCAAGCTTATCTGACGCATAATAATATTAATGGGCTATCCGGTGGGGATTCAACATTTTTTACGAGCTTTCATCTGTGATATTTCCAACAATCGATTGACGTGTATGTACAATCTGACTACGTATATACACATATCTTAAAAAGTGCGAGGTGACACAGAAATTTCATATTGATCCCAATGATACCATGTTATCAATCAGATTCACACAAAAAACTAGCATCTGTATCAGTGGTTCTTAGACTAATGGATGATTCACTCAAAGGGTTTGAGATATTGTGTTAAGGTTTAATAAAACTGTTGCAGTGAATAAGTTCGGTTGCTGCAGGGTCAAACTCCACTCTTACTTCTATCCCGACTGAAAATGATAACTGCAACTCATTTATTTCACGTGTATGTATGATAAATAGAAAAAATTATATATATATATATATATATATATATATATATATATATATATATGCTTTTTGATATACATCTATTTTTTTATTAGAATGGAAGAAGGCCGTGGATATCTGTATAACTTCTCAGTAATATCCAAGATTTGTCAATTTAGCTCAGTCAGTGAGACAGCCTGCTTTCAATCAGTTGGTCGTGACTCCAAATCACGGGGAAGGATTGTAATTTTTTCAAATCTATTTAAACCCTTAGGTGAGTATTGTTATCGATGTTTTTGTTTGGATATAAAAATATAAGTCGACTTCAGTTTTGGAGTTAAGCAAAGAAAGGCAAATGAAACTAGAAGAGTGAATGTGTTAATTTCCTGAGATATCTCATTTATTTTCTTTAAAAAAATGATTTTCGTGATAAGCATACTAAGAGAAAATATTGTTTGAAAAAATACAATTGTAGGACTCTTATTTGCTACCTTAATGTAAGCTATGAAGATTGTAATAGTACTTTTTGTCAATTTGTTGTCACTAATTGCGTCTTTTATAAGCTTTAGAGTGTTCAAGATGAGATGAAAATGATGAAACGTCAGAGAAAATTTAGTCACGGGGGGATGAAATTTTGTTATTAAGGTTCAAGGGTGGAAGACACTGAATAAGTTAGAGAAAAACTGATCCATACAAACGTAAACATGCTTTGGTATAACAACGGCGGAAGGGTTATATGGAGATTGTGAGCAGGTTGAGAAACAAAAAAAAAAAGACACACCTGGTATGCATAAAAATAATAAAGAAAATAGCATAATGATAAAAAAAAACCCAACAAAACAAAATCTCTATAACTAAAGGACTTAATGCAGGGCGTAACCGAAACTGCTTCTGATAATATTGGTGCTCCTTCCTTCCTTATGTTGGCTTTGTATTTCTGAGTAGATCAATGATGATTTCTATGTCGATATTTTTTTTATTCACTGAGAGTCTATCAAATTGTAACAATGGACTCCTATCGAAATTCAAGAACGGCCACAGCTATGGCCATCAGATTTCCTTTGGTTTCTCATTGGACCTTAGACTACGTTGTTTTTGTTTTGATTTTTGCATTTTAGACTTTGAAAATTGAAGAAATGTGATGTGGGCTTTGCGTTTGCCTTCTCCTAATTGAAAACGATCTAATTCCCATGCGTAAGTCCATCTTAATAATACTACGGGTTGTATTCAATTTACATTGTATGTATCCTCTCAGTGGAGAAAATGTTGAGTCGTAGTCATAGTTACAGAATCAAAGTAAACCAGAAAAGGCAGTTTTGGTACCTCGTAGAAACCAAGGTACCAATTTAGGCCTTCTGTCGGCACTAGCTGGAAACCCTGGCCATAGGGGGACTTTTTCAGCTTGTATATACAATCTAAAGAGGGTTATCCATCATGGAAAATGCTTCAATGGTCGAATAAGTAGATCAGAGAACTCTTTCAGTGTCATCAGTCGACGCTTGAGTTTTTGGAAAAAGCCAGGTTGATTTTGAAGACAAGGAGGTAGCTTAGGACAGACATCGACTTGTATAATAGACGGTGTGATTTTCTTGGTTCTCTTTCCGTAACAATCGACTCAGCCGCTTGAAGGTAACAAGTTTGTCCATAGATATATCTCTCATCCATCATTTGTAACAATAGACTCTCCTATTGAAACGACGATTGAATGCAAATTCAGTTTTGAAAGTTCTTTTGCTTTTACGAGAGGAAAAAAAAAAGGGAAATACCGTTCATCTATCGTTCTGCAGTTGGTCACAATAGAAGCAGTACACACTGTCTCCCTCTAGCTTCTACACTGCAGTCTCCTATTCCTCCAAACACTACGAGCTCCGATGACATATACTAACCATATTTTTGGTTAGGGTACACTCAAAGAAAAATGCCCCATAATCAATGATAAATGTTTCTTGGCCTTTACACCAAAGTAAGGAAGGTTTCTGTAGAAATATTTTATTTCCAGATAGCGGGACAATCTGTATACCTGAAGGGTTTTTAACTGGCTTTAATTAGTTTTAACTTCTAGTTCTTACAGCATTAATGACAAACACATTGTAACAACTGGATTGTTCTCACTTTCTATCAAGACTATCGAATCACCGTAGCCACACAGATGTCCTGACCAACCACTTATGTGGGTAACGTATTTTTGTCTCTTGGAGTGTCTGTGTCTATCTTTTTGAGTCTCTCTGGTCATTTTAGACCGACAATGCTCTAATCTAAGTATTTTTTAAAAGATGATTTTGAATAATTTTAGACAATCAGTTTTTGTATACGCTGGCCTTATAACAGAAAATTCTCTCTAACGACACCCTTAAATCTCCAAGGGTATCGTATTACCGGGAATGTAGTGTAAATCAATATTTGCTTGAGAATATATGGAAATCTGCCTATGAATATTCTTTCAGTTATAGACTACCATAAGGATATCACATGGAAATATCAAATTGTACCAATAATTATGATATTATCAATAATTAGTTTGGTTTTTTTTGCAAGAGGTACAGAGTGGTCAGTGACTAAACATCATCATCATCAGTCTTTTAGCATCCGTCGTTGGACTTGGACTCTCTATCGTGGGCGTCAAAGAGCCAGTAATTTTTGAACTTGTCTAATTCGTCCTGTCATCTTATTTTTTTACCTGCCACAGTTCTGCATACATTCTCTTGGGGTCCATGTTGTGAGTCGTGATGTCCAGCAGTTGTTTGCCATTCTTGCTACATGGCCAGCCCATTGCCATTCTTCTAATGGGATCCATGATATCTCTGACTCCTGTTCTCCCCGAATATACTGCACTGTCTTACACCCCCCCTTGTAAAGCTGAGCATGATTGCGCCACGTACGCATGGCACAGATTTGAGTTTAATAGTCAATTGTTTGGTTAGGTTCCACATTTCAGCTCCATAGGTGACTATCGGAAGGAATTCATTGGTTGTTGATCCTTCCTTGTTTGCAAAAGTTTCGAATATATGTTATTGAGAGAGGAGCCTTCTGATATAAATCTGCCATATACAACAAACTGAAAGAGGGGAAGGGGGTAAAGTGAATATAATGTTATTAGTTATGCTGTGTGATTTTAATACTATCACGGCTGCCGCTACTTTTGTTGATGTGTCAATTCTGTCTTTACCAAGAATGGATACAAAAAAAGTCTTAGCTAACAATACCTTGCGTCAGCCTTTCTCATAACCGTATAAACTTACTGACCCCGGCCAAATCTTTAGGTAGACCATTAGCAAAGCAACAGAAAGTCAATAGTATCGATAACGCTCCAAGTGCATATTTAGAACTTAATCCGAGGCCACATTTTCGGAGTAGCCAGTTACGAACCAACCGGCGAAGACTTTCACGCGAGCAATGCAGCACGTCTTCTCAACAGGTTGGATCAATAGAGAGTCGTATAGAATAGAATCATTTTATCAAGGGTAGGGTCAATCGATCTATTTAAATTGGATGAAGTGTCAAACCTCGCGGCCACTTGTCCTCTTCTCTGACTTATGCTACCTCGTTCGAACTCGATTTCGACGAGAAGCCAGCATGTCTGTAAGCGTTTAGCATACGAAATCAAACATGCAAATATCTAATACATCAACGCCATTGACTGCTATCCAAAATTAGTGAATGAGCGCTCGGTTGACGGAGAGGACAAATGGGATCGGCGGGTTCGAATTCTGGGTAAGGAAGTTTGTAACCTCTGCTCACTAATGCCCTTGCGAAAGGCATGAATACATACCTTCTCGTTCCAATGATGTCATGGACCAGCATGACAGGGTAAGCCCTGTCACACCATTAATTGTCACCCTTTTAGGGAGGAAAGGAGGTCTATATCCAACACTTCGACGGATCTGGCAAGCCGGAAAGGACTGTGGTAGATTACTCAAGAAAAAATAAAGGAGAGAGGAAGCAGATGGATGAAAATAATGCAACAGTCGTCTCCACTTTCCTCCACGACATCTAGATGTACAATGTTGTTTATGCTCTTACGCTGGTTATGGCAACAGCCGTCCCTGTCTGGGCTTCACGTATTCACAAGTTTCTCCTCATCTCAGAGGTTCGTGCGACGTGAAACAAGCACCCAAAGTGACGCCATCCAATTCACCAAACGCTATTATCCCCAACGCTGCGAGGACAAGTCGGATTCATGTCTCTCCCAAGGCATTAGTACCAGTCTTAGACTCAGTGTTTGAATTTGATTCGCCTAGTGAATTTTTTTCGGCCATCCTAATTTCCTTGTAGTTGTTCTTATGTTAGACGATATGACATGCTTAGAAAAAGTCAATCAAAACTGAAAACAGGTTTCTTCAGTTTTCAAGTTGGTCTGTCTGGCTGCTTTGTTGCTGGCTGGTTGGCTAAGCATGTATCTACGTACCATATGCAAAGACCACAACAGTTGAGGTACAGGTACTTTCACTCCTTATTATGTTTCGAAAAGACTTCTTGATTTGAAAAAATCCCTCTCTTCAAATAGGCTTGGGGGGGGGGGAATCGATTGCCAATGCAAGTTTATGCTAAATCGATCACTCCCACGTGTCCAACAACATTCATGCTTTTATATATTTTCATTCATACTCTTATAGTGCTCTCAAAACAACAAAAGGCGGGCGAACTTGTCTTTTGATCGTCCCTTTTTAACCGCTCGGCCACCGGCACATCCACTTTGAGTACAATTGGAAAATGATTTTAAAAAAAGAGCTGATATTGAAATTTCCTAGAGATAATCCTCCCCTCTAATTAACGACATTTTAATTCAATGCCGTTCTAATCAAGGTATTCCTATAATGATCTCGGGAGGCCATATTGTTTAATTAACATTATTACAAGAGATAATTAATTGTTCAATACGTAATTAGAAAAAGAAGTTATGTGTTCCTTTTTGACACCCGGAAAACAGAGCTGCACAATTGTTAACACTGGAATTTATAGT
>OY735216.1:52545476-52552976 GCA_963457665.1 Thysanoteuthis rhombus | reverse complement strand
ACTGTTCTGCAGTTCTCTATAACTTACAAGATGACGTGTTTGGTTGTATGACATGAACTTTTACCTCCAACCAGAAACAGACCAATGATACATAGGAATATGTCCGACAACGGCGATCTCCAACATTATTTCGTAATGTATGCAATTTGATCGCAGGCATAGTTTCGATTAAGCAAATCAAGTAGTGACTTTACGTCGGCTAAGGCTCTGTCTCCGTCCCTGTTTGGGTTCTACATTACTACTTACCCGGCCCGTTTGCAATAGGTGGTCTAGATTAGCGGTGAAAAAGCCCCCCGGAGAGGTGTCGCTCACTTCACCCTGCGTGACTTCGATCAAATTAAACAAATACAAATATGCACGAAGATGAGAAGGCCCATTCAAAATAAGCTTAGTTTGAACGGGTAGAAATAGGGGTAAGAAGATAGTGGTGCGCCAAACTATGGAATATAGGATTGAAGAAATTTGTTTCTGTGCTGGAATGTATTCAGCAAATAAGATGATAAACCGAAAGAAGAAAGAGAGAAGCAAGAGGAACATTCATAAAGGAACATGGAAGCTAAAAGTATATGACATTTCCAGCGGAGACCGGTGACGAGAAATAAAAAGAGATATCTGAACATCGCAGGAATGAATCACGTAGCCCGTGCGTGTACCAGAACAAATTATCTAAGAGATTATCAAAAATGATCTTGAAAAATAGATATTCCATTTAAAATTATTGATTTTTTTAAAAATCAGCATTGTTGGTTCAAAATAATCATAGAGACCCCCCAAAAGCACTTTTTTGGAAATAACAAAACAAAACTATTTTGAATGGTATTTAGCGGTGTACTAAGACAAATTTTCAAGGTTGCAGTACCAAAAATGTGACCAGGAGCTCCTGGAGACACAGTCACAAGGACTTCCCAGAAACGAAAAATCTAATTTGATTAGACAAAAATATCTCGTAATAAACAACCTGGCAAACTAGATAGGGCCTGACAAGTATTTATCATTTATTGTAAAGACATCATCAAATAGATCGATTAACTACAAAAAATTAGACAACATTATCAAGATGAAAATTTGATTGATTTCAAAAGTTCGTCAAGATTACAAAGAAATTATACAATAAACAAAGTGAATCAGGAACAGTAGAATAAACAAGAACAGAATAAATGAGACGAGGAAAGGTTGGAGCAATATGTCTTTCTCAATCATTAGGATATCTAGCAGTATTTCTGATAGTTGCTCAGTTTGGAAAGTTCATTGACTGAGGTCAGATTGACGAGTTGGCATTTATAATTTAAGCTTCAATTGGAGTTATAAAGGAAAACAGTAATTGGTTGAGAGTGCCTAAAACATTTTTTTAAACATCTGTGGCTGATAATATAACCACAGATATACTTCTTCACTGTTATAACTGCAGCAGTCCTTTGAATTTTGCAGGAGATTGGGGTTCAGACCAAGTTTCGGAATTACAGCTTCGAAATGTTTCAGTTACCTTTATTCTATATTACCAATATGAATATTTTACATCTGTATTACATCATTCTAAAGAGTGGAAATCAAGGGAGTTGATTTAAACTGCGAAGAAAGATCTTTAAATTTTCATTCATTTTCTTCATATATCTGTAGACCCTCCGTCCAAAGAAACTTCAAACTCAACACTGCACTGACTTGTATGCTGATCTCCAAATTGGCAAAGGTCAACTTCGTGCAATGGCTAGTTATCGAGTTATTGCGGTGTATTCACACGAACTTCTCTAATTGCAATTTGGGAAAAGACGATGGATTGAGATTTGGTAAAATACCAGGACCTCGACGAAATCTATGCCTGTAGGTACGTTTTTATTGTTTGAGCTTGAAAGAAAGTTTTATTATGAAAATGATGATGAATAATCAGTTGATTCTATTGCCTATGGTACAAAAAACTGTTATTGATCATAGAGACCCATAAAAGCACCTTGAAAAAACAAGAAAATCTTGATATCAGATGATGCGTAGTGGTGCACTCATGCAAAAACTTCCAATGTTGTAACCCCCAAAATGTGACCAGGGGCGCGCAGACATACACACACACACATAAACACACGCACGCACGGACATGCACATGCACACACACACACACACACACACACACACACACACATGGATTAACTCAGACTTTCAAAGACAGAAGAATCTATAGCTCAATTGGCTGGTTGGCCAGGCCATGTGTGGGGCTACGGTGATTTGATGATCGTGATAAAAATAGCCGAAGCAACAAAAGAGAGATCAAAGGCAATTGAATAGTATTAGTGTTTTGGTTAAAAACTGTATACCATTATGCTGAATTATTTATTTATGAGCTGGAAGCGTTAGTGGTATCGGTGATGGCTATCGTAGTAATGGTGGTGATAATGTTTGTTGCAAATGCTGTCATTGACCGTTGAGATTGAACTGAAAAATGGCTGTTGTAGAGGTAACGCAAAAGACATCAGTAATGAATTCGGAGATTCTGATGGTATTGTTGACCATCATCTATTTACACTAATTTCAACGGCTAATTCAACGTTAATTAGGAAGCACTAAACAGACCCGTAAGCTGAGAACCATGCAACGTGTACATGAAAGAATAATGCTGGGCCTCACATGGAGAGACCACAAAACAGCACAGCACATCCGGGAAAAGACAAGAGTTAGAGACATCATAGAATCCATAAAAAATCTCAAATGGCGGTGGGCTGGCCATGTTGCAAGAATGGCTGACAATTGATGGACATCACGACTCACAACATGGATTCCCCGAGACCATATGCGCAACCGAGGCCGGCAAAATATTAGATGGAGAGATGAACTAGACAAGTTCAGGAAGTACTGGCTCCGTGATGCCCATGATAGAAAAGTGTGGCAAATCCTGGGGAAAGTCTATGTCCAACGACAGACGCTAAAAGACTGATGATGATGATGATGAAGAGGATGCATACATCGTCGAATGACTTTGTCTGGGGGGGGGGGATTTGTGCATGAATTTGTTCCAAAACTTAATCAGTCCTTCTGTGGACTATTGCGCAACCTTCTGCTGAATTCTATTGAGATTCATTTAGTGCTTCCGGTGATATCGTTTGGACAATCATGAAATTTTAACAATAAAATATGAATAAGATATACAGCTACAATGTAGGGTAGATAATTGTTCATGGATTCGCTCTAAAAATTAAACCATCCCTCCCTGACATTATTGCCCACTCTTCGACAAGATTCCATTCAGTACTTTCGGCGATATCGTGTAGACAGACAGACTTGAGGACGGACAGACAGCGACTAAATACATATATTTCTCTCCAGCTTCGTTGACGGAGGTAAATAATGTTGAAAATCGAACAACTGGGCGCAGAGACAGTGATGGATTATCTGCCACACGGGGCCCTAGGCTGAACTCTAAGGCTCCCCCTGATCTTGCTCTCCAGCTAAACCCTTCGTTGAATAGAAGGAAGTGACGTTAAATGATTTATAGCGTTGTCGTATGCTGCAGTACGAAGTTCTAAAAATGTCAATTCTAAATGTTTATGTATTTCTAGCCTAATTTAGGGAAAAAAAAGTATTTGTAATATTGCAGATATGAAAATGATAAGAACCATAGGTTCAACGATGCGTCCACCAACCAAAGTGGTAGTTGCAGGAGGAGGAGGAAGAGGAGGAAAAATGTTCAAGTAATCTTTGTTTGGTTCAATTGATGCCCATGCTCATGAAGTATGGAATTATAGAGATATTCTGAGAGTATTCTTTTGCACAAAAATGGTAAACAAACAATTAACAAAAATACTGAACTCATACATTTTATTATAATATTATAGCATTAATGACGTCACGCCTTCAATGATGTCACGCCTTCAATGACATCATATTTCTTCCTCCCTTCCTTCTTTCTTTCCCACCTGTTCCTGTTGTTTAATGTCAGTGGAACAGACCAACCGACAGACCGACCAACTGTCAGAAAAGTGTTTGATATAGATGTGTGGACATATCTAAAAATTCGAAAGTACTGAAATATCGTCGAAAATTTATCATCCATTTTCTCCCTTTCCCCCACTCTCTTTTGAGCCCCTGGGCTTGAGTCTAATCAGCCTAATGAACAATCCACAATTGGAGAGAGGTATAATCATTTCATCGATACATTCAATGGTATTGATTTTTCAAACGTCAAAGGTACTGATAATGGTAGTAGTCATTAACATTGTGTTGGTGATCGTACCGATGGTGTGAGTGGCTCTTCTGATACTTGAAATAAACAAATGACACTCATTTCGCCTTGCGTTATTTTACCTATTGATTAGGGAGGGGGAAATTGAATTATGCTTTTCCAAAAGCTATTATTACAAAGTGAACACCAACGGCCCGAGCCAGGGTTTGGACTCAGCTCGCCGCATCCATAATCCGTGTCGTTCATCGTCTCGGTCATCAGGCTCCGGAGGTATAGCTGACCGTTGTCCAGGTTACATAAATGGTAAATACAGGGTTAGCATTCTTAACAAGGACAATCTGTTCTACAAAACGCCCCGTTGAATGAAAATCTGATAACTGAATAATTAAACATGTGGGATTTCAGTGACTCGTTCTTAATAAAAACATCGAACTTCTTCAATCTTGATAATAAAAACCTTGTAAATAATTAATAAGGTAGTAATTACTTTCCAAATAATCTTTCGATAAGAAATTACGTAAAACATGTAATAAATAAATGATTAATCTTCTTAGTTTACTGGATGTCAGTCCCTCTGCCTGTCTGAAAATGCGTGCCCAGATACTAGATATAAATCTGGATATCTATAAGAGAAATCTAGATGATTCTGAATGATTTTGTGAAATTCAGTTGATTTGTTTTATTTTTTTCTCACTAACTGAAAATATTTCGCCCAAGAATTTTCTATTTGCCAATCAAGATCTCTTGTTGAGCGAAACTTTGTCATAAGAGTCCTTAGCTATGAGAGGTATCATTGTAATAACGTTTAGAATAGAGAGTCTAGTCACAGAGATGTAATCATTTATATACTTGATGCTATTAATTGTCCAGACATCAAGGCCAGTAATGGTGATAGTCATGAAAGGGATGAGGATCATCCTTACAATAGCGTGGTTGACAGGTATATATATAAATATATATATATATATATGTGTGTGTGTGTGTGTGTGTGTGTGTGTGTGTGTGTGTGTGTGCGTGCTGTCCAGACAAGACCAATTAAGATGGTATTTCTGATGTTGCTGTTGGCGTTGCAATTAATGTTGGTGGTTGTGGTGGTTCGATATTAATACGGATGATCGAATATCGGATTCGCCATGATTATGCTAGTGGAGAGGAAGTCTATTGATTTCAGTGCAATCAGAAAATCTGACATCGATTCCCCTAGAGCAGCAACACTCACTGAATTCCACAAAACCACCATTTTGATATTGCTCTATCGATTACACCCCTTTCACAGAGTTGAGTTAAACTTTCAAACTGTTTCCTTGTTGTTTATTGCATACATATATATATATATATATATATATATATATATATATATATATATATATATATATACTGGGTGACCCCAAAAAATGATAGGCTATGATGAAATGTAGTTGCTGAGATATAGCCTAAATGGTTCAGAAATGTTTTAAGAGTAATTCACTGATAGTTAACTAAACGATGACCTTATCTAGAAATTGAATCGTTCATTACTCGGCTAAGCAGAAGTCATCAAATTATATTTTGACGACAGCAGTCCTCCAAATCCTTAGAATTTACTGGAGGTCACTCGGTATATATATATATATATATATATATATATATATATATATATATATATATATATATAGTATCAATTGAGTAGCCACTTTAACGTAGGGTTACTCTTACTATTGAGCTGAACCACCACCGTTAATGCAAAGGCCCAAATAACTGTTCTCATTTTACTTATTCTCGGTTAATGTCTGCTCTATTAATTTCTTTCAACTTGACAATTTCGTTATGTATGTATGATCCGACGGAATAAATCATAAGTTTTGTATTATTATTGTTATTGTTGTTATTATTATTATTATTATTATTATTATTTTTATTATTATTATTATTATTATTTGGAATCTCACACCAGTTGCCTGGTGGTAACCGCTGGAGTTTGAGTGACAGCAAGTCTCCTCAAGTCTCCAGCCCTTCTCTCCTAGTACTCATAGGTCGCAGTAATTGTACGATTTACAATTTCACACCGGTTGCCCAGTGGTTATCGCTGAAGGCTGAGTGACAATAAGTCTCCTCAGGTCTTCAGCTAACGTCTCCTCTCTCTTTCGCATATCATGACAGAGCTACAATTCGTTGCAGTACTTATATCTCTAGCACCTTCCTCAGTATCCGTGCAGTTCCCAGTAGTGCTGTGGTCTGTACGGTCTCTATCCTACCCCTAATCCCGATCTCCTCCAGTCTCCCCCTCAGCGTTTTGGGGACAGTTCCTAGTGCGCCCACTATGACCGGTACTATCCTGGTTTTCATGTTCCACATTTTCCTTAACTCCCTTGCTAGGTCCTGGTATTTTTCTCTTTTTTCACCCTCCTTCTTTTTTACTCCATGGTCTGCAGGCACACCAGTTGCCTTATTATTATTACTATTATTTGCAATTTCGCACCAGTTACCTAGTGGCTACCGCAGGAGTTTGAGTGACAACAAGTCTCCTCAAGTCTTCAGCCCTACTCTCCTAGTTCTCATAGACCACAGTAATACTGTGGTTTACAGTTTCACACCGGTTGCCCGTGGTCATTGCTGAAGGTGGAGTGACAATGAGTCTCCTTAGGTCTTCAGCCAACGTCTCTTCTCCTATCATGCCAGTGCTGTGGTTTACGTTTCCGCTCTCATTTCCCTTCCTCTGTTAGGCCACTGCTAACATTTAGTGTTGCAGTCTTTATATTTCTTGCCATTTCCTCAGTATCCATGCAGTTCCTAGCAGTGCTGTGGTCTGTATAGTCTCAATTCTTCCTTTTACCCTGATCTCCTCCAGTCTTGCCCTCAGTGTCTTTGGGACAGTTCCCAGTGCGCCTACTATGACTGGCAGAACCCTGACTGTCATGTTCCACATCTTCTCCAGTTCTCTCGCATGATCTTGGTATTATCCCAGTTTTTCACTTTCTCTCCTCTTTACTCTATTGTCTGCAGGTACAGCCACGTCTATTATTTGGCAGATTTTCCTCTTCTTTTCTACGATTACCAAGTCCGGTCTTCTTGTCTGGATGGGGTGGTCGGTTTGGATGTCAAGGTCCTAGAGTACTTTGTGGTTTCCATTCTCCAGGGCTGCCTCTGGTTTGTGCTGGTACCACTTTTCCGTATGGTTAAATCCCATTCGTTTACTCAGTTCCCAGTGTATTACCGTTGCTACTCTATCATGTCTGTGCTGATACTCCTTTTGAGCGAGTTGACTACATTCGCTAGTTATGTGATTTACGGTCTCATCTCTTTCACTGTACAGGTGGCACTTGCTGTTTTCTGTGTTCTGTCGATTTTTGTTTTTA
>OY735216.1:52435476-52542976 GCA_963457665.1 Thysanoteuthis rhombus | reverse complement strand
ACTCTTCCAAATAAAAGGAGTCAACTTTTCAAGTCACCTTGATTGATTCTGAATAACATTTTTGCAGGATATAAAAAATACTTGACTCAAATCATGTAGCAAACCAATTTCAGATAAAAAAAATGTACCTGAATTTCAGCATTGGGGCCTTTAAAACATGGATAATTGCATGCCTTGTTATGCTCAGTGAAAAACAGTTTGTAATTATTTTGTGAAGCTCTCCAACTCTTAAAAACGCCTTACATACAAAATTTCTGTTTGTGCGAATACTTATGTGCAACTTTATTTATATATATATATATATACATATATATATATATATATATATATATATATATATATATATATATATATATATATATATATATATATATATATATATATATATGCGTGTGTGTATGTAGTTTGTACAGGGTGACAGATTACTGGGTAATGTGCAAGAATTTCCAAATCATGTAAACTTAAAAATTAAAATACAGGTTTGTAAAGATTAGGAAATGTTAATTACAAAGATTCCTAAGCAGTAAACTCGAGTAGAACGTTGCTGCAGTATCTCGAACATGCATCTACAAGAAGCCATTGTGCTTGGGGTGACATGGTAACTAGACTCTAAGTGATACAAATCAAAGATGCGAAAACAGCTAATTCAAAGTTCGTGAGTTGGGAAAAAAAATCTGAAAGAGAGAGAGAGAGTCAAGAAGAGACGTCGAATACCTGTGGTATTCAGTCTGCCTGTCTGTGTATCATTCCCGCCGGTGCTATACTTCCTGTTGTCGATAAAAATGTTTACATGTTCGTGCATTTGGCAATAATTTAAATCAAGTCAGCATATTATCAACGAAGAACAATTTTTTTTTTCTAAAGTTCAAAATGAATCATTGGTATCTTATAATGACGCTGAACGGTATGTAAGGTGTACATTGTGAATCATCATCAAGGCCAGATGGGGCTTAGCTAAAATGTGCAAAACCAATATGCAACATAGTCGAATATTATTATCCCTTACTTACCTCGCTCTACCCACCATCGCAGTGGATCTACTTACCATTTATTAGTCTACTTCTCAGCTCAGTTTAGGTCAATTGAATCTGAAAGAGTGCCCCAAATATCAATTATTTCTTCTTGGGATTAACCTCCACTCTGATCGGTCCAAGTAGCCAATCAAAAAAAAAGCCATAGTCTCTACTCAAACTGTGCGATCAGAATTAACATTTGCCCGACACGAAAAGACAAACCTAAGCTAAGGTGATGCAATACTAGTGCTATAAAAAAAATTATCTTGTTTTTCGCAACACTGTGTACTAGTAGATAAGCAACAAAGGTCAAGTGTCTTCGACCCATTCCTCTCCGAACTAAGATTTCTTTTCTTAGAAAACCGAAATCACTCAACCCCCACACTTACATCCACGTATGTACGTTTTAGCAGGCCAGGGTGCAAAGGCACTTAATTATGCTGCAGAAGAACTCGTATAATTCCCAAGGTTTAATAGTAGTAAATATAGACTAATCTATTTTTCCATCTAAATAAATAAATATATTTTTCATCTGTTAATTTCCCAAGGTATTACATATCTACTAAATTAGATCTATGTAAGGTAAACCTATCTCTTTTTGCATTTTGATATCTTTCTTGTCACCTTTTAATAATCTTGTTATCTCAACGTACCAATGCGAAACGTCAACAGAGTTGGAAAAAATATTTCACCAGCCAAAATTCTCAATCTGCTCAAAGATAGTAATACTGTGTTAGAGTAAAACTTACATGTTCAAGTGATGTATAAAATTAATGAACATGTGGGAATTTTTTGACTGTGGACCATTAGATATCATAGAAACAGTTTTTTAAAAAAACTAAACGGCAATTGGCTGGACATGTTTGCGGAATGGTAGACAACTGCTAGACATGACAACAGGACGCGGATCCCCGAATATCATTTGCTAAATAGTGACCCACAGGAATTGAAATGGATTGGCGAGCTAGATAGATTTAGAAAGCACTGGCTCGGCAATGCCGATGATAGTGAGATCTGGCTAATGTTGGGGAAGGTCTATGTCCAATGACGGACGCTAAAAGTATTATGAATTATTATTGTGTAGAAGAAGAAGAAGAAGAAGAAGAAGAAGAAGAAGAAGAAGAAGAAGAAGAAGAAGAAGAAGAAGAAGAAGAAGGAGAAGAAGAAGAAGAAGAAGAAGGAGGAGGAGAAGAAGAAGAAGGAGAAGAAGGAGGAGAAGAAGAAGAAGAAGGAGGAGAAGAAGAAGAAGAAGAAGAAGAATTACTCCATGCCTCGGCTCTTCACTCACCCTTTGCCAACGGATTCTCATTCTCTCCATTATCTTGAGTTTTGTCAGTTTTTAGAATGTTTCCTTCTTTAGGGACGGTATTTCTTCATGTACTTATACTGAGGTGCCATGGAATTGTTATCACGAAGGTTGCCATTTTCACGATTGTATTACTTTCTATGCAATTCGAAAGAGTATTCTTTTCGTGATAATACAAATATGGTCTTCCATAGAAATTCAATTCAATTAAAACGGCGAAAACAATTTTGGAAAAAATACTTATAGTTATTTATTTATTTCAAATCTGAATACTTGCTTTTATTACATTAGTATCACAAAATCCCAGCAATGACCTTCAAGTGAAAGAATAAAACAAGAATTTTCGATAATGATAGATTTTTTTAAAAATTCAGTGAAAAAAGAAAATTAAATGTCATGATTTGTTCTTTTCACGGATAATAACCATAAATTCAAACTTAATGAATTAAAAAAAATGTTGCCAATAAGAACAACACTTTTACTTTATTTTCCAGTTTTCAGAATTCCTGAATTACACGTTTTTGCCGAACAGAAACGATTTCATATTTTCATGAACGTGGTTTTTTCACATGTGCAAGAATTATGCATGAAGTCTAGCCAAAAATTAACCGAATCATCAAAATATTTGAGGCAGGTGGTGCATAGTTAAGAGGAAAAAACATTTCTTTTTCTGAAGTTGAAATAGAAACACTCTGTTTTATTCGTAGACTTCTCTGAACAATGTCAATCTTCTGTGAGTGTCCATGGATTCATGTAAATGTTATAAAGACTGGAATTAGGTTCTTAGTCGAAAATCCTTCGATCCCTTTAGAAGACTACCTGATGTTCTTTTCTTCCTTCACCTTTCCTACTTTTCTTTTGTGCTCTCTCTCTCTCTGTTTCTACTTTATCATTAAACTACCTAACTTTCTTCTCCCCTCTCTCTGTCTCATTAAACTATCTAACCTCTCCTTTCTGTTACTTCTGAGAGCGAAACACTCAAAATACTGGCAAGAACATACAGAACAATACAATAGATATTTTGTACATATTTGTGAAGATAAATATATTCGAATTGATCAATCCTCATTCCCCCTTCCTTCTCTTCCTCTCCTTTTTTTCTTCATTCCTAAATTTACCTAACCACGGCTTGTAATTTAGAATCAGCCCTTCCCAGCTTTTTCTGATTCAATGTCTTCTAATCTAAACGTAAGCCTTTATCCCTGGATGACACGTAGCGCTTGGATGTTGGCTATTTCGATGCTTCTAAATTGAGATGCACACTTCCATGATTACCTTGGTGCATAACACAAATGAGTTCCGATGGGATGCAACAACATACGTCTCGTTATCCACATAGCTATTCCAGCTTACTCGTCTCTTTTTATTTATTTACGTAAATGTACCCGCTCGTGTTTGACAATCCGCTAGTTCACACACGAAGTCCAAAAGTTCTCAATGAATTCTATTGCATTTTTTAAAAAGCGTTGGCCATCGGGCTGGTAAAAGAAGACTTGATTAGATTCTAGGGCAGAATCAGGATTTCTTTCAAAGTAACCTTTGCTGTATCGTTGCTACATATAAACTGATTTTCATTCGTTTTTGTCAGCGGTATAAGTATGAATTCTCTGATTGCTCTTGGTCTATTTATCTTTCTTGCGTTCATTCTTCCTCATCAGTCTTTTAACGTGCGTTGTTGGACATAAACCTTCCCCAGGATCTGCCACATTTCTCTATCATGGACGTCGAAGAGCTAGTATTTTTTGCTTTAGTCTAGTTTATCTCTCCATTTTGTATTTTGCCGGCCTCAGTTTCGCATGTGGTCTCCATATATATTTCTCGAATCTTTAATCAGTTTTCGCATTTTAGCAAAAACTGAGACATCAAATACTGATTCCCGAAACAAATAGACCCTTACCTGTTGGAAGACTGGCGCAATATAAGTTTTATTTTCTACAGCAGTTCGTACACTTGGGCTTATGTCAATTATCTTCCTATATGATACTATACGCAGTGGTCTATATTCTGTCTGTAATATTTGTCAAGGGGGGTAACGATAAAATACAAATTATTGATCAACCACTCTTATCTATTCATACATTTTCAAAAAAAATTTGTTTTCTTTTTGCAAATTCATGAAAACTCAGGTTTCATTCTGATTCGACATAATGGAAAATATATAGCAACAGTGATTTTGATATTTTACGTATTGGCACAATTATGTGATAATTTTGGTTATTTTTTACATATATATATATATATATATATATATATATATAATAATTAAATATATAATATATTTGTCGGATCACCTCATATTTACAATACAAATATATATATATATACATATTTATATGTATATATATATGTGTGTGTGTGTGTGTGTGTGTGTGTGTGTGTGTGTGTGTGTGAGTTTGTGTGAGTGTGTGTGTGCAATATTACAAGGACAGGCAATTTATATCCGACGGAAAGTGATAATTATAATGAATAAATAAAGAATCAAGTGTGATGCAGGGATCGTATCTGCGTCCATCTTGGAAGCAGCCTTAAACGTGGGCTCTGCTCCAACGTATCTAGACAACGACACTTCATAGTTAGGCAGGAATCCGGGAACGCTCTTATATTACAAATCTCTTTAATCACAATTGTAAGCACAATTATATATATATATATATATATATATATATATATATATATATATATATATATATATATATATATATATATATATTATACATATATTTTCCCTATGCCGACATTATGAAATATAGGTAGGATGGACAAAAATATCTTTCAAATTATAACATTAACACACACTTGCACACGCACGGATTCACATATATACAAATATGATACATATACATATATATCAAAGTAAAAAAAGTAATTCAGTATTTGATTTACGATATACTGATAAAGTGCCCGTAAGATCCCAAGTAATTCATAACATACATGAATCCACTTCCCCTATAGAGAAAAATACAAACAGTGACCAACAACTAATTGAAGAAGGAAAAAGAAAAATATTTTATAAATAGAATAAGAGGAACGTTCTAAACCCAAAACAATGGACCCCCGCCCCCTAATAACATCCTTAATAGGGATTAACGAAATCGAATTATTCGCCTGAAGAAGACCAAACGGGGCATAAACAGCAATAGGTTTGTGTAGCAAATTCATCATCTAATCATATACATATATATATATATATATATATATATATATATATATATATATATATATATATATATATATATATATATAATTATAAATTGCGTTACGTTGTATAGAAATTCATTTGAAATGATTTCCCATCGATCCTGTTTAGCTCTATGGTAGCAGCAACTCTTCGTTGAATCGTTGAAGCAGCTATCCCCACCCATTTTCTAAAAATCTTTATCCTATTTACGTTATTAAGGAGAAGTGTAATGACGGGCTATCATTTCAAATGAGTTTCTTCAAGATATGACACAGTCTATAACCATTCTGTTGGATTATATATATATATATATATATATATATATATATATATATATATATATATATATACATATATATAAGTAAAACGAGTAATTTATTATTACTCGAGTATTGGTGACATAGTAATCTCAAAGGTTATAAATATTCAAGACCTTCATTATACTAATGATGCACATCACACTGGAATTCTAACAGTTAATGCATATGTACAATTGGAGAATATTCAAAATCCATGTTTTATATATATATATATATATATATATATATATATATATATATATATAGAGAGAGAGAGAGAGAGAGAGAGAGAGAGAGAGAGACAGAGAGAGACAGACAGACAGAGACAGAGACAGAGATGCTTTTATCAGCAACCAACGAAGGTCTGTTGCCCGACAGTTATGGCGGAATAACGTTGGATAGACCTATCACTGTCCTATCACTGAGATTAAGCAATGTTGGGCCAGGTCAGTACGTAGATGGGTTACCCTCTAGGAATAACAGGTGCTGTAAGCAGTTAGGGATAATATAGGAACACCCCCCTCTCTGGCGATCCTGATAATCTATCAAAGCAGGGGAGTGATCTCTACACTACACTGGATAATGCACTCCTTAGCTTAGATTCCTCCTGAAATCACTGACTGGCCTGGTAGCGAGTGACAAGAAATGAATGAATACCCGACTTTGATCACACATGACAATATAAATAAATGCGTGCGTGTTTTCTCGTTAAGGGTCAGAGGGATGCCCCTATTTGCAAACAGCGGAAGGTCACATTGATTCCGTCACGCGCATGCGTGACAAGAACCCTAGCGGAAGGCAAACCCCAACGCCTATGTTTTACTTGGAAAATCTCTGATACCCGCGTGGTGGTATGAAAATCAATCCACCTGTCTTGGATCGCACATGACAAAATAAGTAGTCGCGTGTTTTCCTGCCAGGGATCACGAGAATGTCTCAATCTGCTAACCAGTAAAGATCTGTTTGCCGCGACACATTGGTTCAGTCACGCGCCTACGTGACAATAACCGAAGCTGAAGGCAGGAAAGCATTACCCCGTGGCAAAAGTCTTCTATTCTCGGTTGCTGTTCCAACCAAATGTGGACAAAACGTCCCAAATGGACTGGAGTAATGATATACGGCCTTTTACAAACGGTTCGGCCCCCGAGAAACGAATGCATTTAAGATGTAATCGGAGGTCATTAATTTAAATTTCTTCGTGTCCATGGCTACGGTCACTACTGATTCGGCCAGTGAATAGTGCGGGCACTCTTTATTTTCCCCAGTGGATAAAGCTAACAAAAGCTCTGTAAAATCTGAGCTATATGCCGATTGAAAATGAAAAGATAAATTGTGTTTGAATTTCGTGTTTCGATTTCAATTTCAATTTACGTGCGCATAGAACACACTTAACCGCACAAACATACTTATCCACACAAAACGTATATATGCGTGTCTGTCTTTATATATATATATATATGTAGAGAGAGAGAGAGAGAGAGAGAGAGAGAAAGAGAGAGAGAAGGTAGAGGAGATAGATGAATGTATGAATGAATACACAAATATTAGCGTACACATCTGTACATGAGAAAGTGCTCATGTTTGTGAATGAGAGGAAATTTGTGTTTGCCTGCGTGTGCATATTAGAGGATACGTTTAAACGTATATATATATATATATATATATATATATATATATATATATATATATATATATATATATATATATATATAGGCCAATTAGCAAATATATATATATAAATAGATAGATAGATAGAGCGAGAGAGAGAGAGATAGAGAGAGAGACCTGCAAGGTTATATATAAGACACTGACAAATTGATTCGCATGGAGTATTATCTTCACACTTACAGACTTGACGACTGAAAGTGCATATATACATGCAGGCGAAACTATATGCCTTCATACGTATCTATACGCTCACAGGGGTAATTTCACATCAATGCACATGGTAATAGGTCTAAAAGTGAAACAATCGTAACTAAAAGTGGATGTATATCTGCACATATA
This sequence comes from Thysanoteuthis rhombus, assembly GCA_963457665.1. NCBI lineage: Eukaryota > Metazoa > Mollusca > Cephalopoda > Oegopsida > Thysanoteuthidae > Thysanoteuthis > Thysanoteuthis major. Next base: position 52,535,173 of record OY735216.1, on the reverse strand, counting down.
CATCTATAATCGTACATATATGCGTAATTATTGCACAATGGGGCTATCTATAGACTTATATACGTAACTATACATGTATAAGCGTATCTCAACACCCATTTGCGTAGCTGTACGCCAGCAGACGTAAGCGTATGTCTGAATATGAGTGAACATCACGATTAACTTTATGTTCGCCCTCGAAACTATACACCTACAGGCATATCTTTACACCATCAGCTGTATCTGTACGCCCAGAGACATAACTAAAATTACATACATTGTCTATCTATACTCATATATATATATATATATATATATATATATATATATATATATATATATATAGATATATATATGGCCGTAACTTTACATTTATGGCGTATAGATTTATGTACGTCTATGGGCGTAACGTTATGTATACAGGCATAACTTTACAAATACTGGCTTGTTATATGTCTCCAGACTTAACTATGTGCTAAGAGACGTTACTATGCACCTAGACACACACACACACACACACACACACACACACACACATATATATATATATATATATATATATATATATATATATATATATATATATATATATATATATATTATTATCAATGTTCCTCTATTCAGGGTTGAGCACTCTCTAAGTGAGGTAACTCATCCATTGTAAGTTTATGCAATGCTCTTCCATAGGAATAGAGCACCCTGGTGGATGGGGAAATTATCCGTAACTGAATATATCGCTTAAATTCGGCCTTACTGACCGTCCAGTCCCGTAGCATATCGGCCTCTGGGTCTGACGTGAAGGTTTCAATCCTGGATGGGTTAATAGATAGTCTATAGCCACACTGTAATACATCGAAACAGCTGTCTGTGGATGACATAATATTATATATATATATATATATATATATATATATATATATATATATGTCTCTCAGCACACAAATATACACCTGAAAGCATATACATAAATACGTTTCAGGCGTAACTATGCCTCGAAAGGCATAACAATTCATCGACTGGCGTAATTATTCGTCCACAATTGTAACTCTATGTATCTTTAGACCTACATCCCTAGCAATACACTTACGTATCTACACGTCAACGGGTTTATCTGTTTATGCCATTTTTTTCATATATATATATATATATATATATATATATATATATATATATATATATATATTCTTGTGTACGTATTTGTGAGTGTGTGCATACGTATGTGTAAACTGAACCTTATTTTTGTGCCTCATTTTGGGACACCTGATGCTCATTTCACAACAAATGTCAATATCTGATAAAGTGTACAAACATGTTCTGGCTGCCTATATCCTGATGCAAGGTATAAATAAATGAACATATCCTGCCATCAACCCCAAGAACAATCCTAATCCTGTGCTCCACTCAGAGAAATCCAAAATAATGAAAATAATTGAAATCTAAAAATCTCCCGGTAACTTTCAAAAGGATAACATCAATCTCAAACTGTAACCTCAAACCCAAACCCAACACTAACCTTAACTTGATCCCCAATCCTAACATGACTGTAAAATTCATATAAAAATTTTAAAGAATTGAAATTCGAAATTTTCTCTTGTATTCATGCACCGTATTCCAACCCAAAGAAGAGGTGTAATTCATATAATTCATTAATGGAAACTTTTCAGCAGATAATTACTCAGTAGTTTGAACATTGCATCTTGCTAAGAGGGAATCAGAATCAACGTCTAGTTCAATATCATACATTCATTATAAATCAATCAATCTTTTTGGAACCAACTCACTCGCGTCACACTTCAAGTGTTATCCTCAAAAACGAAAATTTCCGCTTGAAGCGACGGTCAGATTTAGTCGAGGCAGATCATTATGTATAAGGAAGATATTTTTCCAAAGAAATTCACATAATTTTGTAAAATAGAATCTTGACTGAATTAAATTTTATGACTTTCTGAGTGTTTTTCGTCATCTCGAGAAATAAACTCATGTGGGTAATTGATTAGAAAGAGAAAAAAATGATTTAATTGTATAAAGAGGGTAGAAAAATCTGATAGAATACCAACGCTTTCTTACGTCAACATTTTTGAGAATAATGTCCTTTTATACGTCATGATACATCACCTCAGACAGATGCAACACATTTAGCATGAGTTTACATTAAGAACATATCTGGGTGATTCAAAAACTTATTCGCTCAACTTACCTAGGTCATATTGGCACACGCAGAAAATTTTACGTGGATTTTGCATCAGGGAATTAGGAAAAGAGACATCAGAACGAGGGCTGAGATGTACAGCAGCAAAGAAGAAAGCACAATAAAACCAGGAGTCATAAAGGAAGCGAATCAGTGGGACGTTGCCTTCACCGAGAGTGTAAATAAAGAGGTTGGAGCAAGAGCGATGCTGTGTCAGCTGCTTAACGGTCACTTCGTGCGCTTATTGACAATATCAACGCTCGGGGTTGCCTGAAGTCCGATTTCAGACATTGTGTCCATTTTTATGTATGGACGAAAGTATGTTCGAAAAAAAATTGGCTGGAATTTGTCCGCAGGCTCCACATAAAGTAAGATTGATATTTCCGAGACTAAAACAGATCTGTACACAAAGCACCCTTCAGAAAACTATAATTTAGGTTCATTAATTGATTATTGATTTTCGTTCCTAATTTCATTTTTATCAATACATGGTTCATGATTAGGATGCGAACATTTTTCCGTCAACTTATTTCATAATCTGATAAAAACTTAAATTCGGATATGTCATTGAATATATTTGCCTGAGTATAATTAAATATTTCCGGAGTGCACTTTCTCCTGATGACGGGAATAAACATTTGAAAATCATGCTAATGAGAATTTTCTAATCTGAACCTAGTTTGGTAAAAGGCCATGCTGATGACGCACTAGCTTTTGCGATATTGTGTGGGCAAGCATACAGATAGGCCCTAATGAATACTTATACCTCTTCCAAAATCACTGACTGAAGTGATGATGACATAAGGAAGTTAAAAAGAAAACTATCGCTGAAACTATCAACAAAGGTTTCTGCAGTTTTGAAAGTTGGTTCGTCTCTCTGGTTGGCTTGCTGGGTGGCTATGCATGTGTGTATGTATAGCGCCAGCAGGACGCACTGATGGAACTAAAGGGCTGTGAAATTCAATCTCTTACTCCTTATTGCGCATAGGAAAAACGTAGCTTTGATTTTTGAAAAATCTCCCCCTTGAATATTGATCAGGTTCAGCACTCAGAAAATGACGAAAATATCAACATTTCAAGAATGGTTCGTTAGACACTTATCAAGCGCCGTCACTCATATACTTATTCCGTTTTGGTTCACGGGGGTTAAACAATTACGGTTGAACTTTCTTGTATGCTTTCCCTTGAGTTTGGATGAAGTAAAAACACTTTTTGTTGTGTGTTGGTTGGTGTTATGGTCTAACAAGAGTAAGTTCGATCTTCGCTTGCCGATCAAGAAACAAGTCTTTTATCCAAGGAATATTTGAGAGAATGAAGAAGTTGCTAGAAAGTTTGTTTTGAGAATGTAAGGAGAAAGTATCGAACAGAGGAAGGATACCAGTTGAGCAGGGAATCCAAACTGGGCTTCAGCGTGAACGTTAGTTCCCCGAACAATATATATATATATATATATATATATATATATATATATATATATATATATACACAAAAGTCGTACCTGAATATTTTATATACCTATTTAGAAAAAAGTTGAGCAAGATAAATAGCAAGGAAGTAGAGTCGTATGTTACGGAGAGATATCTATCAGCATTGACTATTCAGCGAGGCTCACTTTGTGTGTGTGTGTGTGTGTGTGTCTGTCTTTCTGTTTCTCTCTCTCTCTGTTTCTCTCAATGAGAAAAACCAAACATAGCACCATCTTTTGCCGTTAGTCTCATTGGAGACTATATCTTGTGAGCTGGTCTGCAAACAGTTAGCAGGGGATAACTTCGAAACGGACGGTAGTAATTGTGTCCGAGTAAGAAATTGTTATTCACGTCCCAATTCACAGACCTTTCTGGGAGCAGTCAGCCTCCATATATATATATATATATATATATATATATATATATATATATATATATATATATATATATATATATATATATATATTATGGACCTCTCCTCGACTACGAAAATCGTCGATGAAGATGATGATTTCGATGAGTCACGCTCAGCTTACTGTTGACTTAAGGCTCCAAATAGAGGACATCCAATGAATAGCTCACTACTCAGTAGTAATGATTTTCAAGACCAGCTTGTTAACCATTACCAAACATCAATTGAGTACAAATTTGCTGGACAAAATTCACCAGAGCTCTCTAACTAGTAAATGATTTTGATACATGATTTCTACAGTTACATCCTTAACAACGTGACTTCACATCCACTGACATAGCTATACGCCTATAGGCGAAACTATACGCCTATGGACATAAATATATCCACACAGGCGTAACTACAAGTCTAAAATCATAATTAGAAGCCTACAGACGTCCATGTTTTCCTACATGAGTAAATGTACGTTTAAAAACCTTACTATACGTCTATAAGCATACACACCTACATGTGCGAAATGCGTAAATATACGTTCATAGTCGTAACTAATCTACAATAGGCGTATTTGCACGCTATCAAATGTAACTTTACGACCAAAGACGTAAGTTTGCAAACATACAGGGTTGATTGATACACTTACACACACGTGCGCACACACATTCAAAACTGCCTTTAACTCAGTAGAAATCCCAAAGGTCATGGAGGCCATCACTCAACAAGGTGTAGATCCAGTATATGTCGAAGTGCTGAAACATATATACAATCACAACAGCTCCTATATCAGGCTACATAAAGACTAAGGACCCTTTCAGCTCCAGAAAGGTGTAAGACAAGATGATACCAGCTCACCCAAAACTCTTCACAGCCTGCCTCAAGATGATCTTCAGAAGACTAGACTGGGAGCGTTCAGGAATCAGAATAGATGGCAAATATCTGAGCAACCTCAGATTTGTTGAGAACATTGCCCTTTTCTCAGGGAACCTACATGACCTCCAAGTAATACTACATGAACTACACGAAAAAAAGCAAGGAAGTTTGCCAACACTTGAACTTCAGCAAGACGGAGATCATGTTCAATAACAACATCGCAGATTAAAAAGAACACTAAGATCAAAATTGGAGACACAGAACGGGAGAAAGTAGATCACTACATCTACCTAACACAACAAATCTCTATGAGACCCTCAAAAGAAGAAGAGAATCACCCTAGGATGGCAAACCTTTGAGAGAGCCAGTTCAACCTTCAAAAACAAGAATATATATATATATATATATATATATATATATATATATATATATATATATATATATATATATATATATATATATATATAAATATATATATATATATATGTGTTAGCGGCGTAACTATAGGTCTACAGACATAACTATACGTCAACGGCCGTATAGCGACGTAACTATACACACACGGGTGGAAATATACAATCACAGGTATAAGTATGCCCCTCATTCTCGTAAATATACGCCGACTAGCGTAAAGCTATGTCTAAAGGTGTCTGGCCTGGTTGGCATTGTACCATGTTATGGGATCTGAATTTGTTCGGGAAGGGAAACTTTTCTATTTTTGATAATTTGACTCTTACACCTTTATGATTTGTCCGTATATTTATGTTATTTTCCGTCTCTTACAAAGGATACGTTTTAATAATTTGAGGTTGTATCACATAGTTTTATATATTTGTATCTACCTTTATTTCTGTTAAATTTTTTTTTTATTTGTTGTTATTTTGCATGTTTTGATTCATTTTATAATTTTGCAAAATTTTACAATTCTTATGCTCGTCGAACGTGAGTACCTACCTATATAATCCCAATATGAGAGAAAAGTGAGGAAAACTCATCATTGGGACAAATTTCCCTGGGCACTCAGGGGCTAATTGAGTACATCCTAAGCTGTGTGACAAGGATGTATAAAATTGGGTAAAGGTGTCGTGCTATTAGATGATAGTGAATTAAAGAGGAGCCGTACGACAATTCTTGGACAGAATTGCGTTGATTTGTATAAACACACACACACACACACACACATACATCACACACACACACACACATCCATCTATCTATCTATCTATCTATCTATCTTTATATATATATATATATATATATATATATATATATATCAGAAAGTATCCGATTTATTTTTCAAAAATGTCAATTCAACAACGTTATACGGCTTATGTCGGAGCTGTACATGGGCACTGGAATTAAATTTTCTAGATATATCAAATACCTTCAGCACACACTCACTATATATATATATATATATATATATATATATACGTACAATTATATCACACCATATGTCTATATGCACGTGTGTCCGTGTGTAAGTCTGTGTCTGTCTATCTGTGTATGTATATGTGTATCTGTGCTTGTTTACGTACGGTAAACGTTCTTATATACGTAGAATTTACTTTAGGTCTTTGCAACTATAAAAACTTTGGAAACTGTTGCCTCAGAGATGATAGCCAGAATGTACAATTAAGCGTTCTTTTGATGACCGGTCAAAAGCCATCAAAACGAACGGCATCAGTTGAAGGGACAGCGATGTTGTAACTGCAAGTTACAATTGTGTGCAAGCAAAAGGCATTAGTCAGAAAGATAACACTGCAGTAGGACTACTTTAACCAAAATTGCATTGAGTACTTTTTTTCTTTGGCATATTACAGTTTTTATGTGAATTATTGCAAATTGAGAACTATGCAACGTGCACATGAAAGAATTATGCTGAGCCTCACATGGAGAGACCACAAGACAGCACAGTACATTTGGGAATAGACAAGAGTCAGGGACATCATATAATCCATTAAAAAGTTCAAATGGCAGTGGGCTGGTCATGTTGCACGACAAGCGATGGACATCGCGACTCACGACAAGGATCCCCCGGGATCACATGCGCAACCGAGCCCGGCAGAATATTAAATGGAGAGACGATCTTGACAGATTCAGAAAGTACTGGCCCTGTGACGCCCATGATAGAGAGGTGTGGTGAACCCAGGGGAAGGTATACGTCCAATGACAGACGTTGAAAGACGGATGATGATGACGATGATGATGATGACGATGATGATGATGACGATGATGATGATGATTCAATTATCTAATACTCTTAGATTATTTTTACTACAGTGGTATTCTTTTGACTGATACCATTTAACCTGGGTCAGTTATAATCACCATACGTTTCCAATATAAATGTTTTTAGTTGGTATGAAGACATATTTACAAGAGACATGAGATGATATAATTGGATTTTTTATGCTCCTTCCTACATATGCACACAATCGAACCAAGTAAACCAAGAATGACATTGTGTGTATATGAGAATGCATACATGAATCATCGTTTTCTGCCTTTATCCTCATCGAGGATGTCGTAGAGATTGATACATGTGAGCACTATTCTGTAAGACCCATTTCCGGCTTGCCAGGCCCGTCAAAACTTCATTCTGCTTCCGGAAACCGGTATTCCCCAATGGTCACCCATCTAGGTACTGACAAGGCTCAACGTTGCTCTAATTCAATGGTCTTTTGAGAACTAAAGTATCCAACGTAACTTGGCCGTAACTCCTATAGCCTCGGGGAGAGGTCGCCCATTCCTTGTCCTTGTGCTGAATGCTCAACGGAGAGGCCATGAATACCATTAGTACCATTATAACCGTTTATAAAGTCGATGACATGACACGGCAGTTGATCGAACTACAGCCTTCCGGACCGATGGTGCGCACTCCACCACATGGCCACGGTGATCGTAGATATCACCATTTACTCACACAAATGTATACCCTTTCAAATCACACGCCCCAGCCGACATTTATACATATTTACACCTATACGTCTACAACTGAGCACATGCACGTACAACTCTGAATATCAGCCCCCACCCCCTCCCCGCTGACCTGGCTTGATTTCCGCATCTCTTCCATCCCTTATCAAATCTTTCTCTCATTTCTCAGTCATCCGGACTGACGTTGAATGATTCAATTACTTCCCGTTTGCTAAGCTACGTTTATTTAAGTCATTTAGGAAAACCTTCTCACGGCCCTGTCTCACCCCAAACACACACTGCATTCAGTTTTCATGAACTTCTCTAACGAAGCAAACTCGTCGTCCTGGTCGTCATGTACGGCCATAAAGCCCTATTTTTGATTGCCAGTGTATCAAGCTGATTTAACAGTTACTGCCAGCGGCTGCACCTGAAAATGAAACAAGTTTTTTTTTTTTTTTTCCGTTCGAAAGGGGCGGAGAAATCTAGTGATCGAAGTTATATCAACATGCTTCTAAAGTCGATTGGCAATGCTTGTCATATCCTTTTATACAGTGAATGCCAAAGGAATCCGATACACCCCAAAAAACTTTTAACATATACAGCTTGTACTGATCACTGTGACCCAATGGTAGAGAGCTAGTCTCCTGTGCGTTAGGTCATTGGCTCAATCCCTTTCCTAGCCATCTCTAATTCTTTTTAAAAATAATATTCAATTTCACTCTGCTAAGCCCCCAAGCATAAAGGCACAAGGCACAACTTAAATGATGCAAAGGTTTTAAATACAGACTTTTTTTACAAAAGGTGGAGTACTGAATAGTTATATACAAAAACAAGACATCTTTGGTTTGAATTCTGTCGAGTGCTCGTAACGGTTATAATGCAAGTGTTTGTGACATTATTATGCAAGTTTTCGTGGCAGTCCTAATGCAAGGGTTTGTGACGGTTGTGATGGTAGTGTTCATGATGGTCGTAATGCAAGCATTCGTTACGGTCGTAATGCAAGAATTCATGACTGTCATAATGCAAGTATTCGTGATGGTCATAATGCAAGTATTTGTGACGGTCGTAATCCAAGTGTTTGAGACGGTCGTAATGCAAGGGTTCATGACGGTCGTGAGGAATATATTCGAGACGGTCGTAATGAAAGTTTTCGTGGCGGTCGTAATGCAAGAATTCGTGAGGGTCGTAATGCAAAAATTCGAGACGGTTGTAATGCAAAGGTTAGCGGCGGTGGTAATGCTTGTATTGGAGAGGGTCGTGATGCAAGTACTCATGATGGTCGTAATGAAAATGTTCGAGATGGCAGTAATGCAAGTGTTCATGACGGTTGTAATATCTGATATATAAAGTTTACCATAATTTACAGTAATGTTCAATCTGATTTACATTTAGTTATACGTTCGTTAAGTATGAGAGCCAACAGCTTTGAGATCAATATAGAGTCAAAAGGGAGACTATCAAAACTATATTTTATATATATATATATGGTTAGTCACTCAATAGGAGCCGTCACGTGACCAACGTCTTTTGGTAGCATTCTGTGTTTGGGGTGATCAATTAAAAAAATTGGGAAAAGGAGTGATCAGTAAATACGTACACTTATCTCACCTTTTGTTCGGAAGTGACCACTAAGAAAATTGTGAATGCTGGTGAATAGAAACAAGGAAGCAATTTAGTATCAACTATCAATTGCAAATTCCTCTCCACTAGAACCCTAATTAGAGGGAAGACATTTTCAAAAAGATATCAAACATTTTTGGATACATATGGTAAAGAGTGGGTGTTATGATATCTAAATCGATGGATGGTCAGCCAGAATCACTTGAAAATTGAAACAGTCTATGTTGACAGTTTTGGTTGACACTGACAATTCATAATGGTTGGGAAGAGTAGGACGTTTATAGAGACTAAGCTAAGATTTGGTTGCGTGTCCTTTCGTAGCCTTTTGCAGCTGCTGAGAAGTTTGTATAATTTGTATCAGCCGATCAAGTTTGAAGATATATATATATATATATATATATATATATATATATATATATATATATATATATATATATAGTAGAATTTGGATTCGCTACACAAACTGGCTCATGTTTCTGCCCTCTTCGGGCCTCATCAGCCTCATTGTATGTATCGAGCACTACGAAATAAATCCATTACATTTCATAAGGGACTTTATATTATTGATATATTATTATATTATGTTATACTGCTTGCCTGATTTTTACCACACACACACACACACACACACACACACACACACACACACACACACATATATATATATATATATTCATTCTCATCTGTTTGTCCACACAATGACTCTGAAAGTTCTCAATAAATCTCAACGATATCTTGCATGAGAGGTGGTACAAAAGTCTGGGGAAAGTGAATGAATTTAGCGATGCATCAATGAATATTTTACGGATATTTCTCCTGCTTAGTTCATCTATGTCCAAACAATATCAAATTCCAGTAGCCCCACAAATGTCTGACCAACCAGCCAAGTAGGCTACAGATTCAACTCCTTTCCAGTGTCTCTGTGCCTGGGAGAGTGTCATAGATGCTTCTGGGAAGAATTTCCATGCCTACAACCATTAGGCACCATCTAAAAACTGTTCTTATTTTCTTATTCTCTTAAAAATGTGCTTTTGGGGGTCTCTATGGTCATTCGTCAGTATTTTAGTTGATTTAAAATATATATATGTTTTTTTTAAAGAAAATTTTGGATTTATCTATCTTTTAAACAATTTTATATAATTCTGTTGATAATTTAAGATAATGTTAGGTAATTTTAAATGAAAATCTATTATCTTTTAGATAATTTTAAACAATTTCTGCTGATAATTAGATCTGGTACACGTACGAGATGCAGTGATTCATTGATGGAAGGGACGGACTATCTCAAAAGTTGATAATGACTTTCAATGAAATTTACCAGAAGGAGAGATGATGTAAGAAAGAATCGGTCAATTTTGGAGTAGATCCAGGTTATGAATTTAATCTGATTAGAAGATATTTTCACATAATTTGTACAGTTTGTACATAATCTATTTGTCCACCCAATATTTTCCAAAGTGCTTAATGAATTCCTAGGACATAAGTAAATTTGTGTGACAACGAAGAATTGATTAAATGTTGAGACTGATCGAGGAGTTATACAGTTACCTCCCTTGCTAAATATGTTTTAGTGATATTGACAATACTTGACGATACTTGAAGTATTTGGATTTTGAGAGTTTTTCCATTCAAAACAAACTTTTTGCAAAATTACTGGGATCTCATTCGCGATACTTCCTTACAGATTCAGTACATTTGCGTGATTTGCCGGCTTTCATCCTGAACTTGAACACCTTTGAAATATTTTCTTGAGGTTGAAGTCAGGATTATGAGGAAGTCATATTATTTAGGTGTTTGGGGTCAGAGCAAGCAAGATTGACAATAATTATGAAGTGTGCTTTTGGTTGTTGACTTGTTGAATTATACTATTTCGATCTAATTTCAAAAGCTTTGTTGTTTTCCTGTGTAATTTTTTCATTTTTTTTTTATTCCTTGAGCCTGAAGAGAGAAACAAGTACCATTAGCAAAAAACAGTCAGCACACACACACACACACACACACACACACACAAATACACACACACACACAAGCACATATGCACATATATCTATATATATCTATATATATATATATATATATATATATATATATATATATATATAGATACATACGCACCTATATAGAAAGGTAGATATTTACAAATACATTGTTACTGATCAGTTTCACATAGCCATTGCAATCCGATGGATGGACAATATATATATATATATATATATATATATATATATATATATATATATATATATATATATATATATATATATATATATATACATATGTAAATAGAGAGAGATATACCTAAATGTACATCATGTGCTTTTGATTTCATATGTGCCAGTTTCGTATTCGGAATTTTCTCTACATATATTTTTTTTTCGATTCGTTCCATCGATTTATTTATTTCCTGTCATTCTCTCTCTCTCTCTCTCTCTCTTTATCTCTCTCTGTCTCTCTCTCTCATAAATCACATGTGTTATATTTCTTTGAAACCTTAAATGGAATGATGTACCGTTATTTCATGGTGGATGAATCATTTGGCCTAAACAGGTTAAATATATATATATATATATATATATATATATATATATATATATATATATATATATATATATATATATATATATATTCGTCCGCACAGAGAAACAAATAAAGCAAGATAAAACATTGAATGATTACAAATGAGGATTTAGAGATGAAGCCGTTATTTGTTCAATGGTGATTGTAACGTTATGTTGAAGTGTCTACCCTATTGGTTGCAGCTTCCTACAGCTGTCCAACTTTTTTTAATAGTTTATTCTATTTACACTGCCGGCGCCAAATGATACATTCATCGAGTAACAACGATACATCAACTGAAATAAATTTTCAGAGCAATATAACGCATTTATAATTATTTCTATCAGATTTTATATCATAACTATCGTGATTTTTACACCCACCCATATATATATATATATATATATATATGGGGAGGGGAATGCCTAATATACCTGATACATTTCAAGTTCATTTGAATATTTTCAAAATTGACCGAATTTGGATCAAAGATTAACAAAAAGAAAGGAAAAATATTCAACGACGAAATTGAACTAGGTAAAGTCATGTTCAGATTTGGTCTAAATATCTGATAATCTTGAGGCTGTATAAGAATGTTTGATAAGATCTTTTTGAATGTATCAGATGTTGTTTTTTTCACTCAAGATAAATCTGTTCCGAAAGTCAAAGTCATTCCTTTTCCTTAAATCAATACTCGAGATGAATACGATAGAAAGTACAGAAAATGAATGAACACAAAAAAAGAGAAAGAAAGAAAGCTGATTGCAGAGTTTATTAATAATATATACACTCCATATATATGTATATATATATATATATATATATATATATATATATATATATATATATATATATATATATATATATGAATTTATAACTTTTAATTTCTTAATGAATTATGCTGCATTTCGGACGAAATTTATTTTTTTCTTGATGCAATGATCAATTATTTTTGCTTCGGACGATCTAAGGGGGACTAATTGCAAAAATCAATTGAAAACAAATACTTCCATTACAGAAATAAATGTAGACGAACATTGTCAAATGCTGTCAAAAACTATACCGTCGCAGGTTTCGAACAGAATCTGCACTTTTTCTTGTTTTCATTACTCCTTCCAATTAAATCTTTTTCGAAAACTGACTTAAAACATCAAAGAAACATTGATGAAAGCATTGCGAAAATCAAGTCAGTTTGTCCAACTAGAGATTGAATTAGCACTGGAGACATTCAGTGATTTAGTTAATCAGGAATGGCTAAGCAGGAACACCGTTAGATGGATCAATTAAAACACGCTCTTAGGCTGGGAGACACGACTCGGTCAGTGACGCCGTTCCTACAAGCACTTGGATATTCAGTTCGTTAACGTCTTATAATCTTTTTGATCAGTACAAATGAGAGAATTTGATGCCCAACTTAAACAGAAATGTCTGATGGTAGACACCTTGTATACCCGATGTCCAAAAAGCAATAATCTATTTTGAAGAATATTAGAAATTTAAAAATAATTTAGCCATGAGTATATATATATATATATATATATATATATATATATATATATATATATATATATATAAACAGAGGCAATAAAACCAATGCCAAATACCAAGGTCAAGATAAAAACATCCCTCAGAAAACAATTAAGCATCTATTCGTGGATACCTCCTAGACCTCGCTCACATCCTTTTTCATGTAACTTACAACCACCAGCAAAATCATTCACACTACTTAGGACAATAAAACAAAGTGAATAACTCCTCTTACTAACAGTGATACCCACAAAATCCTCACCTAATTCCCCTATCTATTTAATCACTATCCCACCACAGTAATATTTGACACAAGGTCGGGCTTAACGTGGGAAGAAACAGGAGCAACCCTTCCAAAAACGGCTCAAGCCGACGCGGCTACGGTTGCCAAGCGCTCCGTCGAAGCTCGACAACCTCCGCCACTAAAGCATTAAGTGCAATGGAGCAGTGCTGCCCTGGGGTAACAGATCCCCTGCAGCTGGGACAAATAATAATGGGATAGCCCAAGGACGGGTCCAAGGGCTCCCCGATACGCGTAGCAAAGCGTAGCCTCAGTAAAACCTCATCGGCTAACGTTTGCACCGGCGCACTCGGGCAATATCCGGCCAATTCGACGGGCAAGTGTCAGTACCGATTCCTCGGTCTATGCCGTGGAACAGATACTACACTTTAATCCCGCCGAGAAGACCAGAAAAATGTGTGGGTCCGCTAATTCTGCTAACTAGAATCTAACAACACATACGATCATTCGCCTGATGAGGCCCATGGAGGGCAGAACATACACTTGTTTGTGTAACGAATCCACAACCAATTACACACACACGCATATATATATATATATATATATATATATATATATATATATATATATATATATATATATATATATATATATATATATATATATATATATATATATATATATATATATATATATATATATATATATATATATATATATATATATATATATATATATATATATATATATATATATATATATATAATGTGGATGGTATTTAAATTTGTGTTAAATAGTAACATTATTGTATTTCGCGATCACTAAAAAGAGTAAATGCACGGTCAAAATAGCCCGAAAAACTATATCATTTGGACAATATTCCCATACATTGGATCCAAACGTTTGCTTTTTTTTGTGTAAACAAAAACTAGTAGCCATAATATTGAAAAGGTTTCCCTCGTCTCTCGAATCCAACGAATACAGTAATGGAAAAATGTTATGTACGTATATGTGTGTGTATGCATGTGTGTGTTTGTGTGTTTGTGTGTGTGTGTGTGTGTGCTCACCGTAGTCCACGTGCATTCCAGAATTAATTATCTAAAAATTATCTGAAATCACCTTGAAAAATATGTTTTACCCATAATCATCTAAAACATACAAGTACGTGATCAGGGCATTGTTGACCCCAAAATGTCCATAAAGATTTTTAAAAGCACTGTTTTGAAAGAAGAAAAATACTAAAACGTCATTTTTAAATGGTGCTCAGTGGTTAACCCGTCCATGTTCGCAAGGTTGAGCACGTGCATTGAAACAAATGTTTTCAAATTATTGCATGAAAGAATCAGGGTTCAATTCTAATTATTAGATTCTACATAGTGATCTTAAAACGAGCGACTCTTTCAAGCATTGCAACTGTGACTTTTTGAACTTTCTTAATAACATAATTGTGAAGTCCAATGATTGATTTGAACACCAAGAATAGAAATTTAAAAATCATTACCATGAGTTTTAAGAATTCGGAATGTAAAGAAAACAAGTCTGGTTAGTCACTTAATTGAAACTTTCATTTGGACAACATGCTGTGTCAGAGGTGATTGATTTAAAAATTACGAAAATTGGTGATTAATTAATATCTTACTTCTGTCTCCCTTCGGGAGCACTGATCGCTAGAACAGTCTCAATTTCTGAAGTAAAGATACAGGGAGACACCACCAACATAAACCTATATTGCAAATCAGACCCTACGCTGTGAACCTACTATGTCCTTGGAGGTGTGTTGGTGTGTGTAGCATGTATGCGTGTGTGTAGAAAACAAAAATCTTTTTTCTAAACATAGTAAGTAGTGGACTTTTAAATTTTCGGTGTTGTTAGCAACATTAGTGCAGTCTGTACGCGTGGTTGACTGTTTCCAATATGCATTTCAAATGGAATTATTCATACAATAATGTTTATATGGCATGTTTGAAATCCTTCCTCGTTTCCCGAAATAGATACTTACTTTATGAACGACTAAAAGTTGTTTTTGTAATGTCTATCATTTCTCAAAATAGAACGTTACTTTTAGGACATCAAATACAATAAAGAAGCGGCTTGATATAGCAGTATCATGTGGTACAAGTTGGGTTCCATATTGGTAGAGCATGAGTAATGTGAATTTCTTTCATTCATAGGGATAAAATAATTTTTCATGAATCTATATTATTAAACACTAAAATATGTATGTATTTATGCATGTATAAATGCTTGAGGTGCATACTCAGTACCGAATGGCAGACCCCAACACCAGACACTGAGGTGCTTCAGAAGGCTGGGTGTACGCCCATTGTGTCGCATATCATCAATAGCCAAATGCGTTGGACAGGGTATTTTGTACGCATGAGCTACGAACGACTCCCAAAACGGTTTTTTATGGTGACTTGCAGTCTGGGAAGCGTCCGAAACACAAGCCTCGGTAGAGGTACAGGGACTGCATAAAAGATGACCTCAAGAATCTGGGAATGACATGGGAAACTGGGAAGAGTTGGCACTGGGTCGAAGTGGATGCGGATGATATGTTAAGGAAGGATACTGCATGTTTGGAGAAATGCAAATTAAGCAAGCTGTGCTGGAACAGACCTTAATCAAAAGTGCCTTGGTGGAACTACCAGTTAATATAAAGATCTGGAAGTGTTGGTTGTACTCTTTTTTCAAAGGCAAGCTACATGAATCACACTATAGCAAACAGAAATCAGCTGAAACAAATTGTACATGACGATCTTTTACCTCTATTTTCCGACAAAAAGTAAACTTGTGCAGTATATGGCAAGGTGTGGAAAACGATCCCTTGGCTGAAGAGACTTATAAAAGTGTATAAGACTGCCATCTCGCAGACAGATTTAATCGATTGCGTAAGAAGTCTCTTATGTGTGCTCTGAATCTTGATGGTCAGCAGTTGGTCTCAAAAGTCACCCCAGAGCATATGGGTGTAGTGAAATGAAAAGGGGTAACCAGGTAAAGTGATGCAACTGCTATCATCTTGCAAGATGAAACAATCAGTATGTATGTATGTACGTATGATAGTACGACAAGAGGTCGAGATCTACACATCATAGAATAGATACGAAACATATCTGATATCAGCATGTCTCAAATTATCACCAGCACATATCTATCAGTCGAATTTTGCAGGGGAGAGTCTATTTCTTAGGGGTAAACGTACACGTTCCAAATGTGATGACCCTAACACCAGACATTTGGGTGCCTGAGATAGATGGATGTTTGATCATTGAGCTGCTTATTGAATGTGATGGGCAGGAAATGTCGTACGCATTCGCAATGAACGACCTTTTTTCAGACTAGGACTCTCTCAAATACTTTCAGTAGCATCCATAAAACTATACTGTAAACCTTCGCTTTAACACACTGATTGGGGGTAGGGATTGTTGCAAAGACCGAAAGGTTCTTGATAGCTGATTGTTGTCCTTAGTAAGTTCAATAGTTCATCAGTAACTTGGAGTAGAAGCCATGGCAGAACAAAACGCGTTGCCTGAACGATTATCCAAGGAGATTAACCCGTTACAACAGACCTGCCTGCCAAAATTCGTTCAGTCTTACGTATTCCTTCGTGTGCGATCGGTGATTGGTTCTCTATCTATCGAACTTGGTTTGATAAATTAGAAGAAAATTCGGTTCTTTGCAGGGAAAAGGGGTCTGGAGATACACTAAAAAAATCCCTTACGAAATCCCACCGGTGAGACAAAAATAGTGTTTGTATCGAAAAGATTCCGTGATATTCATTTTCATTGCCGTTTTCAATTTAAAATAAACAATATCCCACAAACTGAATGCACAATAAGTTTTTTTTAAAAAGGCTATGAAAAAATAATTCATCCTAATATAAAACAGTTTATCAATCAACAATTGTTCAATCAAAAGTTTCAATTCTATACAAGTGATATTACCAGTTGGGATGGGAATTTTTTTTTTATTGATTTGAATTTTTTTCAGTTAGTTCCCTTTCAATATGCAAAAACAAAAGTTGCTGTGATTTTTATGACGAGAAAGTATCACAAAAAACGTCATATACCATGTGGATTTGGTTTCTGGCAGTTTTGATCAATCTCAATCCGCGTTGGTTTCTGTTCGCTATCGGAGCAAAGGAACTGAAATTGTAAAAAAAGATATATTTTACTGGGAGCCATCGCAGACACGGACGATTTTTTCTCGCGACTGAGATACGATGTAAATTCCTTTGGAAATATAATGACACAAAAAACCGAAAATACACAAGGCCTGAAAGAGTTTGTTTATTATAAATATTTGAATTAAACGGACATATTGAATTAAAAATAATATAAGAATTATCTAATTTTGTGTGAAGGTCTTGACAAAAGATGAATTGGTTTGCATGAATATGAATTAGTTATTTTTTTGTTTGCTTACTCTGTAGTTTGTTTGTTTTTATTGTAGATTTAATCTTCCCATCAAGTACCGAAAATTTCTCATACACCACTTATTTGTACGTAATTAAACTTTGATCGGTAAATCCGAAGTCAGTTAGGATGGATCCACGAGTTCGTTAAAACCGAAATTCGTTTTATCAAAATTTGTTATGGTGAGATGTACTGTATGTATATTTTTAATCAGTATCAATGAAGGGAGGTATTTTTCGCAATCTACACCCATGTAAGAGGGTCGACGCTTGTTTAAAAATCATTTCATAAGACTTACTAATTCGTGGTCTTTCAGATCAGGTTAGCACAATAGCCGAGTGGCTGGATGCATAGAAACTGCAATTGGCAGGCCGAGTTCAGACTCCAACGGATAAGGTTTATTTCTCCTTCTCTCATTTTTACATGCTTTCATACTATCTGACTTATAAACCCTCCAGAAATTTATCAGCTCGGAACAAAATCAATTTATTTCATATCTTTGAGAAGATTCTATTTACAACGTGGTTATACTGCAGAACGGAGAACCACCTACCTATTATAATAGGAAAACTGTGAATATTGATGTATCTTTCTTTCAGTGCTAATATTATCTTGGCACTATCAATACTAATATTTGAGTTTTTGCTTGCTTTCCCATGTCTCTTTCACGTCAAAACTAAGAGGCCTATCGATTTGATATTTTGCTCGGAGAATAGAAAAATTCGACTTCTCATAGGATAACCTTGGGGCCATCCGAGGTCACCATTGGCCATTATCTAGCTAATCTTCGGTTCTAAACATTAGAAACAAGTAATTTCAATTCCAATATTTCCATAGAATATTTTTATCACGAGACACAGTAAAATCAAATCTCAAACAAGTTTTGATGTTTTTCTTGCTACATGTCGCTATTTTGTCAGTAAAACAGGTGATAGCAACAGTAAAGCGACACCACTCAAGTGAATGTTTGGTTTCCTCCCTTTACCTTTCTTTTCTTTGCGACAAAATGTTCCGTTATTCTCTTCATACTGAAGGAAAATGGTTGATCGGGAGGAGTTGGGACACGTGAGTATGTAGTACTTCTAAATCAGATTATTCATTATGATAAAATTGAAAGTAACTATTCTTTTTTTTCTAGATTAAGTATTTTAAACCATTAGTATATTTTTTTTTACTACTATCGATCTTGATCCTTTTTTAAAAAAATGCAGTTTAAGTAAGGTCATAAGTCTATGACGGTTGGTAAACGGCACATATTGGAAGTAAAGATTTAGGTCTCAATGTGAATGATATTTTCCCAAACGTTGTGTCGGGTAAAAAAAAATTAACATATTTTTGAATGCGTTGTCAATTTTGAAGTTATGCATTCAATAAGCTCACATATACATTTGCATACGCTGAAGTGTACAAATGAAACCTATCAATCTATCTTTGAGGTTACATCAATCCGTCTGCGGTTATTGGTGAAAAAGCATCTATTTCACACAACCAATGTATATTTTTTCGACATAATCTGCTTTCTTGATTCAGTGGTGAATACCAATCCCATATATCGACTAATTTCAGGCCACAAACCTATTGAACCACTCTCGTGTACATGTTAGTTATGTCAGTTAGTTCTCCTCCGAGGAAATTTCATTATAATTTTCTGACTGCAGTTAGATTGATTCAATGTTCTTATATCATCAAATGTACTCAGGTGGTGGAGCATTCTTCAAATTATTCATATTTGCGATACCTTAAGTAAACCTGCGCTCGACTCTCTATATATATGGTAACCATTTGATCTGGTCCTGGCAAGTTGTCTCCAGTCAGAGATGCCATAAGCATTGAAATACTACACTGAGAATATTTTCCTGAGCTTTTTGATTTCATTGTACTAAAGTGCGTTATATTGGATAAAAATTCTTATTTGAAATGATCTTGCATCATTACACGGTTAATATATCACTTGGCCTTGACAAAGTAAATGAAATAAACGAGTAAAGGAAATGGGGCTGATCCGGGACTTTGCTTTACCGGTGGCTGTTTAGCTCACCGATAAGAGGAAAGCCGTATTGACGCTTATTCTATTTACATCGTTGTCTTTATGATCATTCTGTCGGATCATATGTATCCATTTCTTAATACTCACACAAACACACACATGCACCAAAATATATGAATACACACATACATACAAACATACACACACACACACATATATGTACATGTATACATATATATATTTATGTATATATATATATTAGTATATATAGAGAAAGAGTGTGTGTGCATGCGTGGCAGTGTGTGCAATTGGCTAGATTAAAAGCCATAAGGAAAGGATGTTTTTAGAAATATCCTACTTATCTAATATATGCAAGAACTGTCAAGAGTGTTTTGCTGGAGAGCTTTGGGCTATTCATTTGGCAACTATCAAGATCCAAGACCTGAATGGATGGGGAATAAAACAATGATTATAGCTGTTTTTCATTTATCTGTCCTCTGTATTAAATAAATCCTCAGGCTTATGATAAAAAAAGGCATTCATTTTGCTGAACAAATATTAGATTCTTCAAGAAAATACCCTCTCTTATCAATGGAATCAATTCAATAGCGAACACCAACAGCAGAAACGGAACACTGAACAGGTTGTCTAAACAGATACGATCGTTTTTTTGGTTTTTGTTTTATTGATAACTTATATCTTTACTGTATTAAATAAATAAAAAAAAAACAATTTTCAAAGACACGAATTACTGAAAAATTACAAAAAGGTATTAAGTACACACATACATTATAACTCTACAAGAGATATTGAAAATGTTTTCATTCAATCTGGATGCAGGTTTGTACCTCATTCATTATATAAACGTTCCATTAAACTGGAAAAAAAAACAGTGTAGCATACACAGCATAGAGGAATGAATGCTCATTCGGGGATTGAACAGGCTGTCTAAACAAATACGATCATTTTTTGTTTTTTTCTGACAACTTGTATTCATACTATATTTAATAGATAGATAAAAAAAAATTATTTTCAAAGACACTATTCCCTCAAAAATTAAAAAAGAATACTAAGTACACACACATTATAACTCTTCAAGATATTGAAAATGATTTCATTTAAGCTGGATACAGGTTCGTACCTGATTCATAACATAAACGTTTCATTATACCGGAAAAAAAAACAGTATAGCCTATACAACATACAGGAATGAATGCTCATATGTGGCTCAGACATGATGCAGTCATCGCAACAGCTAACCACATTTAGTAAAGTGTTCTCAGAATACTAATATTGTAGCATCTGACTAAATTCTATCATCTTTGTCCTTTAGTACAACGCTCTGTATAACTTAACATCTAAACGTATGTATAGTTGTATAAGCGTGGGTTTTCAGGTTGAGAAATTAGGGAACCGTGAAAGTTAACCTTCTCCAGGAGTTCCCTATGTGGTTGTGTTAACGATGTGCAGGGGATGCTCAAGTGAGTAAATACAAGAGAGACACCAAGAGCAAGTATTGATTTTACATCAAGCTAAACAAAATCATCTTCGTTTGCAAATTGTTTGCACACACATACGTGTGCGCGTGCACACACACGCACACCAATACAGGCCCTCTCTAAAATGATTGAAAATAAAGAAGAATTGCAGCAAAAAGAAAAAAATCCGTAAAAAATGGTCGAATTGTGCCCCACGGTAAAAGAGGGTGTAAGCTTAGCAACATAAAAGTAAATGAGTGTTTGCATGTGTATGTGTGTGTGTGTGTGCATGTGTGTGTGTGTGTATGTGAGTGTGTGTGTGCCCCGTTTGCTTGAAAGTGCGTATCTGTGTGTATCTTTACGTGTACGTATATGTGAATATGTGTAAGTGTATATGTATGTGTGCATGAGTGCGTATGTGTCTGTTAACGAGCCAGGCCTCCCGCAAACACAAATCTAATCACACGCCGAGCTAGAAACACATTGTTGCACCTGTTGATAATTCCTTTAAGCCTTGCAGTCAAAATCAACACAGCCAGCTGTGCAGTCGCATTTTGGCGGGAAATCTTTCGCGGAAATAATTGCTTGGCGGGAGAAGTTTAGGGAGAGGGAGAAGGCAAAAAAGTTTTCGATAAAATTTACCCAAAAGCTCAACTAAAAAACAAGGCTGTTACGAAAATAAAGTTATATGCCATTGATTTAAAACTGAGCTGTCTCTTTTGGGAAATGAACCACTTCTCTTTTTTTTTTACAGTAGAGTTAGTTGTTGTTTAATCCACTGGGGTATCGTAGACCTAACAAAAATTTCACGGTGAAGTAAAAACTAGTGCCAATGAAGTCATCTAGTAAAGATCAGCACAACTCAAAACAACCAATTAAAAATTAAAATAACCCAATAAGACCTAGTTTAAATTAGCACCACCAAGGTAAAAGTTGACGGTAAGATTGAGCAACAAAAAGGTTTGCATCAATTAATTAAACTCTATTATTTTCTCACTTTATGAAGCCGGTACAAATTTAAATGGGCAAGTCTTCCTGGTAGTGTACCCAGAATTTTGAATGTTCTAATAGCCTAAACCAACAAAAATAAAAATTAGTATCACCCATTTGGACCAAGTAATGATTAGTATCACCCAATTAGACTAACTTGATCAGAAGTTGAATGTGAGTTTAAGAGACAAGGCTTCAGTGATCAAAACATTAATTACTCGACCGCCTTTAGACACATCAGGCCTCTTGCGAATTCTTCGTGGTAACCTGCTTGATTTGGTTTGCGAAATTCAAACGACTTATTAATGAATTTTTGTGTGGTAAAAAATAGAATTTATTTTACTATTTAGTCCCATTGAAAAATATTGCATTTATTCCATTGAATATATGATTGAGCTGCGACGTAAACGTTTATAGTATTTGAACTGATGAATCAATCTATCCATTTGATAATTTGCTAAGAGTTTCGCGTGTCTCGCCGGATGTTTGACATATCCCTCGAAATCACTGAACAATGTGCGAATTTCGTTTTCTATTTTATATTTCTTCCGCAGAGGAAGCTATTTTGCGACACTGGGTAGCACCTTCATGTCCGTGTGTGTGAGTGTGTGTTCATCTCTCTGTCTGTCTGTCTGCCTATCTGCCTGGCTGCCTCTCAGTCTTTCTCCCCCTGTCTCTCCTCTCTCTTTCTCTCACACACACATACATACACTTTTTATCTATCTCCCCCCCTCTCTCTCTCTCTCTCTCTCTCTCTCTCTCTCTCTATATATATATATATATATATATATATATATATATATATATATATATTAATATATACTTGATTAAAAATGACGGACAGAGAAAATCTTTTTTGATCTTTTTTAATAATCATTTCCTGTTTTCGTTCCGGTTAATGGATCTTTGGTTTCAATGTGTATGGGTATCTTCAAAACGATAGAGCTCTTTCTCATGGGAAACACCCATATACATTGAAACTAAAGCTCCGTTAACATGTACGAAAACAGGAAAAGATTAGTAAAAATCGAAAAAGATGCTCCTCGTATGTCATCTTTAATGAAAGCTTTATTAAAGAAAATAAAATATGATGCCAAATCATATATATATGTATATATATGTATGTATATATATATATATATATATACACACACACACACATATATACATATATATATATACATATATATATATATATATATACATATATATATACATATATATATACATATATATACATACATATATATATATATATATATATATATATATATATATATATATATATATATATATATATATATATATATATACGTTTATTGGATGGACAATTATATCTAAGGAAATGGTGATTTTCTCAATAGACAATGAGGAAACACAGATTGAGTGAGAAGGTATTTATTCACAGATATTCCGTTGGGAATGACTTCCAAACCATCGAGGGATGAAATGGAAGACGACGCCTCTTAGTGCTGGAAATATGAATGCTTCAAGTGGATGATCTGGACTATGTTTGAGTTCATTAGTGATGACCAGAGTCTGTTTGGAATGAGGGATCGTACATTCGTTAGTAAAGTTGGTTTCTTCCCTTCTCTGTGAGGGGAAAATTGCGTCCTCCGAATGTGTGTGTATCTCGAAGTGTTAGTTGTAACCACACACACACACACACACACACATATATATTCATACACACACACACACACACAAACACACACACACACATACATATATATATATATATATATATATATATATATATATATATATATATATATATATATATGTCAGATCATACAAATTTTCAGAAAACATACCTCAGAGAAGTCGTACAGCAGTACATCTATCCAAGATGCAACCTTATAAATAGTATTCGGCTGCATGACATAAATAAATATAGATATATATTATTGAGAAATGAATTCATGATCCAACAGAATGATTATAAATTGCGTTATATTGTATTGAAACTCAAAAATCAATGATCACCTGTTATCACACGGTGAATGAATCATTTCTTCTAGACAACTCAAATTGAAAAAAAACAAACAAACAATTGAAGGAAATAGGGGTGCAACGGGGAACAAACTTGTGACCGAATTGGTAACCGTCTCAATGTAACGTTCCCTCAACATTGAGATAAACAAAGGACAAAAATACTGTTTTAACTCCAAATTCTCATTATGTTATTTCACGGTCTATATCTGCTATATTTGTTTCTTACATCACGTCACGGACAGCTACGTATATTAAGAAATGGCTATACTATCCGACAAATGATTATAAATCACATTTTATTGTATTGAATATTGTGTGTAGGCTTCCCTAATTTCAAGTGATGTGCTCCAATATAGATTTATTCATGTGATATGACGTAAAAGATTTGCTACGCAAACACATTTATGATTCTGTCCTGTTTGGGCTTCTTCAGCCCAAAGAAACCCAAAAAAGACAGAAACATATACGCATTTGAGTATAGAATTTCAAACTCTACTCCAACTCTAACTGATTTTTAATGTTGGAATAAACCCATAATTCAGCGGATAATATATCATGTGTTATATTGTATTCCTGATTCATATATATATATATATATATATATATATATATATATATATATATATATATATATATATATATATATATGTATATATATATATATATGAACAGAATCAGAGCAAAATAAATCCACTATATACACATGTTAATATGAGGTTTTAATAATAGATGTAAGACCAATTAATCATTTATATTCAGATAAATTATTTGATCAAGAAAGTACTAACAAAATTACCAAATAAAATGGTGCAAACTACGAATTGGCTTTATTGTAATTTGGCTGAAATTGAACCAGCGTAAAATCAGGTTAATGTGTACACCCTCGCCTTATATATATACATATATATATATATATATATACATATATATATATATATATATGTTCGTGAATATGACTATTGGATGGTGAAGAGAAAAAACTCAAAATGCAGTCAGTATTACATCACGATTTTTTCTATTATTCTGTTGGCATTTTTGTACCTTGACAGGAATTGGCCAAAGATGGCTGGTTCCTGAGAAAATATTTCCAGCAGTTCGTAGATAATTTTGCTGTTTACATGTTTGACCTTGAAGAAAAAAATGGAGATGTGTTTGTGTTGCATCTCCATTTTTTTCCTCAGCGTCAAATATGTGAACAGCAAAATTTTCTGTGAAGCGCTAAAAAAGTTCCCTCTGAAAAAGATGTCTAACTCCCGTCGAAGTGCATCAAAACATGCCCACAGAAAGAAATGAAATGTAACACTTACTTTCTCTTGAGTTATTTTCACCTTCCAATTGTTATTTTCCTTACGATTCCGTCGGATCACTTCACATCCACAATACAAAATTATGTATGTATGTATGTATATCTCTATATCTGTCTGTCTGTCTGTCTCTCTGTCTCTCTCTGTCTCTCTCTGTCTCTCTCTCTCTCTCTCTCTATATATATATATATATATTGCCTTTAGCTCTATTGTGTTATCGATGCTCTCATTGCCACCATATCGGGTGCCTCCGATTCAGATGACAATGCACTAATTAAGAGGGGTTTTAGAGTGCTATTTTATAGATTTTTTTTTAAATTATAGTTTTCATTGACATCCCTGTTACATTCAGACTAATTGGCTATTCCCTAGGGTTTTAGCCAAATACACCCCCACACACAAACACGTATGCATACATGCACATATACATAAATATATTAATACATACATGCATATATGCATACACACATTAATTAATTCAACTGTTGTATAGATTTTCAATCATATCTCATATTATGATTATTTTACTCATATTTTGTTTATTTTCCATTTTTCAAATTTATTCGAAAATCAATGACAAAATCTTTGGTTGATTCTCTGTTTTGGAGAAATTCTCTCAGTCGATATTTTCAGAGGAGTTCCACAATTGTTTTCTTAATTGCAGTTTAAATACTTGTCTTCTATTCATCTGCAGGATTCTTCTTATGCCTAAGATTTTCATTTTTTTTTTTTATATATACATTGAATTTTCGATGTCACTAACAGTTCTAAATCAATGACACACGCGTTCTAGCGCCACGCTTGTTTTTATATAATCACAAGACTATTGTCAGAGATTAGTTTGCAGCAAAACAACTAGAAGTTTCCGGCGCATTTTTTTAAAACCTGAAATTAGTATACCCTTAAAATAATGTCCTCCAAAGTAACATTGGCTATTAGACTGTGAAAGGGCAATAAAAATTGATTTTTAGTACTTTTTGTTATTACGGCAAATTCGTTTTAACAACACTTTTAAATCCCCAAGGGTGTCGTGAGGAGGAGAAGCTACTTCAATTACCATAATTAGTGTTTTGTTTTTTATTATTGTTTTTGATGGTTCTGCATGGTTCAAAGTGTCGCTGTATGACAGCGAGTTTCCTGAATATTCCAGCCCCACCCCTCAGTACTCTTTACGCTGATTTAGTGGGTGGTTTTAACTCTTCCTTGAATTTCCCATTCTAACAGTCTTTCCGCAAGTTTTTTTGTGATCGTTCCGAGCAATTCGAATCCTAAAATTGTTTCCCTTAAGCAGAGTCGTTTCGAACCTGGGGTCCGTCGACACGTGAAAGTCCGTAGTTTTGTTCTCTGTTAACCTGCCCTTGCAAATGTTCTAGTAGAGAATCAATATCATCCACAGCACAATTTTAGAAGAACATAATCACTGTACACATACCTCGAGCATATATTACAATTCGAATAAAACGTATTCCAATTATGATTTTGAAAAGTCAAGAATTGTTTATCATCGTAGTTCATTGATTACAGTCGAAAGACTAGAAGCTAAAAATAGGGGTTCCTTGATAGAAGGGGTCCTTGTGTTTTCTAAGTTTCGAATCCACTGCAGCAAGGTTCAGATACTTATCTTATTTTCACTTCTGTTTTAGTTCTACTTAGTTTGCTGGATTGTCAACACCCACCATCTGATCAAGTTCCCTTTCTCTGTTTATGATGACAAGGGCTGGATACTGTGATGCGTTTGAATATCAAAGACCTATAAGATTTTACTCTTTTTATTTTAACAGGAAAGTTTCTAGTTTGCATTTATTATACTGGTTTTCAAAATGGAGACCAAGTCATTTGCCCAATTCTTAGTGGATAAGTTTGCAATGTCAATCTCAATTATCCTTCTGGGTCAATTTACTATATCCGCTCATTATATGATTAAGACTTTCATTGCTCTATTTAGGCAATGGATACTAGGCTACTCTCTATTGTAATGTATCCAGAGCTCTCTTCAAATTGGTCAGGAGAAAAATTTGATGAACAAAGCCAAAAATAGAAAGAAATGTAACCAAAGAGTCACTACTGTTATATTGCGGGGTTTCCTGACATAATGATAAGACACTATAGTTCATATACATATTTGTTTTTTAATGTATCATACGCGTTACATACTACCGTTGTGTACACTTTTAGGTTGCCTTTGTGTGTTGGTTTTTCATTAACATATGGGGTATTGTCTCTTGGCTTCTAGCCAGGCCGGGGGTCAGAACTTTAGTACGATACTTACCTCCTCTGTGGCGCTTTTATGGGAGGGAGCAATATAGACACGTACCTATGCATTTACGCTTTCTGGTCACGTGGGATAAGGCAACGTCTCTGTGGCAGAGCATGGGAGATAACTCAAATAGTATTTCGTTACCAAAACTTCTAAAAGACAAATTGAATTAACTATCATTATTATTAATATCAATTGAAGAAAGAAAATGGCTCAGACTAATATGAGAGTGTTGATGATACCAATATCCTTGTTGTTGTTGTTGTTGTTGCTCTTCTTCTTCTTCTTTTTCCTCTTCTTCTTCTTAATAATAATAATAATAATAGTAATAATAATAATAATAATAATAATAATAATAATTATTATTATTATTATTTTCTCCCTCTTCCTCTCTTTCTGTTTTGGGCCTTTCTTCAGTGTACCTAATATTAATAAAAGCCTGTTGCTTTGCTAAGGGTATATCTCAAGTTCTGTTCTTTGTCAGCATGTTTGCACATTTGCAGTTATATTATCAGAGTATTGTTATTCGTGTGTCCTCATTAACCCCTTCCACGTTCTCTGTTTGCTTTATGACTCATAGAATGACAAAGCGCAGGTGATAAAAGTGATAAAAATTTTCAAATGTTGGACTATCGCCCTACATCCATGGGCTGCAAAGATGTGGATAAATTGAGAAAAAATCCGCTCTTTAATTCTGTTACAGATACATGGCTGGCTGCATCGAAAAAACACCAAAACTGTAACCCCCAATATCATCAGGCGGCAGTTGTTAGTGAGGAAAGAAAAAGGGCGTGACTCATATAGGGAGAGAGAGGAGGGTATAATTTAGGATAAGTTGAAAATTTCGTTTTTATACTCTTCATGCTCAAATAACTTCGATTTACTCTGCCATATGTAAGCCATAGAAAGAGGATAGATAACGTCTTAATTTGTGTCATCTTGCCTGGCCTGAATTCTTAAGGGAAAAGAAGATCGCAAGCGAGCCACAACGGGTTCGGAGTTTAACTTGAAACTATTTTACTGACAATATTTTTTAAATGATTGCAACAAGAGATTACGCTTCCATTGGCTAAGCGAAGTCATGTGACCTTTTCCAGTCCACAACTCCATTTTTTTAACACGAGAAAATCCATATATCAATTCTCAAGTGTCTACTACTTGAAAAAGCCCAAACTTTAAAAAATCTAAGGAAGGGTTTCCGACGCCAACACAGACAATGCCATTATCTTTCTCCGCCGGGGTATACAATCTTATCCTCTTGCTTCTGGGTCGAGAGAATCGAGATATCGGTGTGAGAACCACAATTTCTGCCAGCCAAGTTATCAGTAAACGAGACAAAAAAATTTAATGAATTCCAATTATGCTGCATCTACTTCCACGCCATCCTGTTATGTGACATAAGTAAAGAGTGGAAAGGGCTGAGACTATACAGTAGTTGCATTGATGATAGCAATCTTAGATTTTCTTTTTATTCTACAAACATGTTTTGTTTTTTCATAATATTATGTTGATTAATTCACACAGGAAAAACGTTTCATTTTATCTGAATTTCGTTTGGTGGGATGTAAGAATCATTGCATGTCGTATAATCGGACTATTTTCCCCGTCTCAATTACTGTTTCTTTCATTGCGTTTTGGCCGTATACTCAGCGGCCTTCTTCTCGAGTTCTTTGTTCTTAAATGTGGATACTAATTCTCTTGTCGTATGCTCCATACCGTACTCAGTCTGCCATATCACGTCTGATCTTGTTTTATGTACAGGGACCTCACCAAAATCAAATAACCGTTTGAAAAGAAAAAAAACTATCAGAAACTGTGTTTACAATATCCCATGCAAGAAGGTCGTATTTAATTTGTTGCTTTAATAGACCTTTTCATATATGTTGCTCTATATGTTCCACTACCTTCGACGATGTTTCAGTGTTGTATTCACGGCATGAAATAAAGTATTTCAACCTAATGTCTTTTTCTTATGAAGACCTTGCATATAGTGTCAGCAATCCAAGTTTTATGAATTTTACCGATACGTATTTATGTATGAACTGAACTTTTTTTTATTTCTTTGTCCGTAACAATGGACTCCTCCACTTAAATGTTACGATTCTGCAGACAAAAATATCTTCGACTCACCATTTGATTCCATGGACTCTTTCATCGTATCTTGTACTGGATTCTTTTGCAGGATTAACTAGTTTCTAATAATAACACTCTAAACTCTATTTCAGTTCATATGTTAGTGTGATTCGAATCATGTGAGAGTGACAGTGGACGTTCGTGTGTGTAAGTGTACGGGGGAAAAATTGTGATTTGGGAGTATGGACTTGTTTTCTTGCGTAAGTGTACGAACCTAAATAAAAGAGTGAGAAATTGAATTCGTGAAGGCGCATAAATCAGTTGTTGAAGTATAGACTTTATATAAGTCGGGGTGTCTAAATAAAGACACAGCGTGGGTGGTTTGGAAAGAATGAGAGGAGCTCCAGACAAAGTGATTCGACATTTATTCGCAGAGAAAAGGGGGAAAAAATGAACAAAAATTCAATTAAGAATACAAAAAAAAAAAACGTTGTACAGTATCAATAACAAGTATGAAAATATTTGACGGAAAAATTAGGAACTACCGCTAGAATGGGACAATAAAATAAAAAAAATACAATATTGATAATGATCTGAGACTAACGACCTTCACAGTCTTCAGAATAGGCCAGACATCGAGAATAGAGATAACAAACGAGTTGGAAAATTCGGGGACGGTCGGGACATTACCAACCACTGTGATCAAGGAGGATGCTGAAAACAGGGCTGAGACCTGAGGAAATCCATCATCATCATCATCATCCCTTTAATGACCGTCGTTGGACATAGACTTTCCCCAAGATTCAGCCCTGACCTTTCTATCATGGGCATTGCAGAGTCATTACTTCCTCAATTTGCTCAGCTCATCACGCCATCTTACTTTCCGTCGGCCACTATTCCGTATATGATCTTTTGGGATCCAGGTTGTGAGTCGTGATATCAAGCGGTTGTTTGACATTCTCGTAAAATGTCCAGCCCATTGCCATTAGAGTTTTTTAGGATTCCTAGGATTTTCTCTGATATATTGTGTTCTTCTGATCTCTCTGTGGGGTTGAGTATTATTCTCTCATGTGCACGTTACATATTTCTCCGTATGAGGGACAATCATTTTACTTGGTTCCATGTTTCAGTTCCATGGGAGAATGTATTAGTTGTATACCTTTCTTTTTAGAGCTAGTATTTTCTTGTTCTTGAAAGTCGAGCCTGCTCTATGGAAAGCTTGCCAACCTAGCGTGATTCTTTGCTATTGTCACTCAATTTTCGGCGATGAAAAGTGTCTGTTGACTGTAATGACACAGAGAGCAGGCAACTTGATGAGACTTGTTGTCACTTTACCTTCAGCGTAGAACACCAGACATCTGGTGTGAACTTGCAGATGCATCGATGATGATGTTGATTAAGGTAACAGCTGAGCCAATAGTGTTCAGAGCACTGGGATCAGTCTGGAAGAACCAAGGATTTAGGGCTGGCGCTATCAAAACAACAGCTTTACTGAAGTTGGTTTGAATACTGAGGAGAGTTCTGGAGGTATTGAGGAAACTTGGTGCCATTTGATCTCCAGTGGAATCCATCAGTCACTGCTGGTGTGAAAACTCAACGAGTAAAAAAATGCAAGTAATCGACAAAGCTGTCTGTTTTTTTTTTGTTTGTTTTTTTGTTCTCACTTGAGAAAAACTGAGAATGTTGAAAAAATAATTGTATCAGACACAACAGTGACACATTGCTAGAAACAGAGATGTTTGATAACTCTTCAAGTTCAATTTCAACCATTTGGTAAATTTTTTTTCTTTCCTTTCCATTTTTCTGAGTCGCACGTGTTTTTTTGTTTGTTTTTGTTTTTGTTTTTTTTGTACTATTAGAAACCATCAACTAAAACTGTCAACATAGGTTTCTCTCAATTTTCAGGTTGGTGTTCTTTGCTGGATAGCTGGCTGTGTATGTTACTCGCATACAGGCCATACCGAATTGCAACATTTACTCCTTGTCACGTCAATAAAAAAAAAACGTTGCTTTGTCGTTCCGAAATCACTCTATGAAAGACTGCCAGTGTGTGAATTGGGGAATCAGTTTGCGATGCAAGTTTATGATGAATTGATCTATAGTTTGTGTATAGCCATATCCACGCTTATATTTCGAAATTTCAGAATTTTTTATGGTCTCTGCTGAACAGGGGACGAGAGAAATAACTTCTTCATTGATAATCCCTCTTTTTTCAATTTTTTAATTGATCACCCCCAAAACAAACTGGTGCCAAAAGACATTGGTCACATGCAGGTTTCTGTTGAGTGACCAACCAGACTTGTTTCTTTATGTCAGTTTTTTTTCTTTTGTTTTGTTCTTTTATAGTTTGTCCATTTTATAAGATCGAAGAATACAATTAAGGAGACCGTCGATAAGAAAAATTGTCCTCAAAACCAGCAACTCTTATTATCTATCAATTGAGATTATTGAAGAAAAAAAATCATACACTTATTCAACTTTACAAAACTCGTAAAGATGGTACTTACTTGATTTCAAAAGGTGTTGTTACTCCAAAAGAAAGAATTTTTTCCATTTTGAAATTAGCGAAATAAGTTTCTACATTTGTACATTTTTGATTACTTCACGTATCGTAATTTCCCACTCCCTTTCTCCGCATTTCAACACTTTCCATTTTACTCTCTCTCTCTCTCACACACACATACACACACACACATTCTCTCTCTCACTCTCTCTCTCTCACACAAGTGCGCTCTTTTTTCCTTCTCTTTCTTCCCCCTCTCTTTCCCTCTTTTAGTAAATTCAACGGGTTATTTTATCTGTCTGTCTGTCTGTCTGTCGGTCTCTCTGTCTCTGTCTCTGTCTCTGTCTCTCTCTCTCTCTCTCTCTCTCTTATTCACACATTTGCATTCGCTTTGATTCCCTTCGATTCCCAACCTTCTTCTCTTTCGGTTACTTTTTTACATGCGTTTCTGTTTCACCCGACCTCCTTTGGGGGTACAGGACTCCCCCGATAATCTGAAAGGAGTGTATGGTAATGAAACTTTTGATCGGCTGAAACGGCGTAAAGCAAAGAACTAATTGCCAATGAATTAAATGGGAAAACTTTTTGAGCGATCCAGGCCCCGCCCGAAAAAAATTAGATCTGTCAGTTTTATTTGAAACAACACCCTCACGGGTTCTTTTCGCTTCTTCTGATTACCTTGATGTCTTTACTGAAGGCAAAGTGGCGTAACACAAACTTTTGTAAGGCGGATGATTCCAATATATATATTTTTTTTTAGCTGCATGTTCTTTTATACAGTCACATTGCATTAAATATAGCAGTTCTCATACAATCATTGAATTTAAGCCACGTCCAGCCAGATCAGTTCCGAGATGGGTAAGCAATTTGATACTGCAAGTGCCGTATACAAGTATATATCATGTAGAAAGCCTCTCGGGACGTCCCTGTTACTCTTCGCATGAGAATCATCATCATCAGTCTTTTATTGTCCGTCTGTTGTTGGACATACACCTCCCCCAGGATCTTCCCTCATTCTCTATCATGGGCGTCGCGGAGTATTTTCTGAATTTGTCTTGTTCATCTCTCCATCTTATATTCTGTCGGCCTCGGTTTCGTATGAGATCTTTGTGAATCCATGTTGTGAGTTGCAATGTCCATCGGTTGTCTTTCATTCTTACAACATGGCCATTTAAGTTGAATTTTTTTGTTTTATAGATCTATGATATCTCAGACTCCTGTTTTCTTTTTGATATACTGTGCTGTCTTGTGATCTCTCCATGTGAGGTTGAGTATGATTTCCTCATGTGTGTAATATATGCTTCTCAGTTTGTGGGTCTGTCTCTTGGTTAGGTTCCATGTTTCAGCTCCATAAGTGACTATCAAGAGGATGCATTGGTTGTATAGTCATCTCTTAAGGATTATTGGGATTGTCTGGTTTTTGAAAGTTGAGCTTGCCCTGCCGAATGCTTGCTATCCAAAAGTGATTCTACTGATCTCTACACAACACAATAACGCCGGCCAAAGACCCACTCTCCCCCCCAACACACACACACACACACACACACACACACGGATCCCCTTGTCTGGCCTGGCAACAAAAAAAACAATAAATGAATCAATGACTTTTCCTTTCTTCGTCCATTCCAAATCACAATGTCTGAAGGTCTGTCTTGCCATCTGTTCATGGACAATATTTATTTGTCTCGATTGGTGTCCATCGATTCGTTTATTGCCCACTTTTTCTTCTTCCTCCTGGTTTCGTTGTTAAACTCTTTAGATTAGTGGTTCTCAACCTTTTTACAACCACGCATCCACCTTCAGTTGTTTGGCTTTGCCTCTACGCCCGCCCCCATCTTCAACAAAAAGATTTAATTGAGATGGGCTCTGTAAATATGCGAGGAGAATATTTTTTTTTCGTATGTTCATCACAATATTGAGAATAAAAAACTGTTAAGAGAATTCCCTATATAGTTAGATGAATTCCTATCTTTTCCCTATTAGAATTATCCCTGACTACCCCACTCATCACTTGGGGTATGTCCCTTGGTTAAGTACCTCTGGTATTGATTTTGAATGGACAAATGCCCTCTGAAAGAATCTGATGATGAAACTAAAACCAGAATACATGACCACTGAACCTCTAAATACGCACACATATATAAATATATATATATATATATGTAAAAATCTGAATGAGTGAATATGTTTACATTGTGTATAACTGGTAAGTATTTAGTTTTCGAATTTCAAATGTACTGAATTATTATGATTTGTAAACTTCCCTAGATTGCAGCTACATGTTCACAATATATCTTTGAAAGTTCTTTATGAATTTCAATGAAATTTTCAGGAAGGGTCGTATGTAAGGAAAAATTAGTCAAGTTTGGGGGCTTGGTCAATGATTTTTTTTTTTTTTTTGATTGAATGATATTTCTTTCATTCCTGTCCACACAATATCTCTGAAAGTTCTCCATGATTTCAAATGCATTCTGTCAAAAGGTGGTCGTTGGGCTAAGGAAGCAGTGATAACAATTTTGGGACAGATCTAGGAAGTTTTACAGTTATTTCCCCCGTATCGGTATATATTGACTGATTTTTGTTCGTTTTCAGTGACAAAGGCGTTAGCAGAGGTAAGCGATCTCTGTGTGCTTTCTTGTCTGTACCGTTTTCCTTTCTGCTTAAAATTCATTTTTCTTTGCCTTTATTTATTAACCCACTAACTGCTACGAGAGGAGCTCATTTGTTGTGTAATGAGTCCTGTGTTAATAATCATTATATTTGATGGAGCAATATGAGAATGACAGCTTTTGTCTTTCTCGGTAAGTAATGAACCATTCAAATGGAACATAGAAATAGGCCTGCTTAGTCACTCAACAGAAACCGTCATATGACTAACAATTTCTGGCAGCGTACCATGTTACGGGTGATCAATTAAAAATATTGAAAAGGTGATCGATGCATTAGTTACTTCACTTATTTGGGCAGTGATCACGGAAAAAACAGAATTTTCAAGAGACGAACATAGATGCTGGTACAGACAGGGAATCAATTTAGCATAAATTTACATTGCAAATTGATCCTCCAGACGTCTTGTTTAGGGGGGATAAAAAAACAACTTTTTTTTTGTAGATATAATGAGTCAATGTTTGAAGTTTCATCCCACTAGCTCCTTTAGTACGGTTTGTATGCAAGACTCATACATACATACATACATACATACATACATACATACATACATACATACATACATACATAGAAAGGCAGCTTCACCAACTTGACAACCAAAGAAACCTTTTCTGACAGTTGGTGACAATTTTGAATGACAGTCTCTAACAAGCTAAAAAAAATCGTCAGTAACTTCAAGCGGAAGGGCCCATTGACTGAATTTTTAGTTATTTGCAGTTAATGGGTTAATACCCCCTCCCCTTATTTTTGATGACAAAAGAAAGACAAACACAACACTTTTATCGATTAAGATAATGCATGCTTGTTTCAAGGAGTTCAGCAAGGGACGATCTATCTTTTCTGGCCTTTTTTTTTATTGCAAGTATGATAAAATAAAATAAAAAGTTTAATAACCTTAGAAAGAGGAAGTAACTTTTTTTTCTTTCCATTTTCTTCTGTTCTTACCGGATGGTAGATTGGTGGGTTGGGGTAGTGCGTTTAGAAGAATAATAAAGGGTGAGAAGGGAGAAAAGAGGAGAAGCTAGTTTCCCTGCACTCTTTAATAGGAATGAGACAAAAGAGTTCCGTTCTAAAACGTATTGAGCTGTTCACTTCTCTTGCTTTTCTGTACTTTATTGTATTTCTTTTTTTTTTGTTACACTTTTTATATCTTATATTCGTCTGTGTTTTGTTTCGTCCTAACTTTTATTTGTTTTCATTCGTAATTCCTTCTTTTCTCTTGTTTTTACTTGCATTTCTTTTCTCCGCTAATGTCCTGTCCCTCAAATCCATTCACATTTCGCCTGTCGGGCTAATTTCCTTAGATTTGGTGTTTGGGCTTTGCTGTTTTATGTTGGCTTACATAATTTTATTTTCAAAATCAATTGTCTCGTTTCAGCCCTCCATCTTTGTCCTTTTTTTTTTGTCGTCTTTCTTCCGTATGTTCCCAAGACATTTATTTTTTTATTCACTTTATTTCTCCGTCTCATTTTTTTTCTTTTTTTTTTCCAATTCTCTTTTTCTGAGTCACCTTCCATTCTGATTTTTCTACATATTCTCTTTTTTTTTTTTAATGGTTCACATACTTCTACAGGGTTGGGGGAAAAAAGAAACCCGACCATATTGATTCTTTCGGACCACGGGTTTTTGGCAGACTTTGTCTTCCTAATTGTTATAAGCAAGAAACTAAAAGAGAAGCAAAAATATTTTCCACTGTTTCGATCAACTAAAATTCGACTAGCTGAACCGGATACAGTATAAGCAGTTCCCACGACTTCTGCTTTTAAAACTTCTCCCACAGACAAATAACAATGAGAACCTAATCGTCTAAAAGAATACAAATAGTCTGTTAATTTTGCGCCACCCTGTAGTAGAAGCCGTCAACCAAAACTGTCACCAGAACTGGCAACATGGGTTTCTTCACTTTTTGAGCTTTTTGAGCTAGTCTGGTTGACTGCCTATGTATGTATTTATCACGCGTACAGGCCACACCAATGAGGTCAGGGGGCTGCCAATTTAAACAGTCAACCCCCTATTATGTCTAGAAAAATATTTTAACCCCCTCCCTAAATATTTTTTTTTCTGACGGGTGGTTCGATTTTCAATGTAATCTAAATTGATCACAGCATTGTTATTGTTTTTTTTTTCTTTCTTTTTTTAAAAATTCGGATTCTGTTAATGATTACAGCCCAGCAGGGTGAGAAGAGGAACTAATTCATTGATCACCCCTTCTTTAATTTTTTTTATTGATCATCCCAACACAACATGCTGCCGAAATATACCAGTCATGTGACGGTTTCTATCGAGCGACCAAGCAAGAACTGTTTGGTAAATGTTCATTCGTCTTATAATACTACAATTCATTCCTTCCCTCATATTTTCACATAGCTTCTCTAGAGATTCGTATTCGCCTCAAATAATTCAATCTTTCATCCATTGTTGTAAAAATTTAAAACTGAACAATTTTTCGATCATAACAAGAACAACGTTCACCAGAATAGGGAGTATAAGCCAATACATGATTGCACATTCTGTACATGTTTCGAACCTACGGACAACTGATTGCCAGTATGCTGTCTTAGTGACTGGGCTAAATTGATAAATCTTATATATTAGAATTCATCATACAAATTCACACGGGTTCATTTCATTATAATAAATGAATACATATATATATATATGTATAAAAAAACATAGTTTTATAATCTTTTCTATTTATTATACATACAATAGAAAAGTTGCTGTAATCTGCTTCGGTTGGAATAAGAGAAGAAGTAGAGTTTGAGCGTGAGTCAACCAGTCTTGTCTATAGTTTATTCCTTTTCGTCCATCGCCGACATTTTCCAGCTCATTTTCTTCTTCTGTCTTCCATTTGTACCCTAATTATCATGGGGGAGTGGAAACGGTTGGTATTCCACCCGTCCGTTGTCATTCGCCTTTATTCTACTCGGTCAATTTATCATAATCCACTTCCTGCTTGATAAGCCCGTTGAAGTTTTTTCAGAACTCTATTCTTTATACATTTCGGGGGTTCGTTCCCTACTTTTTCCGTTACCAACCTCCTGCAACGTTTGACAAAGAGCTGGACTTTCTCAGTTTAAATTGCCTGTCTCCTAGACTTGTTTCCAACCTAGTCTAAATATCTCAGAATGCCTTACTAATTATCCATCGGGAGAGAAAAGATGGGTTCATACATTTTCCAACGTTGTTAGTGTGAAATGAATGCCGAATGTCTCGGTCAGACATTGCAATCAATTGGCTGATTTCATATCCCGTGATGCTAATCGTTAAGCCACCCGGATCTTCTTCTCTCTATCAACTCTATCTTGAAATTTAAAGAATGTGAATTAATGAATAGAAGTGAAGAAGAGAGAGAGAGAAAAAGGGAAAGGAATAAAAGATAAAAGAGAGGAGATCTATTACGAACCGTCAACCTGAACTGTCACCAAAACTGTCAACATAGGTTTCTCTCAGTTTTTACATTGGTCTGTCCGTCTGGCTATGTGTGTATCGTTCGTACAGGCCACATCAATGTAGACAAAAGGCTGAAAATTTAAGCATTTGCTCCTTGTTATATCTTAAAGACCCTCCCATTCCAAAAATGTTTTTAGCTTAGGGTTCAATTTGTAATGTAGATTCATGCTAAATTGATCCCCTAGATTTTCTCCGTCTGTTTTTTTTTCTTTTTTGAAAATTAATACTTTTTCTGTTATTGCTGGCCTCAAAAGGAAGTAATTTATTCATTGCTCACCCCTTTTTCCAATGATGCATTCTATTGAGTGATTAACCAGACCTGTCATCTTCATTTTTTAACCTTGTTCCAAGTCATAATTATCACCCCTTTTTACTATCTATCTTAATTGTTTGGATTTTTT
Source organism: Thysanoteuthis rhombus (assembly GCA_963457665.1). Lineage (NCBI taxonomy): Eukaryota > Metazoa > Mollusca > Cephalopoda > Oegopsida > Thysanoteuthidae > Thysanoteuthis > Thysanoteuthis major. The sequence goes on along the minus strand of OY735216.1, from coordinate 52,495,875 downwards.
GTTGTTGTTGATGTTGTTGTTTTTTATCGCAACTAAACTCAAATTTCGTACCATTCAATAGTGAATAAATAAGTGCGGATAGTATTAAAGAATAAATTCTAGGTTAATTCATTCATCCCTTTCCTAAAATCATTAGTGTAGAGTGAACGCAGATTATTTCACACAGAGATCGAACTCGGTTCAGCAAATTTCACATTCCGTGTGGTTATCCGTTCAACCATCGGTACCTCCACGGAGAGAGCTTAGAAAAAATTGCATACAATACGTAGACGCCTACAATTAGGGCGCCTACTGTTCAAATTGTGTCGCATAAAAATATGCCTTTTTTTTCTAATTTTCCAGAAGTAGCAGTTTTAACCTTAATCTGAAGTGACTCTGAACTGATAAACCGTTAAAATTTTAGTGGAAGCAAAGATAACCACCAACTGCGGACATTTATTAAATGGATTTTGATACGTTGTAGCTTAGACATAGATGTTATGAATAAATTGTATGCTGAATGTAAACTAATGATTAATTTCATTTGTTCATTGAATCAACCAAGTAAACTCTGAGCATTTGATTTTGGTATCCTGTACCTTTATGGATAGCTTCATGTCTGAGCGAGGAAATATTCAATTCGAACTCCTTAGGTCCGTTTTAGGGGTTTTATTAGCTGTGTCAACCACAGCATGTGGCGACCTCTAGGGATCTCAGAGACCAGCGCCATCTGCACAGTGTCTGTCCTCGGGTGTTGTTACCCTTATAGATTAATTTTCAGCTCTCACGATCCAGTCGTTTGGCCAGCCATATAACCAAGCAAACAATCCCCATCATTATATCAATGGATGAGGAAATGTTCTTTCTAATTTTTTTGATTGATATACTTCTTTGTTCTCTTTTTTTCTTTTCTTTTTTTTCCATTAAATTACCATTCATTCTTTCAATTACTTATTATTATTTATTTATTAATAATAGTGAGAGCCCTTCCGCTAGTCACAGTAACAGTCGTTCCTGTCCGGACTTAACGTAACACAAGATACTCCTCGTCCCAGAGAGCACTCAAAATTGCTTTAGCCACTTCACAATACGCTGTTTCAACCATAGTTGGAGGGTGAGTTGGATTCATGCCTTTTTCAAGGGATTTAGTGCCAATCTCAGTTCCAGTTCGAACTCGGTTTACCCAGTCCGTATTTCTGTCAACAGATCAGCCACTGGTACTCATCTTCTTTCTTTCATATATTTTTCGTATTTTCCTCTTTTCTTTCCTTCGAGAAACATTATCTTCTTTCTGATTTTTTTTTTCTGTTCACCCCTTTTCATTCCTTCCCTTTTTTTCTTTCTTTCCTTCAATGGACTCTTGATTTCTTCCCTTGTAACCTTTCTGCTCTATCTAAACACTCTCAAGTATCAAGTCTATTATCATTACTTTCTCATTCACGTCAATTTCCTCCGTCTGAATATATTTGTTCCAATAATTTTCCAAGACCAATTTTCATTTCTTTGAAAAATCCTTATTTTGGCTTAACCACTAAAATTACTTCCTTTGCTTCCCAAACTAATCTTTATTCCATTTCCTTTCCTTTTAGAATTTCGATTTATGGCGTTGTCTCTCTGGTTAAGAACATTCATTTTTATAATTTCATACTTTTTTCTCTTAATTGCCTCCTCTGGCTGAGTTTGTCAATTACTTATCTACTAGTTTACCTGAGCATTTTATATACGTGGCTAATAGAGATTTGCATTGTACAGAGCTTAGACAATAGCCTTCTATACACATTGTATATTATATATGCAGCGCTGAGCTTGGAAAATAGCCATCTATACACATTGCTTTTTGTATACGAGGCTAAAAGAGATTTGCATTGTACAGCGCTTAGACAATAGCCTTCTATACACATTGTATTTTATATATGGGACAGTGAGCTTGGCAAATAGCCTTCTGTACACATTGCTTTTTATATACATGGATAATAAAGATCTGCATTGCACTGAGCTTGGAGAAAAACCCTTTATACACTTGCATTTTATATATGTGGATAATAGAGATTTTCACTACAGTGAGCTTAGAGAATAGCCTTCAATACACATTGCGTTTCATATACGTAGAGAATAGAGATTTGCATTGCAAAGGACTTGGAGAATAGTCTTGTGTACATATTGTCTTTTACATACGTGGATAATAGAGATTTGCATTGTAGTCAGATTGGGAAACAGCTCTCTGTGCATAAACCTTCTGTTCACTCCAGTACCCTCGACATTTCATAAGCAAAGTAATGGGGAAAGAATACAAAGTCCACAAAACAAATACCAAACAAAACAAAGAAACAATACAACCCCTACATACATCATATTACCCACCAACACAACCTCCATCAACTCCATCCATGAGTCAGATGGAAACATGCATCGCCACCAACAACTCAACAACCATTAGTGATTTAGAAAACAAACCACCGCATGAAACCCCACCACTCGACACTGGCGTCTACTCGTTCTCGTGTGCGGACTGTGACAAATTCTACATCGGAGAGACATTGACATCCCCCACGAAATAGAATAAACGAGCATAAAGGGCCCTTAGACTGGATGAACGAACAAATGTCCTGGTTGAACACAGAAACATACATAACCACAACTTTTCATCTTGTCCATCTCATCATAGTATGGTCAATTTCAGATTACAAACCCTCTAAATACTTTTAAAACAGAATCGCTTCGACACAATGTATTACCACATCAGCATAAAAGGTACTGACAAACTACTGACGGTCAATTTAAGAAACGGTGCCAGTAGACATATACCATCTCTTTAAGAAAAGTAAAGGAAGCCTAAACGCCATCAATCAAGAAGATTAGATAAAAACAACACACTTACTTCCACCCTGCCCAACATATAACAACACCTATCCATTAAATGTTAGACCCAACTGATTCTTCTATAATAAATAACAAAACCCACTTTCCCAGAGAAATGTCCATTTTAGCACCCTATAACCTTTTTTAATAATAATAATAATGATGATAATAATAATAATAATAATAATAATAATAATAATAATAATAATAATAATAATAATAATAATAATAATAATAATGAACACCTTTTGAGTATTTCTATTCACCTTCCAATCCTCAATTTTATCTACATACGTGGATAATAGAGATTTTGCACTGCGTTGAGCTTGGAAAAAACATTATAAATACATTGCATTCTATATAAGTGTATAATAGAGATATGCATTGCACTGAACTAAAAGAATAGCGTTCCGTTGACCAGGAGCAGAATTTCATTATTTTTGTTCTCGTTTTTATTAATGTATTTTCATTATTATTCTTTAAATCCATCATTTTTATCATATGATTCGGACATGAATAAAAATCTATTTTACTATGTCAATAGCATGAATGAAATTATTATTAAAACGTCAGTCACATCCCTTAGCGTGGAAGAAGTCACCTGTACATTGCTGACTATCATCAGAGATTTTGGTCGCTCATACACAGGCAATTTAGAGGGTTCAGGAGGTTTATGATGGGAGGGGATTTTTGAAAGGCTCTGTACAGGATCCCCAGCTGATCTTCCACGACGGTCAACTGGTATTCGAAGACAATCACCCATCTAAATTCTGACTCGGTTCGACGTTGCTCAATTTTAGTGATCGTACGAGAAACGATATGTCTAACATAACCTAGCGATAATTTCTGCTCACTGTGCATTAATACGATTGAGGAAGGCATGAATCCATCTCTCCTGTGGGTAAATAGCGGATGAAGTGAGTGACACCGTTTTGGATGTTTGTCGCCTCTAGGTCAATTGTCAGTTACTGTGTACCTCAAGGACCATCAACGTCTAGTTGAGACAAGAGAAGTGATGAAAAAAACTTATAAGTGATTCTCGGGTAGACTCGGTTTGCTATTATCAGTGTAAGGAACATATTACATCACTGTGGCCCCACTAATTGCCGACCAACTATCGAAGTAGGCTCCAGATTCTTCTTTCTTTGAGTGTTTGTGTGTCTTTGTGTGTCTCTACTGGTCACATTTTGGAGGCTATAAGCTTGAAATTTTACATGAATACACAAGTAAGCACCTTCAAATAAAACTTTATTTTTTTGGCAAAAAAAGTGCTCCATTGGGTTTTTATGATTTCTATGATCATTTGGACTTTTACCGAGATAATTTCAGATAAAAAGATCTGAATTATCAAAAGACAATTCTATATAGAAAACCTAGTTTTTTTTCAAGTTTTAGGTATATCTCTAGATAATTCTAGCTAGAGATTTTTTGTTTTCATATACCTAGTTTTGCTATACGCGTGTGCGACGATAAATCACCAGGTGTGTCTGGTAGTCTTCCAAGGGATGGAAAAAAATGTTCAATACATTTTCCTCATTATTCTAACTGATTAAGAATTCTCTTGCTTGCATTCTTTGGATCCTTTTGCAGATTTCCAGTTCATCCAACATTTGCAGATGTCTTTTCTGGACCATTCAAAACGTTCCAAAAATAATGTTTACAATTATCACTTTCATTTATCAAATACGAAAAGTTTTTCCTGATTATCTACATCAGTATGTGACCTCTAAGTAGCTGGGACGGTGTTTTGTGGCCAATGGTCTTTAATCGAGCTACTCCTAAAATGTGCTAATTTTCAGAACGTAGCAAAAACAAGAACATCAAAGGAAAAAAATCTGGGTGATTTGCAATTTGAAAATAAAATTGTGGGTTCTACGTTCGTGCTCGCCACTATCTATATTATAATCACCGATTTGTCAAGGACTGAATGTGAAATATTGAATTGTCTTAAGTATTAAGTATGGAATATTGAGTTGTATAACCGTGGCCACCAAAGGTGACAAAAAATTGCAAACCCTTTTCATACGTATGTTAGTGTATGTTTTTTTGTTTTGCGTTTCGTCTACAGATTTGAAAATTGGCTAATCGGCTATTTCTAAAATAGTTTTTTATTATATTTTGAAAAAAGCATTTTGACCTCTTGGAGGCCTTATTTTGACAGCATTATTAATCTTTTATGAATTCTTCAACTTCTTTCTTGATGTTTTTTTTTTTCTCAAAACTCTATTATAGATGCTTTCCAGCGGAAATGCCAGTGATTTCATTAGTAAAATTTATTCTGACCATTTTCATTCTTCGTTGAATTTTTTATTGTATTTTTCAACTACGCTACAGTAGTTCAATTATTGACCATGTTGGCGGGTTTGTCGTTTGTTTTTTAATCTTTATTTGCGACGATTTTTTTTTTAATTTTCAGGGGATGAATCACTTCAAGTCTAATCTATTTATCTACTGGAAGTCTGTAGCCTTCTTCTGGTTATTAATTTTCCTTTCAACTCTGCATCGTTCTCCCGAGACTTCATAACCAATATGCATTTTACCTGATCTTCGTCTCTTCGCTGCTGGGAACAATGTTGCAAGGGAAGCAATTCCCATTGTGAATGGAATCTGTTTTTTTCCATTTTTTTTCCTTCCATATGTTCAGCAGGAAAAATCAAATTCTTCCGACGCCCCGCTGTAATTCCTTCCTTCTGATCTTCTTTCATTCACTCTTCTTTGATTTCTATCTTTTTTTCTTCCTTTCTCGTTCTTCCGTTTTCCATTCTGTCAAACTCTAGTCTAAACCTGGAATTGACTTCGTTTTTGTTTCATTTTTTTATAACCTAGCAAAAGCAAGAACAACAAGAAAAATCCTCAACAAATTTATAAACATCGAGAGATACCAATGTTGACAGTTACTGAATAATCCCTTACACTGACATTGGCTATGAAACTTTGGGGAGTACGAAATCAACATTGCCTTACTGTGATTTAAAATCATCGGTTGGTAGTTGAGTCATGGTTGAGCTAGATAAACAAGTCTTACATTACTTCGAAAAATTATGTTATAAATATGCAAGGGCTCATTCAATTCTAATTGATAAATATTAGTATAAAATTGATATTCAGTTCGTTAGCTGCTGTTTTATCAACAGAACCTAACTGACAAATCTCACTTATCAACATTTTTTCCTTAGAGCTACACAAGGGCTATTTTCATTCTAATAGATAAATTTGTACTGAAAATTTTTTTTTTTACATTTTTTATCTATCATACATGCGATACAATCCTACCTCTTTCTTTTTTTTCCTTTCTATTTCTTTGCCTTTTCCCTTCATTCTCTCTCTATCTCTCGTTAGAAACTGTCAACAAAAACAGCCAACAAAACAGTTTGCACAGGTCTAATCAGTTTTTAAGTTGATCTGGCTATGTATGTTGGTTTGGCCAGTTGTCTATGTATGTATGTACATGCGATATATATATATATATATATATATATATATATATATATATATATATATATATATATATATATATATATATATTATTGTGTCATCCACAGACAGCTGTTTCGTTGTATTACAACTCTTCAGTGTGCCTATAGACAATCCGTTATCCCATCCAATACCACAAGGTAATATTGAAACCTTCATTTCAGACCGATATCATTCCTCTGCGCTAGGGAACTGGATTGGTAGTAAGGCTGAATTTAAGCGATATATTTATTTAACTTGAATTCCTCATCCACCAGAGTGCTCTATTCCTAAGGAAGAGCATTGCATAAGCTTACAATGAACAGGTTTTCCGCTCTTAAAGAGTGCTCAACCCTGAATAGAAGAGTGTTAATTATTGTGTTATCCACAGACAGCTGTTTCGTTGTATTACGACTCTTTTATATATATATATATATATATATATATATCACGTTTGTATATATCACATGTATAGGCCGAAAAAATGAGCCTAGACGGTTTGGAAAATTGAACAATTACCTCTCATTATGTTTAGAAAAAAAGGTTTATTTTCTCAGTATATTCTTCTGAATAATTCTTCAGTGGAGGTTCAGTTTGCAACGTAAGCTTAGGCTAAATCAATTATTTTGATTGTTTTCGGTTGTTTGTCAATTTCTTTGTTTTTGTTTTTTGTTTTTTTGTTTTGTTTTAATTAAGGCTTTCCACTTATTACAGCCAAACAAAAGGCTGGAGAAGAAACTTATTTATACCCTATCCCCGCTCCCATTCCCCCGAACACAACAGGCATGCTGCTAAAAAACAGTGGTTGCATGACAGTTACTATTGAGTGACTAACCAGATCTGTTATGCTTTCTCATCATTTCTCTTTCTTCTCATCTTTTTCTCCCTTATTTCTTTTTCATTTCCTCACCTCTGGTAACAGTCTGTGCTTGTCTGTCTATCTTTCTGTTTGTTCGTCAATGCAATTTCTCCAAGGTTTCTGAATGAATTCCAATTACGTTATGTGGAAGGGAGGGCCATGGGCTACAGAATAAATGATCCTATATTGGGGCAGATCAATATCTCTTGAGGTTCACTATGATTTTCAATGATATTTTGCCAGAAGGTAGATTGATTGAAGCATCCAAAAGTCTTAGATTTATTTTGGGGTGTTAGGCTACGGTTAGCTTAGTATATAGTGATTGATCTCTAAACACTTTGCTCTGGAACAGAGATTAGGAAATCAGCGTCACAGACCAGTAGTGGTATAGTGCTCGATCTCCGTTTTGTTCTCCTCAACCACGGGTTACCAGCAATGCTTTACGGAGGCAGAAAATTGAAAATAACAGAACAGAACGAGAGCCAATTTAGAATCACACAAAGAGCCATAGAAAGAGTAAATGATATGGATTAATCTGAGGAAATCGTGAATATTGAAAATCGAACGGTATTATATAAATAGTCAAGCAACATGAAATAGAGATGGGCTGGACACTGAGCAAGGAGAGATGACAACAAATGAAACAAAAGATCAATCGATTGATACCCATGTGACATTGAACGCCGCAGGGAAAAACAAACAGAAGATTAAGAATGATATAGATAGGTTTCCAGTAAGACATGATAGATGCTAGCATGATCCCAGTCGTCATTGAAGGAAATGAGAAAGGCCTTCGTCCAGCAGTGGACTAATAATGGCCGCTGCTGCTGATTATGATTATGATATATGCATATTTCTATATGTGTGTGTCCTGTGGGTATCTTAACAAGATGTTTTTCGTCCTATTCCACTTTCTTGCTATTATTTATTCCTGTCTAATTTGCCCTCTCCTTACAGTCCAGTACAGTCCCCCCCCACACACAACATCTTCTTGTAATGATTCCTGTCCGCCATTTTTTTTTCTTTTCCAGCCACACACAGTGTAAGTCTCACGTTTTCTTTGCTGGCCTTTTTCTTCTTGGCGTTCGTTTTGCTGCTGTTGTTATTTCTGTTATGATCAGTGTTCGATATGAAGCCGTCCACCAGGCATTATGACTCACAAACGGCCGAAATGAAAGAGACAGAGAGAAGGGAAGAAGAGAGAGGGAGAGAGAGAGAGAAGGAAGGAGTGAGAGGGGAGGGAAAAAAGGAGAGAGATGTATTTGCAGGTTGGGAAGAAGGACAAAAACAAGCTCAAGAAGAAATAGAACAACAACAACAACAACAACAACAACAACGATAACATACAACAACAACAACCACAACATACAACAACATACAACAACGACAACAACAACAACCACAACATACAACAACATACAACAACAACAACATACAACAACAACAACAACGACAACATACAACAACAACGACAACATACAACAACAACAACATACAACAACAACGACAACAGCAACAACAACATACAACAACAACAACAATGACAACATACAACAACAACAACGACAACATACAACAACAACAACATACAACAACAACAACAAAAACAACAACGACAACATACAACAACAACAACAAAAACAACAACAACAACATACAACAACAACGACAACAACAACAACAACAACAACGATATGAATAATCTGAAGACAAAGAAAGGAGAATATGATTTTTAAAAAAATGAATTGAGAAAGAAATAAGAAAGAAAAAAGGATGAAATTCGAAGAACTGGAACCAGGAAGTGAAGAAAAGAAGTGAGAGAGGAAACAGAAGGAATAAAAACAAAAGGATTTACCAAAGAAAAATCGGTCATGGAATGAAGGAGTGAATACCTGAAACAGGGATGTTAAAACCTGAGAGAAAAAAAATGGTTTGAGAACTGAGAACCTAGTGAGGATCGAAATAGTTCTCAAAGGTTTGCTGAACTAGCTCGCTACCCATTACTCGCCTGGGAGACAGGAATTCCGAGTAAGTTTATTCGACACAGGAGAGGGATAAAATGAAGGAGAGTGCGTGAATGAAAAAAGAAAAAAGGGAAGAAATAGACGAATAAAACGGTAATGCAAGAAGAAGAAGTGGATAAATGGAATATGTTGAAAAAGGAGGTAAAGGAAATAAGAGGGTTAAGAACGTGAAGAAGAAGAAGAAGAAGAAGAAGAAGAAGAAGAAGAAGAAGAAGAAGAAGAAGAAGAAGAAGAAGAAGGGGGAGGAGAAGAAGAAGCTTACATGATTGAGCCAAAAAAATATATGTAAAGAAAGTCCCTGGGGGTTGGGTTATGTCTCCGGTGATGGCGTCATACCACAACAGGTGGCCAATCAACGCTAGCCATAGTATCCATGGTGTGTGTTTGTGGGTATGAATGTATGTGTGTGTGAGTGTGTATCATGGAGAAAACCGGACATTTAACAAAGAGAACAGTAAGCGGTAAACAACACTTCAGAAAGAAAACAAAAACACACACACAGAAAAAAAAAACAAAAAAAAACCCAGAAAATGAAAGTGTTCTTCCACCCGATGGGTACCCGGTTCCTCAACCATTTACTCCCGCCCTTCACTTGGTCGTTTAGGAAACAAAATTGAATGCAACAACAAATCAAACAAGTAACCAAAAAAAAAAAATAGTGGATGGACGTAATTGAAAAGAAATGTAATCGATGGGAACTGGTATTGGGTGCGACCAGAGGTTGGGAAATAATCAAAAAACGTGAATCATGAGCGCCTGCCGCCACATTTTTTTTCCGAGAGAGTTGGGGAGCGGAGAAAACTTTTCGGCGGGGTTTATATTTTCCTTGGATGGAAAGAGCAAAAGATGTATTTCAAGGGTGTGACAGAAAGGAAAAAAAATAATCTATTCTAAGGGTTGAAGGCAGAATGATGTCAGGATTGGGGTTGGTTGAGACGGAGTGCAAAAAAAAATCGTGACCGGTGATTTAGCAAGGATACTAGGTAGGAAGAGATGTAAAAAAAAAAAAAAAAAAAAAAACAACTTCTAACGAGACTGGTGAAAAGGTTGAGAAGAGTACAAGTTCTGCCAGGCGAACAGCACCCTCTGCCACACCCTGCCAAATGGTCATGACACAAGAGTGCTTGCCTATGTCAGAGTGTACGCATGTCTGCCGAGGCAAGTATATTAACACGTCCCGTCTTGCTTCCATGACGTTCAAATAGGGATGAGGTCAAGTTAAAAGTCGTTGTGCCATAATCTATAGATATAACAGATATACATCAGCGCTCTGATATAGTGATATATAAGTATGCCAAAATTGTTGAATGAGGATATATAAGGATATATGATTTCAATTCTCCAAATAAAATTTGATAGTTATTTTATATTGTCTGTTTTGTGGATCTTCAAAAAATACGTTAGTACAATCAAAATTTCAAATGAGCTGCTATTTGCAATACGACGCCATGTATACAATATACATGCATATATATATATATATATATATATATATATATATATATATATATATATGTACTGAGCCAATTTGGGGGATTTGACCATAAGATAGTTTTTATGTAATATCTAATTTACACCGTGTCCTTCGAAGTAGGCCACTTCAATGTTCAATGGTTTACGAAAGGTGTTGTTTATCGAAAAATGCCATCATGAGTTCAAATTCCTCAAACGTTTGTATCACATTTCATAAATATGCAAGCACATTGCTCCATGCACACATTTAACAACAACACCACCACCACCACCACCACCAACAACAACAACAACAACAACAACAACAACTGCAAACCAGTTGGTATTTCAAATGACCCAGTCTAAAAAAGTCCCGGTATGAATTTCTGAACTTTATTTCTATATTATAGCTAAATAAATTTCGGTTTGGTTGAGATAACCGTCGATAAGACAGACAAAGAGAAACTCGTACATACATGAATCGACTTGCGTCCGGGTTACGATCTGATAGATTGGACGTAACTCAATCAGTGCGTAAGTTGATCATTATAGGATGAAGTGTACTCTACGCACTACTCAACATGAGATACATTGACGCATGGTATATACATAAACCTCTACATTGTACATACGGATTCCTTTCTTTTCAGAAGAGAAAAAAAAAACAAAAACAAATGTCATCCACTACATTCCCTGCAAAAATCAATAACTTAACCCAGCAAGATGTCCGCTCTTCTACCTCTACCGACACAGCTTCTCTATCAGGATATTGTTTAATAAACATGATGTATACAACGCACACTCTTTAGGATGTCAACAATAAAATAACGGAAATTTTCGTAGTTGTCGGCTAGAAGTACAATGACTTGTCGCCTGTAGGTAATGAGTCTTCTGGGGACGCTCCGGTGAGCGAATGTGAAAACACAAAAATACTTTAGTGTCGGTAAAAACCGATGGAAAGGTGGTCCTGATAATGAATTTTAAAGTTTCACGCCTTTGCTCATTCGGTGTTACAAAAGGCAAACAAATAAAAAGAAATAAGAGACTTGATGTAAGAAAAACAAAATTTAAATTGAACACTATTTTCTACTGAAAGAAGTGTGTAGTCCCTATTCTGTTTCCAGTTAAATCTCCGATTCCTACAATAGGGACCACCTCCCCAATATTGTATCAAATAGCCTCCAACTGTCGATTGGTTTTCACAGACCTTAAGTATATCTACGTTTTTGTGCTGTTGTAGCAGAGAGCACACCCAACATACGAAGCATCATACGACAATGGACTGTACTAAGCTTTCCACGATCAAGTTGTGTACTGTTTTTTTTGTTTTGTTTTTTTTTTTTGCTACAAGTTCTTTTGGGTAATTAGCATCAGAGCGGAGATGACGCTTGCTTTAGTTTGCATGGACGTCAGATAACAAGACTATTTGTTTTTAAGCATGAATCCTGTTTTGAAGGGGCCGCTTTCTTCTCAATTAGTAGGAGATAGCTTCAAATGTTTCCTTCAAGAGCAAATGAAGAGCTGACTATCTTACCGTAGCCATAAGTTGGAAGGAAGGGTACACATCAAAGAATGAAGAGAAAAAATCGCTGTCTCCTTAGGGAATACGTTAAGCGTGGTTGCTCGGTAATTCGTTTTCTAAACACACCTGCGAAATCTGAATGAAGAGCATCATTTTCGGCACAGGGTTGATTAGCCTTGGATGGGAATGTTGCAGAAGAAGTTCATGAAGGAACAGAAGAAAAAAAACGATTGTAGCAACATGAGAGGAGAAAAAGGAAGAGGAAAAGGAGTGGCGAAACGTGGGAGACGCAGGATCGATTTGCAAAAAACACAATATAGAAGGATGAGAAAGATGGAATCTTGAATAAACACACAGAGAGTACATAGTCCTACTAATCATGTTGTTACTAAAACATCAATGAAAATAAATTAATTGATAGGTACGATGCAGTTGTAAAAAAGAATTCTGGATTTGACCCCAAATTTAATCAATTATTTCTTAACCAGTGGTGTACACTAAAAGAGAATGCCATTTGAATTCACGGAGAACTTTCGGATATAGTGTATAGGCTAAGATAAGTAGATGCATTAATGTTTGAAAAAAAGAGAATTGAAAAATCTCAACCGAAAAAGTCTTGGATCTTAATTTAACCAATACTTCCTTTACCCCAAAATTTACACTTTCAGAAGGTTTAATAGAAATTAATCGAGAACCTTTGGAGATATTGTGAGGGTGTGTGTAATGAGAAGAAGAACAAGACAAAGTGGGGGAGAGAGAACGAGCAAGAGAGAGAGAGAGAGGGGGGAGAAGAAAACAAAAAATGCAGCGCTCTCAAAGACGTATATCATTTTGGTAGCAAAGAAATTCTATGTTCGGTTTGTTTTCTATATCATTTGAATATTTTCATATTACGAGAAATTTTAATTAATATATTGGAGGATATTAATTACAATGAATGAAGAAATTGATTAATCAAACAGTGAATATCTGAAACATTTGCTTCTTTTATGTTTATTCGCTTCTGAAGCTAGATCCACCTGAAAATGATGTATATGCGCATTTAGAGGGAAAGATATACATATACATACATACATACATACATACATACATACATACATACATACATATATATATATATATATATATATATATATATATATATATATACATATATATATATATATATATATATATGTGTGTGTGTGTGTGTGTGTGTGTGTGTATGGTACTGGTTTATCAAATGTATTTGATTTAGTTAGTTGAGGGATTATTAATTCATAAATTAATTAAATAATTGATTAATTACTTGAATACGTTTAATAAGACTTTTTCAAACGAAATATGAAATTCTCTAAAACTCACACACCACTGAATGACGTCACTGGAACACTGATTAGCAACACCAAAAGAAAAAGCATTCTACGAATAGCAAACAGCAAACGCCGAATTTAACGCTAACATTAAATGGTGAAATATCATCAAATAAGATTCAACTCTGCCATGACAGTGAACTCAACCCTGATATCAAAAAGGTCAGATCGTGCTGCATGAAGTGGTTAATTTTTCGGGCCATATCTCTGTCTATTGAAACCGAGGATCCATTCACTTGTGAGAAAACACAATGATTCTTCTTCTTCTTCTTCTTCTTCTTCTTCTTCTTCTTCTTCATCATCATCATCATCAGTCTTTTAACGTCCGTCATTGGACATAGACCTTCCCCAGTATTCGCCACACTTCTCTATCAAGGCTGTAGCGGGGCCAGCACTTTCTGAATCTGTCTAGCTCGTCTCTCCATCTAATATTCTGTCGGCTTTGGTTGCGCATGCGATCTCGGGGGATCCATGTCATGAGTCGTGATGTCCATAGGTTGTCTGCCATTCTTGCAACATGGCCAGCCCACTGCCATTTGAGTTTTTTATGGATTCGATGATGTCCCTGACTTTTGTCCTTTTCCCGAATGTACTGTGCTGTCTTGCAGTCTCTCCATGTGAGGCCCGGCATAATTCTTTCATGTGCACGTTGCATGGTTCTCAATTTGAGGCTCTGTCTCCTGGTTAGGTTCCATGTTTCGGCTCCATAAGTGACTATTGGGAAGATGCATTGGTTATACACCCTTCTTTTTTGGATTAATGGGATTTTCTTATTTTTCAAGTTTGAGCTTGCTATGCCAAAGGTTAGCAATCCTAGTGTGATTCTTTGCTTGATTACTAAAATATTTTAAAAAAATGATCTTCATCAGAGAGTATTAATGAAAATTGCAAGCGTTTACATAACAAGTAGCTGATGAAAGGACCACATCCGGTAGAAACCTAATTTGAGCATCAATTCCTTTGTGTTATGTCAGCTGTCTGATTCATCAAATTGATGGAACGTGTGTAAACCTGCGTCCAGGTTAGAGCAAATCACTTTCAACAGCATTTTCAACACCTAACATCAGATTGGAATAGGTGTATAATCAGTAATTTCCTGCAATCTTCTTGCAATTCGTAGATTTGAAACAGATTAAATACAAGTTTAAAAAAACAAAACAACGGATGCATCCTTTTAAAGACTCTGAACGTATTTGTTTTTGCGAGTATATAAGGCGTACGTTTACATTGAGTAGCAAGTGTTTGCCGACACACACTCACACAAAGCAAAAATAAGGTCCTCTTACTGGTACTCCTATTTTTTCGCAGAAGGTAGATATTGGCGACTGGAGTACAGACGAGAAGCGAGAAATAACGTAATCCACCTAATTTTCGTTTTCTTTTCATCTCATAAATAGGATTAACTTGCAGTTCCGCCTCTCCTTCTGTGCTGCAATTTTAATCGATGTTGGTTTTCTCAGTTCATTAGGAAAATTAAACGAGACAAGTTATTCATCAGTAGACACATACCTAAGGGGGGGGGGGAGAAAAATGGGACAAAATTGACGTTCTTTTCGTTGTTCTGTAGATTTTTCTTTTACCTCGCCATTTGTCTACACTTTCTCATTTGACAAATTACTCTTGTTTTCATCTATCTATCCATCTCTATATGTATCTATCTATCTATGCGTATCTATCTATCTATCTATCTATCTATCTATCTATCTATCTCACATTCTTATCCATTTATCTATCAATCTATGCCCGTATCTATCTATCTATCTATCTATCTATCTATCTATCTATCTATTTATCTATCACAATCTGTCCCAATCTATCTATCTATCTATCTATCTATCTATCACAATTGGTCCCTATCTATCTATCTATCTATCTATCTATCTATCTATGTACGCCAGTCTGTCTGCCCGTCTGCCTGTCTGTCTGTCTGTCTGTCTGTCTCTCTGTTCGTATATATCTATGTATCCCTATCCGGATCTATCTATCTATCTATCTATCTATCTATCTATCTATCTATCTATCTATCCATCCAAGAGCTTCACAAAATGTAGGTGAAAATGACCCTTGCAAAATTACTCAATACCTATTTTCCAACGTCCTTCCAGTTTTTATTTATCTTGAAGGCTTACAAACGGGAAAGTTGAGAGTGTACCACATCAACCTTGCTACGCTGCGCAAATTCTCAGAACGTTTCGGTATCACCGTGCATTTCTTTCTCTCTCTCTTTCTCTCTCTCTCTCTCTCTCTCTCTCTCTCTCTCTCTCTCTCTCTCTCTCTCTCTCTCTCTCTCTCATTGTTTCTATTGGTCTCATTTGAACGTTTCGATTTGTCAAATTAAAATCCCCCACTTTGATATTTTCTCTCTGTCTCTTGAATCCTTTTCGGCTGTACCTAAATTATTTGCTCTTGCTTTCCCAGAAATGAGCCCCGTATCTTCCTTTTTGCTCTCTCTCTCTCTCTCTCTCTCTCTCTCTCTCTCTCTCTCTGTGTCTCTCTCTGTCTCTCTCTTTCTCTGTCTCTGTCTCTCTCTTTCTGATTTAATGAACATGGTGAGTCAGAAAACTGATCTTGTAAATGTCTACAAACTGCCGAAGCAGTGTTTGCAAAAAAATTACGCCTCTTTGGACGACAGCTGGGATTTTTGATGATTTTTTTTTCTCGACAAGTCTGACGTAAATTAAATCATTTAACGTTCATAAGAGGAAAAAATTGTTCGAACAGAACTTTAAAAATTCAAATAACTAATAGAGAAAAATTTATGAAAAAAAAGAAGAAAAATTCTTAATTTAAGAACCCAGTTAATAAAGTACTTGCACAGCGAACGTTCTTTTTTTTTTAAATTTCATTTTTTCTTCAATTTTTAATTTTTTTTACTTTTCAACTTAAGATATACGCATTTAGTAGGGATAGACGGACAATGGTATCAGTTACAGGGTGCCCCATAAGTAACTGTTAATTTTGTGAAATATTTGAAATTTGAAAAGATAATTTGGAGACAACTGATCACCGTGGTCTAGTGGTAGAACATTCACTTCCAGCTCAAACCACCGCTGTGTCATCCTAAAGATTTGAAAAATTGATAATCAGTGCCTCTCTATTAGGCTCTGGGCACTAGGATTGTTGCAATGCTGGCTACGTCTGTTATTGCATGATCACTAACGTTGAGCAACGTTGAGCCCGACCAGTACGTAGATGAGTAACCATTGGGGAATACTATGTGCCATAAGTAGAGCGAAGCTTCGACAACTTCGGGAGTGCCAAGAAAGAATTATTTCAGCAGCTCCCGCAGAATATGTTTTAAAATCAAGATTCAGTTCTCGAAAGCAGTTGATAAAAACCTACCATATATATCACAAATTTTCTATTTCCCGATTTCTACATTAAAAAGAAAATCATTATAAACTTTGCGTCTTCAGGTTTAGAAAAATAACTAAGTTTTTATTGTATCTATTGAGGTACCCTTTATGCACTGATTCGCTTTTAGCTGTTTCATTTACCTGGGTATAGCATTATATACAAAAAAAAAATTATTCATGTTTTTAGCATGCGGAGAGCAACTCATATTACACTCGATATCATAGTGCACAAAAATAAATACTTCATCTAACAAATGTAAGCTAATACGTGTCCTTATTAGAACAGGGTCACATATTAGATTGGTGTATAATTAAAATCTAAGGAAACTCTCAGTCCCACAGGCACCATTATTTCCTCATAATCCTAACCATATTGTCTCCATCATATCATCAAGATTACTATCAAATTTTATTAATTCAATGAAGACTAATTAATAATCAAATAATTATTCCTCACGGCATTATTCAAAGATGTCAGTATCGGTGTCGAAAACTGCTGTTTCGGGGATTACAATTAACTATTTTGTCATTTACAGACCGTCAAAGATATTATGAAATCTATTGAGGAAACTCAAATGGATATACACGAGCCATGTTGCAATGTGAGATAATTGATAATCATCTCGACTTACAGCATGGATCCCCGGAGATCATATGTGAAATTGTGATCGGCAGAAAAATAAGAAAGTGATTTAGAGAAGTTCAGGGAATATTAACTCAGCATTAACCGCGATAGAAAGATCGGGTAAATCTTTGGGAAAGTCTATGTCCAATTACAGACATTAAACGATTGATGAAAATGATGATGAATATCTAGTCAAAACATGATTTTTGCGAACTGAGAAAAAAGAGAAAAATAAGCGTTTAGATACTGAGATATTTCTTATGATCACTATTACTAACCAGTTCAAAATGACGGGGTTACTCATGAATAACTCGACACGAAGGAAACTAAAACAATTCAATTAAGTAATCTATGTTTAATAATTCGATTATCCTAATTCTTAGTTGCTTTTTTTTTCAACTCATCTCAAGCTGTATTTATGTGTGATTAGTCATGAAATCCCAAGAGTTTTTATGACGTAATGATAATTGTAATACCTAATGCCATAATAGGAAGGTAAATCAACCAATAAGATCATCCCATTTGAGCGCAAACAAATAAACAGGAAAATTAGTGTATAAGCTCATTTTAAGGTACGATCATTAACTTCAAGACTGCGAGGTCTCTCTCATCATCATCATCACTTGAGAAATTTCAATATCACGACCAGACCCCTTCACTGAATCCTGTCCTTCGTCAAAGTTTTCAGTTCATTGGTCTCTACACTGGAATCCTTCTCCAGCAGGGGTTTTTGTCTTCTGTTTTAGTATTCCCAAAGCAATGTCACCAAAGCCGTGAAAATCCAGAATAACTATTCTCAAATATTATCGCCATTTACACTTGTTGAATATACTTATGTATCATCATCAGCCGTTCAGCGTCCGTCGTTGAATATAGATCTCCCCCAAGATTTGCCAGATATCTCGATCGGGGGCTTCGCAGAGCCAGTATCTTCTAAACAGTCACGCCATCTCTTTCTCTATCGGCCACTGTTTTGCATATGAACTCTAGGGTGCCACGTTGATGTCCAACGGTTGTCTGACATTACTGAATCAATACCAGCCCATTGCCATTCGAGTTTTCAAGTGATTTCTATGATATCTCTGAGCCCCATCTTTTCTGTAATGAAATCTCCATGTGAAGTATGATTCTATGATAGCAATTTTCTATTCAAACATACTGATGCACCTTCACAAGTGACGGAATTTGCAGCAAATATTTCTGATTCATATGTCATCTTGTTTCTGTATTTTTCAATCCTTGGTTCAATTTCAGTCAATTTTGAAGCTGTAGAAGGATATCAGATCAATTTTTTATATGCATCTGATACTATTTATCGAATCATTATCATCATGATCACCATCGCCATCAGTGTTTCATCATCTGTCGTCCCCAGGATTCGCTAGACCTTTTCTATCATGGACGTCGTGGAGCCAATACTTTCTGAAGTGGTCTAGTTTGTTTCTTTATCTTGTATTCTTCCTGCCTCAATTCTGGATTTAATCTCTGAAGATACACGTTGTGAGTCGTTATATCCAGCGGTTCTATCATGACCAACCCTTTGCCGTTTGAGTTTCCTCATAGATTCTAAGATGTCCTGGATACCTATTTTTCCCCGAATATATTATGCCATCTTCTGATCTTTCCGTGTAAGATAGAGCATAATTTTCTCTTGTGCCCATTACATGATTCGCAGTTTGTGGGTCAGTCCTTAGGTTAAATTCTATGTTTTAGCTCCATGGGTGACCATCGGGAGGATGCATTGGTTGTAGACTCATCTCTTTAGGACAGGTGGAGCTATTCTTGCCCGCTTACAAATACTCTTGTAAGCATAATCATTCTACTTGTTTTTGTATTCTTTCTCGCTATCAGTAGTGAAAAACTATGGTCACCACTATCACATTTGAATAGCACCCCCAAAGAAGGCCGTAGAATTAATCAACCAAAGAATGCTTATAATAGTAATAAAAAAAAATTATTAAACAACCGTAACCATCAAAGATTGCAAAAGGTTTTATCCATTTTTATACGTGCATGTATCTATGTGCATGTTTCAACGTTTCTGGCGATGCTGATTTGTCTACAGGCTTAAAAATTACCATCAATACATCACTTGATGTTTTATTTTTTTTGATTTTTAAGAAATCCCTGTGACGGGGGCGGGGGTGTATTTCAGTTAGTTTGATAATATCATTTAAAATCTCCATATTCTCAACATTTCTAGATTTAAAAAAAATCAACTTTACTTCAGATATTTCTCTGTGAGAAACGCCATTGATGTCAAATATATGATTTATTTTGAACATATTTATTCCACAACGGATTTTTTTTCTTTTACATGTCTTCAAAATCTAACGCTACAGTTGTTAAATTATTGACTGTGATGGCGAATTGTTATTAGTATCAATTTCAGATTGCACAGCTTCTTACCAGCATGGCGTTTAGGAAGACATATTTGGTAATAATTCATCTAACTAATTAACGATCATGTGAAGAGTCTTTTCATGGCAATGTTTTTTAATCCTTCTTGCTTATTGGTTTCGAAACTCCTATGAAGGAAATATTCTGAGAAATCTTTACTCTTTATCGCTTAGTTTTCATACTGCAATTATTAAACTACATTATAAAGACAGAATTGCTGCAAGTAATCTAATGGTTCTAGGTTCAATCCCAGTGTGAGGCAATAATAATTCGAAAATACTACTACTGCTAAGAGGGGAGTGCAGTCAATATAGCTCCATCGGTTAAATAAAAGGTTTGGTTCGTTACTTCCCCCACACCTACCAGATGATACCTGATGAAGGCCACAGAGTACAACAGCCGAAACGTTGTATGGAAAACAACTAAGATGAGGACAGTCCGAACAATAATAGAGATAATTATAAAGCAACATTTGACTTTTGAAATCATTTTCATTCAAAATCGTATATATACATTTTTAAGCTTTAATTCTAATATATGATACAGGTTTGTGTACAATAGTTTTTTTTTTCAATTGCTGTACGATGCGTTATGTAATTTCTCTGTCACAATATTTGCAATATCAGGGTCAGCAGGAACACTGCTGCAGCCCCTAGTGGATTATTTGTCGGTTCCCAAGGGGTCTATACACCAGTTTCAAAACCACTGTTTTAGGGGGAGACACCAATTTCTACGCCATGAAAAATATCAGAAGCTGTGAGGCCATGAGAGAAAATTAGCTCCCTTTTCCCTCTTCTAGAACATTTTGACTAGCCTTGCTTCATTATTATAGCGACAAGATATGAATGAAATGACTATATATGTATATGTGTATGTGTATGTGTGTGCGTGTGTATGTGTGAGTTGCGCTAATGTCCGATGACGAATCTATTGATCGGAATAGGAATAAATTCCTGCTGACTAAACTAGTCTTATATTTGTACAGTGATAGAACCGCATATTAAACTTTGACTCAGGAAATTAAATTTCTCTTTCCTCTTCAAATCAAGCAAATCTTCCCATTAATTATCTAATTCCACTTTCTTTTGTTAAATTAAGATGCCAATTATTTTGACTCAATATTCCGTCAGGGTAACAATGTAATTTGGCCTTCTGTCAAACAAGTCAACCCAGAAAAGCTTGATAAATTTTGATGACTGAAAGTCTATTATATTCTAGTCACCCAATTCTTTAGGTGCAACGCTCATACGTAAAATAAATGAAGGATAATCCTAATTACCAAGACCATAATTTGAAGGGAAACAATCAACAAAATATGGCGCCATGTTATTATTTATCAGATTGAGGATATAAGTAAAAATAGAGAGAAGTATATAAGCATGTGTAGAGGAATCAGTAAATCCGTATCTCAGTAATGAAAATAGCATTTATTTTACAAAATTACATATATATATATATATATATATATATATATATATATATAGAGAGAGAGAGAGAGAGAGAGAGAGACAGACAGACAGAGAGACAGACACAGACACAGACAGAGAAGAGGGAGGGAGAGAGAGAAAGCGAGATCGGAACTGTGACTAATGTCTCTTGGCAGCATACTATGCTGGGGATGAGCAATGACCAAATTGGGGAAAAGGGGTGATCAATGATTAAGTTTTCTCTAGTGCCGTTTGCTTTGGCAGTGATCACAGAAAAAATCTGAATTCCCCTGAAAATAAAACGGGCAGACACTAAGATGTCAGTTTAACATAAACTTACGTTGTAAATTGACCATTCAAAAGGGGTCATGAAAAACAACATCGGTTCTTTGGTAGACATAATAAGAATTAAATGTTCAAATTTTCATCTCTCTAGCTTTATTAGTGCGGCATGTATGCGTGATACATACATATATAGCCAGCCCGCAATCCAGACCAACTTGAAAACTTAAGAAACCTGTGTTGACTGTTTTGGTTGACGGTTCTAATGGATAGATTGATGGAAATCATAGACTGATTTTTTCAACCTGGGTAAATATCATTAGTCACAACATTACGGCTCTTGAACTCTCCGGCCTTCCTTACGTGCCTTTCTTGTCATATTTAGATAATTCCCCATCTCACACGTACATACACACACCCTCTTATTCAAACACACAAGTCCTTTGACGTGCACATAGACACATACGTGCGTGTACACACACATACACACACACACATATATATATATATATATGTATATACATATATATATATATATATGTATATATATATATATATGTATATACATATATATATATATATATATACATATATATATATACATATATATATATATATATACATATATATATATAATAATGTCATTTGGATATCACGGTTCACAACATAGGGATAATATGCAAAATTGAGGCAGACGGAAAGTAATATGGCGCGACTAGCTAGACAAATTCAGAAAGTTCCCGCTCAACGACGTCCAAGATGGAACTATGACAAATCTTGGGAAAGGTTTATGTCCAACGACGGACGCTTGAAGGCTGATGATGAACACACGCCTATCCGACCAAAATTAAAGGCTGATAAATCAAGTCTTAGTTTTGACTAGCCGAATAACCCCTCCGTAGGACGTATATTCCCCTAGTATACATAAACTTGTTCCTCTTTCACAATTTTTATGTCATTGCTATGACGCCAAAAGCAATACGATTTCAGTAGCTTATGTCTTTTGTATGTTGGCTCATACGCAGAAACAGGCTCCTGAGAAGACAAATCTTGTTATTACGCAGAGAAAATGACGCCTTTTGTTATCAGCCACTAACACAACACACACGAAGAGGAATATAGAGTCATGGATAATGTTATTTGACATTGCCATTAAAACCAAGCAATACACTGCTAGGCAAGTCAAATAGGTACAAAAGGATAATAATTGCGCATAAATCAACGTTACACGTAAAAGCGTATGAGTTAGAAAATATAAGATTAATAACAAAGGCAAAAAAAATCCCCAAACATTCTAATTAATTTGTAGAATGTAATTATACTGGAAGATCGCTGCAATTTGAGATTTATTAGATTGTTCGTTTTTGACATCTAAAGTTTAATATAAAATAAATAGTAAAAACTAACTCAAGTCTAACTCATAAGAACCCAAGCCCATTTACCCTTTAAAGAAACCTAAGGGGAATATGATAGATACCAAGGAGAGACTACGTGAAAGACATTTCTGAATTTTATCTTTTTTAAATCAGACACTCAAAGTCCAAGATCTGTGATCACAGTTTCACAGCTTTTCGCCTTTTTTTGTATGCATTTAAGCAACACAAATCAAAGTTATGCCGTAAATTTGAAGAGACCTGTCGGAGAGACCGGGGTACAATGAGACACGAGGTAAAGTGAGACAAACTTACATATTTTGTAAACGTACGCATGAAAACGCATGAGAAACATAAGTTT
This sequence comes from Thysanoteuthis rhombus, assembly GCA_963457665.1. Lineage (NCBI taxonomy): Eukaryota > Metazoa > Mollusca > Cephalopoda > Oegopsida > Thysanoteuthidae > Thysanoteuthis > Thysanoteuthis major. Next base: position 52,472,551 of record OY735216.1, on the reverse strand, counting down.
TATTTAATAATTTTAATTCTTCTTTTTTTCGTTAGGTTAAAAAAAAAGCCTATTGAAATTGACCTCAGGTGTCCCCCAGTGCCCTTGGGGGTCAGTGCCCCTAACCCCGTTATTGTTTCTGCTGTATCATGATTCTTCCATGGTCAACTCTATATTGGTTTTTGTAATCTCAGATCCTCAAACAACTTTTCCACAATAGGAGAGACATTAATGCAGTGCGCCAAGAAGCTTTGTCAAAACTCAGCATTTGCTTTGTTCAACAGAGAGTTCTCTCAAAATCAGGTACAAATAGTAACAGGTGTCAAAAACGAACTTATGTTTAAAGAAACATGACCCTTTAATATTGTCATTTCACTCCCATATATATATATATATATATATATATATATATATATATATATATATATATATATATATATGAAAATAGGTTAAAACATTCTGCAATCAGTGGGTTCAATAAGTGTAAGAAAGGAAAGTTAAGGTTGGAGGGTATAATAGTTCTTAATAAGCCTCAATTGTTTTCGTACATGTCTACGAAAGGTTGATGTGATTCTGTTTCTGGTCATTAATTTCCACTGTTCAGTAGAATGGGTTAAACTCAGGTCTAATATATATATATATATATATATATTGCAATTATTATCGCCATTGAGTGATGGGGGAAAGTCTTTTGTCCGGCAGTGCAATATTAACAGCCGATGATGATGATGATGATGATGATGATGATGATGATGATGATGATGATGATGATGATGATGATGATGATGATGATGATGATGATTTGCACAACCCGTTACATATTTATTTCCGGCTGTTTCTTCATCATGGCTGCATATACACTAGCTGAAGTACCTATCTAAACCAAGTTAGATATTAGAGGGGTAAAAAGAGAGAAGAAAGAAAGTAATTAGAGTAATTTTCAATTTTTTATGCTTGATATTTTCATGAACTTTATGTTCAGTTACCATCACCACTACCTACTTCCGTAAACATGGGTACATCCTATCCAAATTGTGAATGCTTACACAATAAACATATGAAAAATTTCAAAGCAGATAAGTTATTGGATTCGTCGAAACAAAAATGAGTACACATACCAAATTGAGCAATTCTGCAGAGGAAATGGTACTCTGAAAACTTAAAAGCATTCTTTTCTATTCCTCAAATATTCAGCTAGTATTTATGTATTTACAACACTTATTTAATCAACTCAATTCCGAACGAAAGCTTGAGTCTGTAGTTGACTTTTCAGCTGAGGTGGTCGAAAAAAAATGCCATGACTCCTATTTAAAAATAACACACTTTTAGTGACATCATCTAACATGTCCGTTAAAAAAAGCCAAGAAGAAAAAAGACTTAAGAAATAGTATAGGACCCTTCAGAAATAACCTGCTCCGTTTAGCTCGGAAAAGTAAGTTATAATTAGGTGATAAGATGAAGAGTGATTGACTTTTGATTTATGTAACGATGTTTTCCATTCATTTTCATAATTTTTCCACACATCCTGGGAAATGTGTTAAACCTCGATAGACTACCTGTGTTCTCTCACGACACAAATAGGCGTAGATTATGCATGTTTATACTCGTAATTCCGAGTGATAGCATAAGTTTACGGTCGGCTTTGCGACGAATGAGCTCGAAAAACACCCCGACATCGATTGTTAACAACACAACTTTTTATGGCATGATTTCTATAATTAGCCAAAAGTCCGTCCGTCTGACTGTTCTCACTTATAATAAGAACTACTTGATACAAATCTATGAAATTTACTGTGGGTAGGGATTTTATCCCCGGGAAGTGTTTTTAGCAAAGTCACCTCGTCTATTTATAAGATTATTCATCAATGATGAAAATACCGTGTATATTTTTTTTTCTCAACTTAATCTTCGGAAATAAAAATATGACGTAGACTGTGTTCTTTATTTAGAAAGATGCGAAAACATATATCTTACACCAATGTTCATTGTTTGTACATGAAACCTTGAATAGCAGTGTTTTGATCACTGTATGATTCGATGTAGTACGGCTGAGGTACATTTTTTTTCCAAAATGTGAAGGAAACTTTTATTTTTAGGGATGAAAATCTTTGGGGAATTTCTTATTTCATTTTTTTTTCCAGGGGTCGAAACAGGGATGATTTTTTCCTCTTTGTCTTTTCTTTTTCTTTCCTCTCTCCCTTTTAGGAATCAAAATAGGACAGGTGGTATTTTTTTTGTGAGTTGTAGGGGGCCAAATCCAAGGGAAGTTTTTACTTTTAGTGGTCATAATCAAGAGGATTTTTTTTTTTTTTTACTTTTAGAGGGTGAAGTCAAGTTATCTTTATCGATGGTTGTCTTTAGTTTTAGGGGTCTAAATCTGATAGAATTTCTTTTTTTCAAAATTTGGGGTGATTTTTTTTTTCACTTCTATGAATCAAAATCGATGGAAATTCTTTTTCTTTTTACTTACAATGTTGGAGGGAAATAGTTTTTCGATTTTTAGACGTCGAAGATCACAGAATTTTAAATTAGTTCATGGGGTGAAAATGGGAGGTCAATTTCTTTTCATTTAACGGTCAAAATTGAGGGGAGAGAATTTTTTCCACTTTCAGTGGTCGAAATCAAATGGATTTTTTTTTTCCACTTTCAGAGGTCAAAGGGTTTAAATGCCCCACAATTTTTCTGTAGTGGTTAAAATTGGTGGGGGTATCATCTTCTCTTTCAGGGCTCAAAATCGAGGGATGATTTTTTCCTTACTTTTAGGGGTCGAAAACGGACGGATTTTTTTTTTCACTTTCAGGGGTCGATATTGGGGGTGGAATTTTTATTGTTTTTTTTTTTTACTTAAGAAATCAAAATCTTATTTTTGAAGTCAAAATTAAGCGGAATTTTCTGTGACAACCAAGAAAGACAGTTTATCTCAATTTTTAGGAGTCAAAATCAAATGGAAATTTTCAAAATAAAGGGATGAAATTTTGTCAAAATTGAGAGGGAACGTTCACTTTCATTTTAAGGGGGCAAAATAAAGTGGGGAACTTTCTCCCACCTTTTTAACATTAAGCCTATGGGACCAATTTTTGAACTTCATCCTTTTTTCCACAATTGTCCATTTTTTTCTTTACATTACGTCCCGATTTTGAACTTAATACCTCTTTTTCTTCCACCATTTTTTAATATCAGACCCTTTTTTTCTTTTTGGAGATCAGCCTTATAATTTCTTCTTGAATCAATGCCCGTTTTCAACTTTGCACCCCCATGACCTTTTTATTTTAGATTAATTTTATTAAAGAATATCAGAAAAATAAAGCAAATTGCCCATTTTCGTATTAGCCTCAAACGAATCAATGTTTTACGACAATAAATGTTTCGAAACTATGATTTCCTGATGTTCCCTTAATATAATCGGCTAATTTGTGCACTAGATGCTATATCCCGTCATACAAGTGTAGTTTCCTTTTATACACAGTAAAAACGTATGTGTATATTAGACTTTTGGGTTTCAAGTGATTCTGTCTGTATATTTAGTGTCATCCTACTTGTTCGTTACATTGTAAATTTTCATAGCCTTTTGCAATAATTGATTCATTTATTATCAGACTTGGCCCACTGAGCATAAAACACATTTTTAATCCGGCCTACCTCTTAAGAGGGTTCGCTGATGCATGTTCTAGAGCTGCATTCCTGAAGGTAGGGCCCCATGCCCCACGAGGGGGTAATTTGAAACTAGCATTCAGAGGGAAATAATGAATCATCGCCACCCAAAGATGCTGTTTTTTTTTACCTCATAAATCAAGTAGTTTTGGTGGTAAAATGATTATGATGAGACAATACAGCCAGTATGGTTTCATCATAAATTCATGATTAAGAAAAAAAAAACAAGCAAACAAAAAAAAAACATGGGCATAAACTAAGGTACATATTCGGCATGAATTGTCATTGTAAATTGAAACCTACAATAAAACTTATTTAGGGCAGGAATTAAAAAAAAACAATATTTTTTTTCTTGTGAATTGAAGGGAATGCTAATGAAAAATTTCAATTTTCTCCTATAAACTTTTTGGGGTGCACAAAGTCTGGATACCCAAATAAACACATATAAATGTCACAAGAAACGATTTAAATAACTGAAACCCATTAAACAGTGTTTAAACCGGTATGTTGTGGGTAGCTGTGATCAATGTATCCAGGACATTTCGGAAATCAGAGGTGAAGTGAAAAAAAAGTTCCGTGGTTTAAAACTGAGTTGTGTTAAGGATTAACCAATTAATTCCCGAATATACAATTGTATTCATGCCTGATCTTAAAATACAATTAATTACTTATCTTGCAATGGACTCCACAGTAATTAATGATCACTGCATTATAGAGAAACAGAATTAATCAAAGCGTGAAAGCGTAAGATTTTAATTATACATATGCAAAACCATATGCTGTGAATCTCTTTGCCATATGATATCTAATATGATATCGTACCTCGCGTAAACGAATCACCGTTGGCAACGCGAATAACACGAAGAATCATATCTTTTTTTAATTATCTAAAATTATCCAAAAGAGATAGATCTTTTATCCAAAATTATCTGACAAATAACACCAACACCATATTCGGGCATTGCTGGCTCCAAATTACCACGGAGACTCAAAAAAAAAACTATTGAGAAAAATAAAAAAACAAAAATGATGTTTTAGACGTGACCGAAAATGTAATTAGCAGTGCTCGGACACACACACATACACACACAAACAAACTCGAGCAAAGAGAGGAGAATTAGTGGCCCACTTCGCTGGTTGGTTGGTCGGGTCATTGGTCGGGTTGGTGTGATTCGATAGAAGAAATCTCTGTGGGTATGTATGTAGTGTAATTGATTAGCTGATAGTTTTTATACGGAGTTTACATCCGGCAGATGTGATAGTCAGCAAATAAGTGAAGTTTCGAAGTTGTTTGGATCAGCAGTTCTGGGGGAATCAAATAAGACAAATAAAATGAACTACAGATTATAGTCATTTTATCTGAATTTATAGATCGAAATTTAAATTCAAAATATCTGAACCAGAACTGAGTCAATGTCTTGTAATAGAATATCTGAATTTGTCATATTAAAAGAAATAAGCGGAATATTTCAAAGTTGTAGTTTGTATGATGGACACGAAATTATTTCACATGTCAATTATGGCAGGCTTTTCCACACACCGTGAAGTTCGGGTTCTCCCAAACGTGCACCTTTGGAACGAGTACTGTCTTAATATACTTGAATGACTTTTTTTTCAAAATAGCAAGGTAGACATTAACATTTTTAGCTGTCAAGTTGAGGCAGGGAGTAAAAATGACAGAGAAATACAATTTTAGAGCAAATAAGTGACTGTCCTTATGCCAGCCATGGCAACAGTTATCCCTGCTCGGGCTTCTCATGTCACACCTTCATCTCTCCTCGTCTGAGATTTTCTTCCTGGTTTAGGCGACATACGAGAGTAGACTTAGAGATGAGAAGAACTCGAAGCATCATCACACACCTTATCACGGGCTTCACCAAAGGCATGAGCCAGTTTCAGTCTCAGTCGGAGTTTGAACTCGGCAAGCCCAGTCCATTTTCGATATTATCAACCAATCAGCTACTGGCATTTCCCCAGCTGACTGTAAAACGATCCCTCGCCACTGATGGAGAGCTGGTAAGTGCTGTTTCCATCAGAGACTGGTTGTGAAAAAGTACACGATATATATAGTCTTGTAATATCCTTGTGACAATCAATCATATAATATTTCTTACTTTATGACCTTCCCCTGAGTCCAATAAGTATGCATATCAAATTTGGTAGATCTGCATTAAACTGTTTGACCGTCTTTAAAGGACGGACAAACTCTATCCAATTGATGAAATAGTCCATTTAATAATATTGAAGTTGTCATTTTACCGCTTTTTCAAGTTGTTTTGATGCCGGTGCCTTTTTTGTTTTAGATGTTGTTATGATTGTTATTTAATGGAAGCTACTCATTCCGAATTCTTTCTCCATCTCTCTCTGTCTCTCTCTTTCTCTCTGTCCGTCTCTGTTCTCGAGTTCTTGCAAGCATCTCTTCATTTCCTCTATCCGTCTTTCTTTGAATGACTTCTTTCTTTCTCCTTTTTCTTGCCCTTTTTTCTGCTCAACTCTCTTTCCCCCTTCTCTTTTCTTTTTTTCCCCTTTTTCCTTCGATTTTTCTCTTTTCTCTCTCCTCAGTACTCATTCCTATTCCTTTCTCCCCCCCATCCCTGTGATTCATTTTCTCTTGCCCTTTTTGTTTTTCCATGGAGCCGATGATGCAATATCTGAAACAAACACTCCAAGACTGGCGCCTGCCGGCAATTCCTGCAAATGCCAAAAGGGAAGAACAGAGTGAATTTCGAGGAAGTGGAATATTAAAAAGGGTTACAGGTTACGTTTGAAACCCGATAGTCGACTCCAAAAGTTGTTTCTGATCTTTTGCGAACTTAGTACAAGACTGACAGGGTGGAAAATAGACGGGGTGGGGAGGAAATATATTTTTTTCATTTTATTTTGGTTAACAGTGTTGTCAATTTAGATGTTTTACATCTAAACTTGGATTATTTGGGTTGCATTTAGATACAATAAATTGTTTTGGGGTGTTGGAGTGAGTTTGGGCCCAGACATTTTAGGTTATTTTGGCAAAAACTCAACATTTTTTCCTGAATTTAGTCTTATTCGTTACAAATATTGAATTATGTTCTTTTTTGCAGCAAAATTTCTTGTCGAAACTAGTCGTCAGAATATGAATAAGATAAATTATATTGCATTTCCGATGCTGTTTTTTCTTAAAATTTTAATGCAAAATTTTACAAATCATAAAAAGAAAGAAAATGAATAAAAGGGAGATAATTCAGTATTTTGAATGTGAAATTTTTAAATCATGCTAACCTAGATTTTATCAGACTTATTAGCTTACTAAACCCAAGAGAAGCAGAGAGCACAATTAATTTATTATAATTAAAATTTCATTATATTTTGTATCTTTATTCATATCTTGAGACAGTATGCTGTGGAGAAAAATTAAAATGTGCAGTATATTATCGGATCATTACTGAGAATATTCTCTCTGAATGTGTATAAATCATTTCTATTTCAATTTTGTATGAAAAATTGAAATAGAGTTGATTAAAATGAGAGCGAAGAGAAGAAGCGAGAAAAATATTACTAGTAAGGTTGGTGGAAATGAATTTGACTTCCGTTCTTCGAATAGGCAATAAATGACTTCCGTGGAAAAAAAAAGATTACGACTATTTAGCGAAAACATGCTCGCACTGATATGGTTAGAGCTGTGTTTCTTGGTTTGAAACGTAAAATAAATCGGCTTGATTTAATGACACGATAGATCTAACGGCACTTTATTTCTGTATGCTCACAAGAATAATGTCTATAGCAGACATGGGCAACCTTAACCGAACGTTTGGTCTCGTGAGATATTGATTATCTCAAATCAGATAGCACCACAAAAAAATGAAAATAAAAATAAAGCAAATGAGAAAATGACCCGATAAGTAAATGTATCACAAGGAGCATTCATCGCAGGTATCAATTTCCACGTTTCAGAACAAGGAACACTCAGAGAAGATAGGGAGGTGCACAGCCGAAACGTTGTGAGAAAGGAGCAATATGGAAGGATAAAAATTGTCCGACTAAACCATATTCAATGATTAAAATCCCCACAATTAATGGCATTCAGACAAAAAACATCGTATCTACAATTTGTTATTCGCATAACAACGAACAGGAAGAAATTATTTTCGAATTTTCGTAAGAAACTCGATGTCGGGCATTTTTTCACAGGGCTTCAGTTGCTTAGAGACGTCTTGGATGTTGCAACTCATAAATCGTCTTCGAGATGATTATCTGACAATGTTGATCTAGTTTGGTGATCTATAGTTTTCATTCGAGAAAAAAAAGGTGTTCACAATCATAATTACGGCTAAAAATGGTGGCATACGTTTCAGTAAATCACTTCGTTTTGGGGACAGTATTATTCAGGAAAGGTTGCATAGAACTGCTATAAAGATTATGTATGAAACACGTATTTACGAATCGGACAAAGGAAAAAATATATTAGTTCCCACTGGAATTTATCTTGGGATCGGTCAGTCCCCCGAACGAAAAGTTTTGATAGACCTTGAAAATCTGCCTAAAACTTAGAAGTATTTCTCTTTTCTCATTGATTGACTATTCAAACAAAGACACCATGATAACAGCGTCAGCAGAAGGGAGATTATAATTGTATTAGATCAGTTGGAAAAAGACATTCGGAGCTGACGGACACTCAGGCAGGAGTCAGTTGGTGAGGATGAGGGAGAATTAGAAGACATTGTTTCACGAATTCACAGCGGGGATAATTCAAGAATGTTTAACAACTTTTTATCCAACAACATAGTTTGCATTCCCCAAATCTCTTTGCTCTCAGCCATTTTGAAAATTCCCTTATTTGCACAACAGGTATGTTTCTACAGTGTTTCAATTTTAGGCTTTCTAAAATCTCTTTTAAATATATCTTATCCAGGATGTTTTCTAGAGTAACGGTACTTGGCAATAAACTCTTTGGATTCAGAGCATATCAGACACACTGACCGATTTTTCTCTTCAACTAACAAGTGATCATTTGTTCATACATCATGGGATGTTCTCATTCCTTCAAAAAGCTTCAGTGAGTTGGGTTTAGAAATAATTGGAACGACACAACGATCATAATCGAAAACGCAGAGCTGAAGAAAGTAGACCGTTCCATTTACCAGGAACAACAAATACTCACAAAACCCTTAAAAGAAGAAGACATCAAATCAAATGAAGAATCGTTCTGGGTTGGCAAGCTTTCGGTAGAAAAAAGCTCGTCTTACAATAACAAGAAAATCTCACTTGTTCTAAAAAGAAGAGTATATAACCAATGTCGAAGGTCGGAAACGTAGGGCTAAAGATGGTAGACCATTACATCTACTTATAACAACGAATCTCAATAAGATCCTCAAAAGAAGAAATTAAGCAAAGATTCATACTTGGTCGGCAAGATTTCGGTTAAACAATCTCAATTTTCAAAAACCAGAAAATCCTTCTTATCAGAAAAGGAAGGGTATACAATTATTTGATCCTACTGATAGTCTCCTATGGAGCAGAAACATGGAATCTAACTAAAATATTGACCCTCAAACTGAGAGACATACAACGTGCACATAAGAAAATCATGCCCAACCTCACATGGAGAGATCACAAGACAGCACAATATATTAGAGAAAAGACAGTAGTCAGGGATATTATAGAATCCATCAGAGAACTCAGATGATAATTGGCTGTTCCGGTTGCAAGAGTTTCAGACAAGCAATGGACATCAAGACTCCAAAGGTGGGTCCCAGAAGATCATATGCGGAAATTTGGCCGATAGAAAGTAAGATAGTGTGATGAGCTACACTAATTCAGAGAGTACTGGCTCTGCAAAACCCATGATAAAGAGGACTGGCGAATCTTTAGGAAGGTGAGTGTCCAAAGACGGATGCTGATTATTATCACACCCTCTTTGGAAGCAAATTTCCCTTGATCAAACACGTCAGTGGTGTTGATACGCGCCTCTGAATGTAGTCCCTGGCTTCTGAAAATTGATCTGAGTTGTTTATGTGTAATGTTTTTGGCTGACTTTTGTCCCCATCTTACTCCATTTTTGAGCACAACGTTTCGGCTGTTACACTTGATATATCAGATTCCTGGCTGTTTGGCTGGCTGCAGATCAGCTCTTACAGCTCATCTGAAAAAAGCCCCGTTTGAAATCACATGGCTGATGATGGTTCATGCTTTTATTTTTCTGAAAGAATTACTCACAATTTAACCAACATTAATAAGTAATGGAGAATCATCATCATCATCATCATCATCATCCTTTAAACGTCAGTTGTTCGACATAGACCTTCCATTCAAACAAATATAATTAGTTTCCAAGCTTAAATTGTTTCCAGTTCTGTTTATTCAACACCTCTCTCTCTCTCTCTCTCTCTCTCTCTCTCTCTCTCTCTCTCTCTCTCTCTCTCTCTCTTTTCTCTCTCTCTCTCTCTCTTTTGCTTATGCAGGTTACGATTCAAAGCGCCCTTGCCTGGTTCTACATATCAAATACTATTGCCATATGTGGAATAGACTTGAAGGTGACATTCACCCGACGTGGCGTCACTTTCAACCTACGCTATTTCACTCATGGCTAGAGAGATAAATTCATGTCTTTCCTAAGGGAAGTGAATACAACTTGCTCAAGTTTTAACTCTGCTGGCCAAGTTCATTCTCTGTGCCGCTATCAATTCGCCCTTGCTTAATTCTTCATATCCATTTTCATTTTTAAAAATTCAATTTCATTATTTCAACAGGTTCATTCTTCAGCCTTCTCTAAGAATATTTCTATATCTTCGACAACGTCACCTCGTTTTCAAATCACTGAGGTTTTTCGCTTCCATGACAACTATGCAGAGGGAACCCGTTGTGCAACACTAATTAAATTGTCAAAATAGCGATATAGTTTAAAGACACATCTGTGGAGGCTGTAATATCGTATTAAAATTAGGACCGAAGAATTAAATATTAAATTTAACAAGCTTGGAAATTCAAAAAGCTGAGATGTTGTACCAGTTGTGTCAAAAATGAATATACATTTTCTTTTTTCATTTTTCTTATCAGATTTCTGATAAATCTCAGATAAATGTATATAAATCGATATATCTCCTTTTCTGAGAGATCTTTTGACACTTAAGCTGACAACAAACGTCAGAACGTTAGGAAATTATTGACTGGCAAGGGCTTGGAAATTTTTTTTTTTCGGAGATTGCCGTGCAAACATCCCCATTGGAATACTTGCTGAAGTCAGAAACGTCTGTGTCGATCGCAGACTGCTGGGAAAAAGATGGTTCATATGAAGAGGCCAATCAGTGAACTAATACTAATTTGAACTTGACAAAATTTGGATACCAAAATGATCTAACAGTCTAGTTTATGGATATCGATCTTTTTTTTTGAAAATTGCCTGTTCTATTATCTATTTTTATTAGATGAAGTATTAAAAATCATTATTGTTAATTTTTCACTTATGCTAACCTTCATCGCTATTTTTCCCGTACTCCCCAACAATTAGAGTTGTTAAAGTGATGGCCTGAGGGAAGAAACGGAAAAAAACATGAAACGCAATAGAAAAATCACTATGAACGGCATTAACAGTCACAAATTGATCATAATGGTTTTCGTCTATTTGTACAGAGTGATTATATATATATATATATATATATATATATATATATATATATATATATATATATATATATATATATATATATATATATATATATATATATATATATATATATACGTATGTATGTATATATAATCTATGACGACTATGTGGACATTTTGGTTGACGGTCTTTTGATTAGCGTAAAGTAACTTTTACGACACTCAGCACTGAGCGCTATCAAAAAAGTATTTCAACACTTGCTGTTTATTCAACACAGTGATTCCCAAAGTGGGCGCTACCACCCATCTGGAAGACACAAGAAGCATGCTGGAAAGTAAGGGGCAATGCGAGGGGTCGTTGGAATTCAGGGGATCATGGAGGGGGAAAGGGGCAAAGAATACAAATCAATAACTTTTACGCATAGTCGTATGACTAAAAAGATGATTCTAATTACATCTGTACAATTTTATTTTCGCTCGATTTTACTTTTTAGATTATTGAAATTGAATGGCCAAAGTATCATTTTTGGTCGAATTCACGAAGTGGGGAGCTGGTGAAATATATGTTCTAAAAGTGGGCAAAAAACGTTCTGGGAACATTCATGTTATCCTTCATGTTGCGCGTAGGGTATATCAAACAGCTCTTTCAACACTTCCATTCACTGTATTGATTACACGGCGAATGTTTCAAGGGTGCAAATGAAGTAACAATCGCAGAATTTATTTATCGCAGACTGCATTTGATCTCGTTTTATGTAGGAATGGAATTGATTTTTTCTATCTCTACCCATCTACTATATCGCTACTCCATCACTAACTCTTCAAAACTGGAGGCGATTTTATTTCTCAACAAGAACAAGATTAACAAGAACAGTATTCACCAAAATAAGAGGTATTAACTGATGTATAAAATTTACATTCCCCTTCCGTGATTTGAACTCACGATTAGAAGAAGGCTATCTTACTGACTGAGCTGAATTGATAAGTCATTGAAATTAACAGGAATTTGTATTACAGATACGCAAGGACTTATTTCATTCAAATAAACAAATTTATAAATACGAAAAATATGTTTTTGATGATCTTTTTATTTTTATATATATATATATATATATATATATATATATATATATATATATATATATATATATATATATATATATACAGTACAAAAGTTGCAGTAATCATCTTCAATCAGAATAGGGTTACGAGGGTTGTTTGACCTAGCAGCAGTGGCAAATCTCATAATCATTGCCTTCAACCCCAACCAGAATTTTCTGTGTCGCCATGGAATCAATAAACCAGTTCAAATATTTGCTCTATAAAACCACCTCGAGATAACGTGAGTTACATAAACGGTAGGTAAAAGCTCAGTCTTCCTATTGTATCCACCCATCCAATGTTACCTATGAGTCAGTTAATACCTAGAAAGAACAACATAGTGCTACTTGACATGAGATAGATTCTTATTTTATCTGAAAGAAGGTCACAATTGTGGTTTATCCGATGAGTAACAAACTCTCTATAATAGCCTATGAGAGGAAATTTCTTGTTATAGCTCCTCGGCGAACGCCTCTTTTCTCAAAATATACAAGAGTTGAATCAGTCATCTCCAGTCAGAATTGATGTGCGAGTGGAGTTTGACCTTGCTGCAGTCAGGTTTATTTTACTTGAAATCTTTTTTTTTTTGTAAGGTTCGGTGCCTTCTCTGTATGTTGTGAATATGAAAGGGGCTGTTATGGTTCGAGGTTTCCTCTATCGTTTCCCTCAGAAAAAAAAACAAGTGAAATAGGAATGCCAAGCTATTCATTTCACAGTGAAAATGCACTTAAAATCAAGAGGAACTGAATTAGAAATTAAAGCTAGCATTACTGATATAATAGGGATATTATATGTTTGATATAAGTGCATGGCTAATGATTCCACTATTGCAAAGTACTCTGAATAATTATACTGTTGGAATTATTTTTCAATCTTTCTTATATATGATCCGGTTGAATATAAAGATCCTCTAAAATATCTTTTTTTCTCGAGAAAAAAATTGCTGGATTGTGTTTTTACAATTTGCCTGCAACACCGAATCTAAGCCATTTGCACAATTCCCAATTTACCACTGTTTTTACCCACTCGTGTCTATTTTTAAATTCCTTCTGAGATCATTTGCAACGTTCACCCATAATCTGATTTACAGTTCCATCTCTCTTTCTCTTTCTTTTTCTCCCTTCCCATCTCTCTCTGTCTCTCTGTCTGTCCGTCTCTCTCTCCCTCCTTCTCTCTCTCTCTTTGTGTACCGACATTTGCAAAACACGTTGTATCTATTAGGATTTCAAAATAATTCTAATAGCCTTGTTTTTATTATTGCAGATGTAATCCGCTCGTTTGACCCCCCGGGTTCCAGAACAAGATCGGATTTGCCGTTTGCTCGGATTACTATTGGTCATAAGGGTTAGTGGGTTAGATTACACTGTTATATCTAAAGAAAAACAGTTTTCTCCCCATCAGCTTCTCATTTAAGTATAGTGTTATGCGAGGAATATAAAACATATTTCGAGGAAAAAAATTTGATCAAACCCATGGTTGGATTAAAAAGACTCACATTTGTGATATCCACTTTTTTATCATTATTTTTACGGCTTTATCATGGCAGACAGACTACAGACATTATGTTTCAATAGCATAGTGCATGTCTAAAATGACGGAATTACGGTTAACTGAGAAGTATGCAACGTGCACATGAGAGAATCATGCTCAACCTTACATGGTGAGATCACAAGAGAGTGCAGTATATAAGAAAGAAAATGGGTGTCTGTGACATCATAGAAATTATTTAAAAAAGTCAAATCGCAATGGGCAGGCCATATTGCAAGAATGAAAGACAACCGATGGACAGCACGTTTCACAACATGGATCCCTAAAGATTACATGAGAAACCGAGGCCGACGGAACACAAGATGGAGAGATGAACCAGACAGATTCAGGAAATACTGGCTCCGCGACACCTATGATAGAGAATTGTGGCGGATCCTAGGGAAGGTCGTTAAAAGACTGAAGATGATAAGTATTTATGTGTCTCTTAGTTCCAGGGAAAGGATTCGGGATTTAGTAGACAGAGATCATTAGAGTCGATCAGGATAACGCTTGACCAGATGTTCCTATGGTTTTCAAGCCATAATTGTTGTTGCCTGGTCGGAAAATTACAATTCTTGCACCGTATTTATTAGATTCGGAAATTTCAAAGCATTCATCGTATTCACCAGATTCAGATTCAAAGTTTTCACAGAATTCAGTTAATGAAAAAGTATCCTGTTCTCTGGAAGACTCCAAAAGGCGAGAGTTCTTTGCCAGAACCAAATTCCTTAACTATTGGATGATAACGAGTATAAACAAAACAGAAAGAAAGGAATTAAGTACAGATTTTCATAACGCTATTAGCACGTCAAGTCTTGGAATAGTGTTACATCAATATCCTCACGAGATGAATAGCACTTGAAGTGTTTCATGATAGTCATCATCATCATCATCATCATCATCAGTCTTTTAACGTTTGTTGTTGGACATAGACCTTTCCCTCGGATCCGCCACATTTCTCTATCGTGGGCGTTGTGGAGCCAGTATTTTCTGAATTTGTCTAGTTCATCTCTTCATCCTATTTTTTTCGGCCTCAGTTTTGCATGTTGTTCCATGTTGTGAGTCGTGATAACCATCAGTTGTCTCTCATCTTCACTACACGACCAGCCCATTGCCATTTGTGTTTTCTAATGGATTGTATGATGTCTTAGACCCTGTTTTCTTTCTTATATATTGTGCTGTCTTGTGATCTCTCCATATGAGGTTGAGCATGATTATCTCATGTGCACGTTGCATGCTTCTCAGTTTGCTGATTTGTTTCTTCGTTACGATCCACGTTTCAGCTCCATAAGTGACTATCGGGAGGATGCAGAACTTTTGGATTCTTTTGTTTTCCCTGTCCTAGCAATACACAAAAGGCATCTTACAGACATCCTGTCTGCCAATTCAACAAAACAATATTCAAAATGGCCAGATTACAAAAGGAGCACTCGTTGTCTGTATATATAGATATTAGTTTCAATTGGGATATCAATATAAAAAAGCAATTTTATTAGTGAAAGTAAGTAAAAACAGCAGAAATAATCTGAAAACCAAATGTGCATTGTTTACGCAACAGGCGTCCTTGAGAAGTAATCCTTTTTTTTTAAAATCATTTTTGTATTCTTTGATAAGAACTCACTAACTTGGTTAGCTAGGATTGTGTAAAACGAACATAAATTGGAGTGAATTTCCAGAATGTATATAAATATATATGTAAAAGTTTGTGTGTGTACCTGAGGTTTGTAGGATTATGTAACCAGTGTATCGTAAGTATCCAACAGTATATATATATATATATATATATATATATATATATATATATATATATATATATATATATATATATATATGTATATATATATATATATATATATATATATATGTATATATATATATATATATACATATATATATATGTATACATATATATATATATATATATATATATGTATATATATATATATATATATATATATATGTTTGTACGTGTACTTAAAGTTCGTAGGATCGTGTAACCAGTCCTTCGTGAGTACCCAACAGTATATATATATATATATATATATATATATATATATATATATATATATATATATATATATATGTTTGTGTGTGTACCTAAAGTTGGTAGGATCGTGTAACCAGTTTATCGTGAGTATCCAACAGTATAATGTTTTATTTATATATATATATATATATATAAATATATACATGAGTATGTGTGTGTATGTGTGTGTGTACGTGTGTTATTATAAAACAGGTTTATGATTCGATACAATGATTATAAATTGTGTTATATCCAGTAGCCCTATTATCTTTAATTGTTTATTCTATTTGTCAAGGCCAAATGATACATTCACCGAGTAATAACAGAAGATAATTTCAAATATAGTTTCAATACAATATAACACAATTTATAATCATTATGTCAGATCATATATCCATTTCATATATCCATTAAAATAATTGTCGCATCGAAAGGAACAAACAGAGCAGATATAGACCGTGAACAAAGAAAATGAGAACTTGGAATTAAGGGCCAGCGGCTGTCTACTTAAATGGCAACAGCAACATTACGTTGAAGCGCCTACCCTATCGGTTGCAGGTTCGATTCCTATAGCAGTTCCATTTTCTCTGCTCGTCAATTTTAATTAGGTTGTCTTGGCCAAATTTTACATTCACCATGTGATGATGGGAGATCATTTCAAAGTTAGTTTCAAAATAATACAACGCAATTCATAATCACACGCACAAACACACATACATATATATTGTGTACACCGCTTTTAATAGACGGCGAGAGACATTTAACAAGTTATCTTCATTAAGTATCCCGTGTCAAGTTTTATTGCGATTCTCTCTAGGTATTAAGTGACTCATTGGTAACATCAGACATGAAGATACAACTGGAAGAGAGCAATTCATTTACTATCTATGTAACTTGCGATATCATGAGGTGGCCTTATTTGATGAATATGTGAAAAAGTTTATTGATTCTATGACACAGCAAATTCTGTTGGTAGTGGGGTAAATTCTACAATTTGTCAATTTAGCTCGGTTAGTAAGATAGCTGTCTGGTAATCAGTTGTTTGTTCGTTATTAATCACTGTAGGGGTACGTGAATTTTACATAGCGGTTTACACCCCTGAATATGTTGATGTTACGGTAGAAAAATAAAGTCAATCCTTGCTTTGCAGTTTGGGAATTTTTAAAAGTTGACGAGATTTCTACTTTTCATATCTCTGCAAACTGACTTTACAGCAACTCTGCAAATCCT
Source organism: Thysanoteuthis rhombus (assembly GCA_963457665.1). Lineage (NCBI taxonomy): Eukaryota > Metazoa > Mollusca > Cephalopoda > Oegopsida > Thysanoteuthidae > Thysanoteuthis > Thysanoteuthis major. The sequence continues at coordinate 52,455,459 of OY735216.1, read as the reverse complement.
CAACTTACCTTTTTCTGGTTTCTCCACTGAAAAATTATTCATTCATTACTGTTCAGTCCGGTGATTGAGATCCCGCCTTTTCACAATCTTCAACCTAAGATATGTTTGCTCGAGAATTGACAATAGATATGTACATTGAAAATTGGAAAACAAAATGAGATTTCCACGACCAGGAATTAGATAAGGCCTTACTACCAGAATATCTAAATATTCATAAAGAACAACGTTGAGAACAACTCTTAACAACAGAAAAATATTAACCTGGATACGAGAGGGGACCAGGTTGGAGGATATCGAACACGTAATAAAGCAACAAAATAGAGATGGACAGGACAAAAAGCTAGAAGGAATGACGACGATTTGAGTGAAAGATTAACTGGTTGGTGTCCGTGAGTCAGTAAACACAGTAGGGAAAGATCAGACACAGAAAAGATGAGACAAGAGTTTTCGGTTGAGACATGGCAATGTTGGATAGAGATGGGAAAGGGTTGGTCCTATATTGGATTTGAACAGCTGATGATGAGGAGGATATATATATATATATATATATATATATATATATATATATATATATATATATAGAGAGAGAGAGAGAGAGAGAGAGAGAGATAGTGATTGAAGTAAATAATTCACTGCACAGACATGCTCATGTTTTTGTCCTATTTGGCTTTTGGGCTTTCATTCGATTCAGTTTAGATCCTCATTAAGGTCTTTTTGGGGGTCTATCTTCTTCAAAGTGTAAGATCTTCATTTTATTCTATTTATATATCTTTTCTTTTCCTCTTTTATTTCCCTTTCTTCTGTGGTCGGTCACTGCTTGTTATATTTTTTTTCTGTTTTTTCGCTGTGAAGTTACTCTGCTTGTTAGTGGCTTTAAACTATAAATTATGTTGTTAGTATGGTGTGAAGCATCTACTCTTTACGAAATGTTTCCTCTCTGTGAGTATTTTAATCGTTCTTGAATCAGTTTCCCAGTATTTGGGTTCACTTTCACGTGGTCTAAAAGGTTAGTTTATCCCATATTTGGTCTCTGTTTCTACGTATCTAAGATAATAATGAAATGGTGATCGGATTGTTCTTAAAGTGGCTGGAGGAATAAAATGTTAATAATCTCAATAGTAATGCTGCTGATATAATTATTAAAGAAAACAAGGGTAATTAGATAACCCATGGTTAGATTTTAGTACTCCTATATGTGGGCTGTCAAATCTTTTAGCAGTGCCAGCACTTAAACGCTACTTCATTTTTTCTATTAAATAATTCCTTTTTTTTTTTCTGTTCTAGTGCCAGGAGTGAGGATGTCAAATTCCTCATATAAGCATAGACATGGGGGTTCAATGTTCTGCCATATGTGCACTTATCTTAATATTTTCCATTTTCCATTTGGTTTGACGTTGTTATTGGTCATTTACCGACAGTATGTTGACAGTAATATACTGTTTTTATATTTACCGTTTGTAGATAGTTATACATAGTTTTCTAATTTCAGTTTGGAGGGTGTTTCGGATATTCTTATATAATATTTGATTTCCAAGGGTTTCTCTTGGCTTGATATCCCAGCTTGGTATACAATATTCGATTTGAGACATTTGTTTTGCAAAGAACATCGGTTTTCATTTGTACAATTGCAATGTGGTTTATTTATGCATTCTCTACTAGGATTACCTGTAATCTCTTTATTTTCATGTTTTACAAAGGATGTCGACATGTAGAAGACTAATCGATAGTAACCTCAAACTCACAGTAAAATGGAAAATTTCAAAACAAACATTTCATTACGTCATAATAGAAAACTGAATCAACAATGAGATCATCCCTTTTGAGCGCAAACTAACAAATAACTAAATCAACAGCATACATTTTGTTATGATATTTGTGAATTATCACTTCGCAAACAAGTATGTCATTGAAATAGTCATTGCTAGTTAAAATGAACGAGACACTGAAAAGAAAACGAAAAAGTCGCATGAGTTGATGGAGCCAAACGGAAGAAAGTAATTTGAAAAAAAGACGTTGGAATCATTTGATTATTCGCTCAAGTAGTTGAAAGAATAACAAAAGATTTTGTCATAATCTACCGAATTACAGTATGAAATAATAAGTCTGTATATATGTATTTATGTGTGTGTGTGTGAGAGAGTATACACACACACACACACACACACACACATATATATATATATATATATATATATTTCTATATAAGCTATGCAAGCAGTAGACAGTCATAGAAGGACAAAGACCCCTTAAAATTATGAATTAATATCACGATTCGAATTCTTCATTTTTATGTATGACTGATTATCGATATTGTCTAAATGAGTCACTTGATAAATTTGCAGGAAATGCCTTCAAAATAGGTGTGATTAATTCTGCTGTTACCTGCGCGTGGTAAGGTTCTGAGGTCAATATTTTGGTTAGGTTCAATGTTCCTGCTTCATAGGTGACTACCAGATGGATGAATTAATTGCATACCCTTCCTTCTAGAATAAGAAGGATTTTCTTGTTCTAGAAAGCTTGTTTTACCGAAATCTTGCCGACCCCAAGTATGAATCTTCTCTTGATTTCTTCTTCTTCTGGGTATTTTATTGAAATTCATTGTTCTAGGTAGATGTAATGGTTTACTTTTTTCAGCCCAACTTTTTCAACTTTTGACTGATTGCTACATCCTTGCCCTAAACATATTTGTCGTTTGTGCCTTTTCAACATGGAAAAAAGTGAGACAAGGTGATACCAGCTCACCTGAACTCTTCACAACCTTCCTGGATATGACTTTCCAAAACCTAGACTGTGGGAACAAAAAATAAGAATAGACGGCGAGAAACCCAAGTAGCCACAAATGTGCTCGTGACTCTTTGCTAAGAACCCTTACATTCATCAAATGATGCTAGACAAACTAGATGAAGAAAGTAAGAATACTGGTCTCCAGTTGGACTTCAGCAAAACAACCAAAATACCGATGTAAATAGCCCCCAGAGATTCTATATGTTGATGTACCAGAGAAAAGTGAGCCGGTGGTCACGCAAAATTGTCAGATACTTCTATATTAACGACAGTATATTTGAATCTGATTTTCATTTATGTCAAGATCCACTTGTTTATACGAATTCACACGCAGGCATATACATATATATATATATATATATATATATATATATATATATATATATATATATATATATATATATATATATATTAATTAGAGGGCTTTACAGCTATTTTGGTTAAAGATTTCAGACTATAACATCCTTCAATCCTGACATATGTTTATCTTTTGAGCTGGAAGACCGACAGACTCACTCTGTCCGTCGCCACTGCTTCAGGTGCACCGGGCAAGCAAGATGAACTTTAAAGTAAACTTCTCTCTTACTTATTCTTATTGTTTTATTTGCCTCTGCCACCAAAGTTGTAAAGAGGTATGCGTATCTGTTTGTCTCTCTGTTCGCCTGTCCACTCGATATCCCTGAAAGTACTGAATGTATATTTTTGACATTTTAGTCAGCGGATAGGCAATGGCACAATAAAGAGGTGATATTTAGGGGCGGATCAAGCGATTCCTTTTCTGATTGAGATTTTTATATTTCTATTTTCTTCTGATTGCGTTCATGTATCTGGTAATGATAGTCAACTCGATATCACATAAGGTTCTTTGATGGAAATCTATCGGAGGGCACACATCCAGCTATGGAAGTGATTACATTTTTAGGTGGATCCATGCGCAATTATCTCCCCTACCTTGTAGATATTTGTCCAAACTGCAGAATATTGCCATAATTTTATGGCAGTACACACGATATCTCCAAAAGTTTTCCACGGATTTCTATGAATTTGGGGGAAAAAGTTGGATAATAGGCTACAAAAGAAGTGAATGAATTTTGGAGCGTATCTTCCCACTTTTATCTCCCCTACATTGTTGCTATACGTCAAAATCACATTATATTGCCGATTTTTTGCCCTATCCCCGACAGACATAGATAAATTTCAACCAGATTTTGTTGAACGGTAGAGGTTGACTCCAACAGGACTGATGAAATTTTGAAGCGGATCCATGCACAATTACCTGCCTTACGTTGTAATTGTATATTTGCACCACATGATATCGTATAAATTTGATGTCTTTCTACACAATATCTACAAAAGTACTGAATGGATCTCAATGACATTTTGTGGAAAAGTGGACAAATGAGTTAGAAAGGGCTGTTGAAATTCGGGGGTGGGGGGTGGGCCGATCCACTCACACACACACACACACACACACACATATATATATAGAGAGAGAGATAAATAGATAGATAGATAGATAGATAGATAGATAGATGGATAGATATAAATATATATGCTCATATACCCGACACGATATCTGCTAAAGTTATTGATCAATTTCAATGATATTTTGTGGAAGAGTGGTTGACAGTTCATGAAATAACTGAATAAATTTTAGGGTGGATCCATACACAATTATTCCCTCAGACAATGGCGTATTCATATGAGAGAAATCAATCCCAAATTATTCTTGCCAATTACTTCACCCCGACAGAAGTAAGTCATTGATTGCTCAACAATTCTCCAAATTTTTTGATTACATGTTCTATTGATAAGTAACTTCATTTATTCAAGCCTATCTTTTTCTAAATCATTATGATTTCATTTGTTCTACTAACTATATTAATTGCTATTGCTTTTTATCGCAACTAAATTCAATCGGTGCATCGAAACAGAAAACTTCCAGCAGTCAGATATTTTTGAAAAATCTGACTGGATCAGGCATTTTTTTCTCATATTGATTATTTTTTTAAAATTATTGTTATATTATCCATTCATTTCCAATTTTCCATTTGTATTTGCAATATCTTTCTGTTTCAGACACATGACAGGCGCCCTTAGCACTTGGCGCCTAAGGCAAATGCCTGTGTTACTAGTACCGTGGGCCAGCCCTTTATGCTGTTCTTTTTTATTTTTGCTGATTCTCAATTTAGTTGTTTTTTCTTTCTATCTCTGGTCTTAAAACAGCGGATTCACAAAAATCCAGGAATCCAGGTCGGAAGGAATCAGGACAAAAATGCATCAGTCAAATGGACAACAGTGTAGTACGGACTACTGCAATTTAGGAACGGTTCCTGTCAAAAGTCATCATTCGAAAGGACAACAGCGTCGTAGGAATGTTTTCACTTAACTTGAACTAATTTGATAATCTTATAAAATTAGGATAAAATTTTCGCTCATCTAAATTTACGAAAATGTACTAAATCAAATTACTTAATTAGTTTAAATTCAGTTAACATATTTAGACCACCATGAATGCATTATTGACTGATGTCTTTTGACTAAACGTGATTGTAATTTGTCATCCTGCTTCGCTGTCTTTTTAACCGATATCTTTTGATGACTATTGGCCGATCACCAATCGGACAGGTCACCCTTTCTCTTTTTTGCTATGGCTTTCATTACCATAATCTTGACTAAATGAATTTAACATCACAATACTAAAATAACTTTTTATTAATTTACAGGAGGTCTGAGCGACATAACGTTTAATTGCGTGGACAACGGAGTTGGCGGCCCTAGTTCAGAATCTGGCCAAGGCTATTTACATTCACTTTGCACTCATGCTCTTGAGGAAGATATCACTCCACATCTTCTTTCTTGGATTATGGATAAAATAGCTCGGCAGATAGGTCTTTTCAGCCTAGGGAAGCAACCAGTCTAGGAGAAAGACAACTCTGAATACAAAACTATGAAGAAAGCAATAGGGAACCACCCCAATAGCCTTCCCAAGAACAATCATCGAAATGCATAGATTATGGATCTGGAGAGACACGATTGCCAATGTTATGAGAGATGTGGCATATAGAAAAAGATTAATTTACAGGAATTGATACTTCCTCGTCTGAAAGGATGAAATGGTAGTGTTTAACTTTGGTTACCCGCTCTTATCTGGCGCTGCAACGGTATGGTTACAAATACACATGAATCTCAATTTACTGATCGGATCCTACAGTATTGAATGAATATGATCAGTTTAGTCCTGTGTATATTCGTGTGTGGGTATTTCTATGTTTGTTTCCAACTAACTTTTATCGATACCGTTAGGATATTTACCATTTCAACATACCAAACATAATCTTTTGCTTCGTTTAAAGTAGAGAGCACTCGGAGAGTGCATACCTTTACCAAAAGAATTGTCTCTAAAAAATCGGTTCATATATACATACAATGCCGGAGAAGTTCTCAGCGGGATATTCATGGATCCGATCCAATATCCAATCACTCCTTCCGCAGGCCACTGTCAACATTTCAACGAAATTTCATTCAAATTCATTGAAAACTCTTTGAGATATTGATTGGTATGGACATATAGCTGAGATGTGGGGGAGGTAGGTACAAATGGATCTTCCCCCATAATTCTATCACTCCTCCCTTAGCCTATGGTCCATCCTTACACAAATATTCAATGGAATCCATGGAGAACTTCTGTACATATCGTGGGCTCGGACAAGCAGATCGATGAACAAACGGACATACGGGCACGGGTGGATATAGAAACTTCTCTTAACTTCGGTGGCAGAAGTGAAAAAAATTAACTGTAATTACCGATGATCTCATCTGAGTGAAACATAGAATTTAACTAAGTTCGACTGAGACTGGCAAAGAAACACGTGTGTAGGAATGAAAATCGTATTGACCTGTGAAAAAGTCAGAACAATTAGATCTAGTATTTTCCGATTTATAACAAGGAAAAAAAACCAGATTCTGTTAAAAACCGGAAACGGTGTTAACACAAATTCTGACAGCATTTGTCAACATTCGTCAACGTTTGATTCGGTAATAGAAATATTCGTTTTCAATCCGAAACAAAAAGGGATAACTAGTGCATTGACAATAAACGAGAACATCGTTGGAAAATGAATAGATTTTGTTAAGACATTGAAAGATTAAAAATATACATTTCGCGTGTATACAATAATTTCAATTTTGCATCAATTAGTTGAGTCCTGCATTGTCATCGACAAAAGAAAAGGCCCTACCAAACTGTTGTGTTAGATTTTCATTCCTTACCAGCATATCACGTCTTGCTGGTATTTTATTTCTGGTAATTCCTGGTCCAGTTGTTTCTCCGTATTCTACTGATTGATTCCTCACACATTAAACGTCCATAATTGGAGTCGGATGTCAATTATTCCATTGATCTAGTGTCCACGATTTTGTGTGACTTGTTTTCGGACTTCCGATAACTCATTTTACTGATAATTGATAATTAGCTGATCAATCGTCGGTCAATAACGTAGACGTTATCTTGCCAAAACAATTTAGAAATATATAAAGTATAAGAAGTGTGGGGAAAATGTAATTTAAAGAATTTTTCTACCTCTCTTTCTTTTTGATTTCTCTCAATTATCCGAGGTTAATATAGATTCCCTCTTGGATTATCGCTTTGGGGTTATATAGTTTATTCTCTCTCTCTCTCTCTCTCTCTCTCTCTCTCTGTCTCTGTCTGTCTGTCTGTCTCTGTCTGTCTCTGTCTGTCTCTCTGTCTCTGTCTCTGTCTCTGTCTCTGTCTCTCTCTCTCTCTCTCTCTATATATATATATATATATATATATATATATATATATACATATATATATATATATATATATCACCTCCTTTCTTTCTTTTTGGACTGTCTTTTTTCTTAATCTCGAGAATTGAACTTCAAAGAAGAATATGAACAAGTGTGGCAAAAAATATGGAAAAAATCTTCCTGTTCCGCCCACTCCCTCCGATGCTTCCTTTTCTAAGAACGCTTCAACTTAATCATATTTGGTCTGAGCTAAAGATATTTTGGCATCCATAGATCCTTCATCGCGGTTAATACTATTCGGAAACCACATGTCAAAGTAATTGTTGCAACTTCAAATAAAACGAATAAAACTTGAATGAAACATTCGTTATTCGAGTCTAAGAGTCGAAATTTAACCTGCCACATCTGTCGTGAAAGATGGTAAAATAGTGATATCGAAACCGCAAAATATCCATAAGGGAGAGGTATTTCTTTTTTTGAATTATAAATCATCTTTATATTTAAACTTAGGAAAAGTGTTTGATGTGTATTTTGGTATTGTATAACGTTACACCCAACTGTTTGAATCTGGATAACATATGTCGTAGACATGAAAGGAAAACTACTCACATGTGTTGAGAAACCATTATTATTTTGAAAGCCATTTTGCAACATGCTCGATTTAAAAGCAGTGGGATTTTGATTAGCTAACTAGTTTTTAGGATAAAAGGGTTCTTGATTCTTTTTCTCAATTTATTTGTGGTTAACATTAACCCATTAACTGCAGCGGGTGGCGAAGATTAATAGTTATTCATTGTGCGATAAAAACCCTTGTCAGTTGCAAGATAATTCATTGCGTGTTCAGCATTGCAAGACAAAAGCCCTGGTTCACAGATGGAACTGGGTTGCCATTAATCACAATGAAATAGGAATTTTATTGAGTTTGCCATAGAACTGCAATTTACAGAGATTTCCGTCATTTGATGTTGATGTATTTACATTTTTGAAACTTGCTTCAAAACTTTTTTTCCCCCAGCTTTCTCGATTTAAAAGCAGGGGGATTTCGATTAGCTGACAGTTCTTTTTTTTTTTTCATTTAGGATTGAATGCTTCATGGAGAATGTTTCGCAAATTTCCTTCTCTGTAGATAGCATTAATAGAAAACATCAATAATAAAAGCTCTTAAATCGAGCACCTAAGCTGATATACCCAGTTAATTGGGATAAACATACGACCTGAGTGTCGGAACACGTATTGTAAAAGATTGGGATTTCTTTACTAAACATTCATAGAAGTGATTCTGAACGTGTGGTACGCGTCCTGAAAGGAAGAAATTTGGATATATAGACGGGGAGTATTTGAAATTAGGGTGGAAAATGCTAAAAGCGTTCCGCGGTTCGAAACTGAGCCCAGTCAAGGCTTGACTGATAAATTGCTAAATATGTAATGCCATTAATTCCTTATTGCACAATATCATCAATATCTAATTTTACTAATTTACTAATTTTCCATATTAACCAATGCTTGGCTTTTTGGGGTGTAAAAACGATTTCTCACTAATTTTAAGACAATAAAGAAGTAAGTCTAAAGTTTATATACCAGTATTTAGTACAGAGAAGTACTTATATTCCTTTCCATTTAAAACTTAAGATTGTCATAAACTTCTGAATCTATTATATGATTTTACCATTTATACAAATTTGTTTTATTTGTAAAAAGAGGAGACATCTAATTTTTCTTAAATTCAAAAGCCACTGATTCCAAAGGTGATTTTCAAAAATATTCAACTTCTAAGTTGGTGCAGAAATAATTGCAATTTTGTTATTTTAAATTTTGATGCTTTTTCTGGATTGAAAAAAATAACTATGTTCATGGAATATACCATTTGAATATGTGAATTTTGCGCTATTCATTTAAGCTGAATGTTGTCTTTTCACTATATATTCTGGTTTATTTAAGGCTGTCAAATCAACAACAGATAGAAGCAAACTCAAAATATTATGTCCTACGAGTTCAAAATGAGACATAAAGCAACGGAAACAGTTTTCAATATCAACCAAGTATTTAACCAAGGGACCGTCAACGAACGTACTGCTCAACGTTGGTTTCAAATTTTCAAAACGAGGACAAAAACCTTAAAGACACGGACGTCCTTCAGTGAATGATAACATCCGATTGAGGACCATCACAGGGACGGATCCTTGCAAAACAACTTGAGAGATTGCAGAGAGACTAAAAATTGACCATTCAACAGTTTTTTAGCATTTGCACGTAACTAAAAAGACATAAAAAACGCTCAACATGTCACTCACATGATCCTTTATGACATGCAAAAAAAAAATCGTATGTCATGATGGAGGCTGATCAGAAATTGTATGAACTAAGTTACGAAACTCTGCATCACCCAGCTTATCCACCGGACCGCTCTCCAACCGACTACCATCCTTTCTTCAACAACCAAGAAAAAAGGCTAAAAACGTTATCAAAGAATTCATTGGTTCTGGGACCCCAGATTCCTATGCTTGCGGAATAAATAGACTTATTTCTGGTCGGCAAAAAAAAATTGCAGATTCTGTTGTTTATTATTCCGATTGATAACCTTCATTCCAAGCTTAGATATACTTGTTTAAAGTTGATGCTGGTGTTAAAAAACTGCAACTATTTTTTGCACTGACCTAACAGCTTTTTATTCAACTGTTATAGTTGACTTAAAAAAATAATAATTTGTTCTAAGCTCTTTTTTTTCCGTAACTTGTCACTCAGTTGAATTGAGTCGATGTAAAAGCTTATCTACGGGGCCATATTTGAATATGCCGTGCTGTGTCCCTCCAGAACGAGGCTGAGATATGGCCGCTTTTTCCTCGACGTCTGCTTTTTTTATGATTACTTCCGGTCTTGAATGAAACCGGAGACAACTTCCTGTTGATATTTCAAATAACATATGTCAGTAATTACAGTGAGCAAAAAGCGACCACGATGAATACATCTGTATATACGCACAACGAACAAAGGCATCCACGTATATATGGTTAGATACGTGAGCATATATGCAGGAAAATATGAACACATCCCACCCACATACACACATATACACACGTGTCCGTGTAAGTATATATATATATATATATATATATCGGCCAAAAGAAATGGGTTTTGCATCGGGCTATCAACTTCAACCCGTAAAACGTACGTGCTACTGAAACAGTAGTAGACGGGCAGCAATGCTATGCTTCACAAAGATTCTATAGGAATAGATTACAAGTATGTATATATATATATATATATATATATATATATATATATATATATATATATATATATATATATATATATATATATATATATATATATATATATATATATATATATATATATATATATATATATATATATATATATATATATATATATATATATATATATATAAAAGCACTTACTGGATCTTAAAAAACTAGTCCCCAGTATTTCACGGGGGAAAGTATCATTCAGCAAAGACAGTGTTGATAGAATAAACTATTAATGAAAAATGGCTGCTGCAAGAATTGAACCTGAGACCCAGAGTTCGCCGACTAGACAAAATGAGAATTCTGACGTATCGGAGTTATTGGAGTTTTGGCTCATCGATAGTCAGTTTAGCTCAATGGTAAAAGTGACAATACGTTGAGGCGGCAACCTATCGGTCTAATTTATGCAGTTGACCGTTTTCTCTGATTGTTTATTTTAACTACGCAGCTCAGTCCAAGAGAGAGAGAGAGAGGGGGACAGACAGACAGAGAGAGAGACAGGCAGACAGGCAGACAGACAGATTGAGAGGAAGAGAAAGAAAGAATACAAAATTATATAAAAATCATATATATTTCGTAATTTATTTTAAATTGCCCGATACTTGAAAGAAGAACAGTGAGCCAATAAAATTTCTTCCTGGATTAAATTTTATCCTTTCGTAATGTAATAAATCTTCAAACAAATTGAAATAGGAGTCACTGTAAACTTGAAAGCGCTCAAAGAGTGCATACTGCTACAACACAATTGTTAGGGGAGAGGGAAATCCGCCCTCAAATGGGATCACTTCTACCGTGGCCAATCGTCCGCCTTTTTTAAAATTTTAATTGAAATTTATTGTGAACTTTTTGAGACGTGTGAATAGACGTAGAATACTTGCGCTACTCAGTGGTGTGAGCATATAACTAGGACGTTTGTTTATGGATCCACCCCCAAAATGAATCAGATCTCGCTAAGTCGATTGTCCACCCTTCGACGAATTTTTTTTCACATTGATTGAGAACTTTCTGAGGTATTGTGTGGACAGACCGACGAAAATGAGGACACAGCCGAATGCATACTTCGTTGGTGGAGGTGATGATGTTCGAACTACTTTTTAAAGACATTTAATCGGACCCCTAAATCATTGGACACTGCACAGCTGCACAGTTTCCACTGCCTTAAGTAGGACCCTGGTGGCCCCGTGCTAGGTTGAGCAAAGCTGAGTAAATAACGATATGACCGCACGTGTTATATGAGTGTTTGTCTGAATCGAAGTATGTTTATTCATGCTTGACTAACTAATGTGTTTGGCAATGTAAGGCAATATATAAGGCAATACACACACACACACACTCATATATATATATATATATATATATATATATATATATATATATATATATATATATATATATATTGGATGTGCATTTTGTAAAAATATCCACCCCTAGTTTTGTGGAGTTCGAGCAGTCCCTTCACACCCACTTAATTGCTTCAAGACAAGACTTAGAAAACTGCTGTTTCTAAGCTGTTGATAGTGTAAGTGAATGTTTAGTACTTGTACATTTCATTTTAATTTTGATTAAAAAAGTGACTGAATGGAAGAGTCCACTGTTCCAGAGGGTAAGTAAGAGATAGTCTTCCTAGCAAAATTGTCACTTCTAAGTGGAAGAGTCTAACGTTACAAGCAAAAAAATACACTTATCATTGTATAAACAAATGATGTATTTTCTAAACATGATACGTTAGAGAAGAATTATCTGATACTCTTCTCTCATATCTATCTGTTTTTGAGTTAGTGTTCTTGACTGAGTGCTTGTGTGTGTACGTATGTGAGTGTGTGTGAGTGTCTGTGTGTGTTTGTGGTCGTGTCTGTGTTCATTTGCGTATTTTTGTGTGCGTGCGTGCGTGCGTGTTTGCATTAGTACTGTGAGAAATGGATGGGTGTGCGTGAGAGAAAGAGAGAGAGAAAGAGCGAGGGAGAGAGATACAGTGAAAGAGAGAGTGAGAGAAGGCGTTGGGCAAGAATTCTGGAGTCCCCACTGACAACTGTAAACATATGCTTGTGTACAAACAAAGAAACCCGTATGTTTATTGAAAGCCTAGAAACAGCTGATCATGTAAAATAATGCGTTTTTACAACAACAGCAACAACAACAACAACATCAACAACAACAACAACAACAACAATAATAATAATAATAATAATAATAATAATAATAATAATAATAATAATAACTGTACGTCCATCTTTGACTGTATTAAACAAACCTTGTGCGCATTTAAATTGATTTGCCAGTGGTTCTCTTATTTCATTGTATGACGGCACACTAATAAATACATTTGACTTATGCAGCGTACCAACTGTATAAATGGAATTAACTACGCTGAAAGATTTCAGCAGTTTATGACCAAAACTCTTATATCAGCATACCGATATGACTTTTTTTGTTTTGTCTGTCACTAAAAAAAAGGTTGGGGATCTCACAAAATCTTGGGATAAAATTGCTGGATTGACAATCCTGTGGTGGAAGCTGGACTGACATAGTAGTCATACTGAACTCATTCAATGCTGGAGATACATGTTAGACCATGTTGAAAAAAAAAATGATTACGCGGCACACTTAGGAGATTGAAAATAAAATGGTATCACGAGACACGGGGTCCCAACAAAAGAGAGATATGTCAGATCTTTGGAGTGTTCCAACGACTGACGTTGAAAGTCCGATGATGATCAGGCTGGGTACTCTTTAGCAGTGAATAAACAAAATATCAAACTGAGTTTAGTTGCTATGCAAAGCAATAACAATTCAGATGAAGGGGAACGGCTGCAAAAATAAATTTTAATGCTTTATAATCCTTTTTCTACAAGGATAAACTAAAAAAAAATACAAAAACGAAAAGCATCCAGATTAGCAGCATTGTGTGTGCGTGTGTGATAATATGAAGGATTGGTCTTTTAGCTTCGAATATCTTCAACATATTTTGGATGAAGTTACACGTATATGTTTTTATGTATATTTATTTTGCTGCAGATTTAGACCAGAAAGAATGAATGAATTCATCTGGAAGTAATCAAAAGTAAGCCGTTTTGACAGTTTTGTGTTAAATATTGCCTTCCTTTACAGAACAAATTGACCGACATATTTTCACGTTGTTTCTCTTTCATGTCGGTACCAAATAAAAACAAAACTCTATGAAAACACCAGGAAACACCCAAAGAGATCATGAACTGGGTGTGGCTCTATGTATCCCTGGAGAGTGAAGAAGACTTTTGGACATCAGGGACCCAGTTTCCCAAATGTATGTATGTAGGCAGTGCAAGACAGTTTCATGAAACGTCACGTATTAACTTCACTTATCAACTTACATGATACGTCATGGAGGTGACAGTATTTCCTGTCTGTAACATTTGTCAGAGGAGATGACGATTAAATTCTAATCATGGTGAATTTTTCACATTCTTTTCTTTTCTTTTTTCTTGCAAATGCGTGAAAAGTTCGTTTTTTCTAAAGTTGAACATTAACAAGAAACAATGTTGTTGATATTTCAGTGCAATTACAAAATTGTTTAAATATTACCCTCATTTTTCGACCATTCGAGTAAACTAGACGAGTATGTATTTAAGCATATCATTCTTTATTTTATCTTCCACATACATTCCTCCTATTACAAATATACAGATGCATACACACACAAATACATATATGTGTGAATATATATGTGTGTGTGTGTGTGTGTATAGGTGTGTGCATGTGTGTGATCTCCTTTGTGGTTGAAATAGCCGTAGTTGAAATAGTTATGTACTTCCCACTAAAGGGGGTATTTGCGCTCAGAAGAATGCCATGATTCCAAATAATGTTTTTTTCTTGGGTAGGGGGACCTCAGGAGTATCAGCATGACATAAACGTCCTGCTTCTTTTTCCTGTACGATCTGCTTTACAGAACTAAACCTAGTAACTCTGCGCGCGTGTGTGTGTGTGTGCATGTGTGCGCATGTGCCTGTGTGCGTATGTGCGTGTGTATGAGGCTTTGTATCTCTGCGCGTATACCTCTGTGTGTGTGTGTGTGTGTGTGATATAAAAGCATGTTTATATGAGAGCACTAGCATGTACAAACGGATTTATTCATGGCTAGTGCACGTTAGTAAACAATGGATGTACAATAAAAGGATAAGATAAATAAAGTTTATCTCAGTGAGCATTTAACCCGTTTTTGAAATATTCCACCATCAGACATTCATGTTTCACTCAACCTTCTCTCTATTACTCTATCTCCCTTAGTTTGAATATTTTACATCTCTGTTTCACTCTATCATCATCAGCAGCATCTAACATTCGTCATTGGATATAGACCTCCCCCAAGATTCAACAGGCCTCTCCATCAGAGCCAGTTTTTTTTCTGAACTTGTGCATTTTCGTCACGCAATCTAATAATTTGTCGGCCACAGTTTCCCATGTGATCTCTCGGGATCCACGTTGTGAGTCATAATATCCAGTGGTTGTCACTTGTTCTTGCAACATAACCAGCCAATTGCCATTTGAGTTTTCGAATGATCTATATGATACTTCTATGACCCTTCTTTTCTTTCTAGTGTATTGTGCTGTCTTGTGATCTTCCCATGTGATGTTGAACAAGATTTTCTCCGGTGCGAATTGCATGGTCCTACGTTTGAGGGAAAATCTTTTCGTTAGCTTCCACGTTCCAGCTCCATAGGTGACTATTGGAGATGTGCATTGGTTGCTTATCCTCTTTTTTTTAAAGAGAAGTGCAATATGCTCTAAGAGTGACCATTGAGATTATATATGTCAATCTATCGCACACTGTCTCTTCCCCTCTCTTCAAGTTGCAGTTGAGCATAATACTTATTTTGTAAATAAAACCCCTCTTATCATCATCATCATCATCATCATCATCATCATCATCATCATCATCATCATCATCAGTCTTTTAACGTCCGTCGTTAGGAATAGACCTTCTCCAGGATTTGCCACAATTCTCTATCATGGGCGTCGCAGAGCCAGTATTTCGTGGATCTGTCAAGTTCATCTCCCCATCTTGTGTTCTGTCGGCCTCAGTTTCTTATGTGATTTCTAGGGATTCATGTTGTGAGACGTGATGTCCATCGGTTATCTTTCATTCTTGCAACATGGCCTGTCCATTGCCATTTGAGTTTTTCAAATAAATTCTATGATGTCACAGACTCCCATTTTCTTCCTTATATACTGTACCGTCTTGTGATCTCTCAATGTAAGGTTGAGCATGATTCTCCAATGCACACTTCTCAGTCTGCAGGTCTGTCTTATTAAATACTGCAAGCATATCGTTCTTCACAACTGAAAGTTATAATTGATTGAAAGCATTAAATTGACGGAATTCCCCCCCCCTGTTTTGAATTCAGACCGCCGATTGTATTTTCCTCGTTTCTAAACACTGGTTGCTTTAACTGATTTCTTCAACAATAAAAGTATTGTATAATCGCAAACACATACCCTGCAGAAATGGGCGGATTTTGTTCGGAAAAATTGACCTAAAATATGTGTTATAAAAAAAATCAAGTCCTAACAATATCCGAATATACCATTGTTTTTCCTCTGTGAGGCTTAGTTCTCGATTAATAAGAGTACAAACCCACACACATTTTAGTACTTTACCATAAAGACAAGTCCCCCTTACTTTTTTGAAGAGAAGGAAACCGATGCTATACAAAACATTTCTTTCGCTGCAATGACAGAAATTCCTACCATACGCTGTAAATTTGGTTTGGGGCTTCTACGAAGACGTATCCGTTATCGGACGTAAGTCGATGCACGCCTGTATTTGTGTTAGTGCGTGTGTGTCAGTGTACTCAATAGGGCAATGAAATGAATGATAAACAATTGGCTTGTAAACGCGTGCATGCTTTTCTTTTTTTTTTTTAAATAGACCCATTTTTATGCGCATAACTTACACGCTTACATGTAACCGAAGAATGTTTTCTAATCGCAGAAGTGTGTCAGCAGTTATTCCGAAAATCTGTGACTCTGGGTCTGCCGGGATTGGGGGTGAAGTGGGATGTGAAGTAACGACCTTAGAAGGGGAGGAAAGCAACAATACTGTTGAAAAAAGGCGTAATAAAAAGAAAATAACAAATGCCAGTAAAAAAAAAAGAACTAGTTGAAAGCGAAAAAAGAAATACATGTAATGATGACAGTGAAAGTAAACGGAAGACAGAATCTAAAATATGAAGTGAAAATACGTATTGAAGATCATACAAACTTGTTATTAGTTATAGCCTTAAAAAGTTTTTTGTATCTTGGTGTGGTGATTTCAGGCAATGTGCGAAATGCAACGCAAGAGGTGGTAAAAGATCTGTGAATTAACAAACTGAATAATCCGTTGCAATTCTGCAAAATTTTAGATAAATCCTGAAATACAATATATATATATATATATATATATATATATATATATATATATATATATATATATATATATAAATACAAATCAAGAATGCAGTATAATATCATGTAATATCCGATATTCAATACATTCAACATGGAATATCCGAAGTGCTCGATACATTCAACATTAAACATTAAGTTGAGTTAGAGAAGAGTTTGAAATATGATGAAATAAATGATTCCCTACACAAAGCGTTCATGTTTCTGCCCTATTTGGGCTCCTTCGTGCGAATGATTCGGTTGATTTTAGATCTCATCTTAGATTTTTGGAGGTGTATTTTTCTAAGGCGTATGATCTTCCTATTATTTTTCTTTTTTTCTGTTTTTCTATTTTTTCCCCTTCGTTTAGTGGTTGGTTATTGCTCGTTAGGTTCATCTGTGTTATTTATTAGATATAAATTATAGATTGAATGGATAAAGAGTTGGCATTTTCTTTATCAATATGTTGTTAAACCATCAGCTCTTTTTGGTACGTTTCTTCCCCCCGGGGGAGGTGTATATTATTTTCATATACCTGTTTCCCAGTGTTACGGTTTACTTTTGCATGATATTAGTTGCAAGTTTAATTATTCTAGGTTTAGTCTTTTTTTTTCACATGTCTACGGTAATTATGGTGATAGGCTTGCTCTGTATAGTTTGTGGGGGTATGAAATGATAATGTTAATAATATTAAGAGGAATAAGATAGCTATGATGTTTGATTTTTAGTATATGCATATGTGGGGCGATGAATTATCTTTAGGTTGTTATCGTTTAATCTCCAATGATATGTCGATAGTGAGACATAGTTTTTGTATTTTTTCGTTAGTGAATGGTTAATCTCAGATTAAAGGGTGTTTTTGATATTCTTATATAATATTTCACTTCTGGGGATTTCTGTTGGGTTGATATTTCAGCTTGGGATACAATATTCAATTTGAGACATTTGTTTTGCAAAAGTAATGTACTTCTGTTTGTACAATTGCAATCTGGATTATTCATGCTTTCTCTGTTATTATTTCTTATAACTTTATTATTATGTTTAATTCTGAACTTATTGAAATTATCCCAAAAACTATAGCTAATTTTCAGTTTGTTCTGGTTGAATATTCTACACAATGGGTTGCTTCGGGGAAGTTTTCTTCTAATAAATGGAAGTTATCAACCTCACATGGAGAGATCACATGACATTACAATGTGTTGGGAGAAGGTGGAGCCATGATAGGAGAAATCATAGCATCCATTAGAAAACTCAAATGGTAATTTGCGAGTCATGTTGCAAGAATGGTATAGAACTAATGGACAGCATGGATCCTCAGAGATCACATGCAAAACCGAGGCTGGCAGAATACAAGACGGAGAGACGAACTAAACAAACTCAGAAATTATTGTCTACGCTATGCCAACGATAAAGAGGTATGGCGTATCTTGAGGAAGTTATACGTCCTACGGTGGACGTTATAAGAATGGCATATGTATATATGATGATAATTAAATATGCAATAAACACGTGTATTTGCATGAATGTATAGGTAGATATTGGTCAAAAAATAGATCAATACCACTTTTTGGGCAGGTATAAAATTTGTACGGACTTTTTTCAATGGCTAATTACAGAGAGAATATTCTGTTTCACTGAAAAAGAATTTCAAATTTATTTGAAAATTTGTTAAAATGAAACCACATGTACGACCTGAAATTAATCTTTAGTCATATCATATATATATATATGTATATATATATATATATATATATATATATATATATATATATATATCAAAAACATACATCTACCTGTGACAATGGTATAACTTCGTTTTTCTATATTCAGCTCATCAGAAAAACAAATGCATATAGATACAGAGAGAGAGAGAGAGAGAGAGAGTTACAACGCAATAATCGAATACACTGATGCCAAAATGTCGGCAGTTTGTATTTTTTTTTTTTTTTTGGACTTCCATTAATAAATTGATCGAAGTCTGCAAAACGGAGAATAAAAATCGAATAACACAAGCTTCAAATGCTATTAATTGACCTTCTGTTGAAGTTCAAACATTTCCTTTTTTTTTCTTTTTTTTTTTATTTCGCCATCGCTGAATTCATTTATCTGCTATGGACAAATTATATCATGCTAAAAAAATTATTAAAGGCTCAGCCTGGATGAAATTTATGTGGCACGACCCATTAACCTAGTTTGATTGAATGGTTTGTATCTTAATCGAGGTATCGATAACTTGATACAATTAGAGAGCAAAGTTGTCACAAGAATAACGACTGAAAGTAACTCCGGAAAACATACTTGAAAGCAAGTTACATAGAAATGCAAAGAGGCTGAACGGTCAAGAGCATGGCGAATGTCATTGGCGAGCCGAGGTCAAATTTAGACTGAATCAGTTTGCGTTCACTCTATATTACCGTCCTCAGGGAAGAAGCATGTATTCATCTCTTCCTCCCTGTCAACATGTTGTTGGCCAGCGTATCAGCGTAAGAGCCTCACCCATCCATATCTCATACATATTTGGGGGGTCCATGAATGGACCTTGAAAAATTAAAATAACACGTGATTAAATTGTAAAAAAACAATTGTAAGGATTGAATTTATACTTTGCTCACAAAAGTGTCTGTTTTGATCGATCGATCGATCGATAGATAGATAGACGGATAGGTAGATGGATAGATAGATAGATGGATAGATATACGTACTCTACAAGCATGAATCACAATAGATCGCATTTTTGCTAGATCTAATTATTGACTAA